>CASBPS010000133.1:15000-17500 GCA_949126835.1 Anisus vortex | reverse complement strand
AAAGTCAAAGACAACTCCTATAATACTTGGAGCTTGGAATATCCGCACACTTCTCGACAGAGATACCACAGATAGACCTCAGCGACGCTCAGCGCTCATAGCTCATGAACTTGCTAGATACAACATAGACATTGCTGCCCTTAGTGAAACAAGACTGGCTGGTGTAGGCGAACTCACAGAAAGGCTTGCTGGCTACTCATTTTTCTGGAGCGGACGCGACCCAACCGCAAAACGCGAGGCTGGAGTTGGTTTTGCTATCAAATCCTCTCTTGCGTGCAAGCTCACCAGTTCCCCCAGAGGAATAAATGATCGCCTCATGACAATGAGACTGCCTCTCTGCCACGGTAAGAAGTTTGCAACTATTGTCAGCGCATATGCACCCACAATGACAAACTCGGAAGAGACCATTGCTAAATTCTATGAAGATCTCAACACTGTCGTCTCCGCCACACCTTCTTCTGACAAACTCATTATTCTCGGAGACTTCAATGCTCGTGTCGGTAGTGACAACTCCTCCTGGGAAGGAGTGATGGGGAAGCACGGGGTCGGAAAATGCAACAGCAATGGCTTGCTTCTTCTTCAGACATGTGCTGAATTTGGTCTCCTAATAACAAACACCATCTTTAGCCTCCCTACTCGCAACAGGACATCATAGATGCACCCGCGTTCTAAACACTGGCATCTAATCGACTATGTCATTGTCAGAAACAGGGACCGACAGGACGTGAGAGTGACCAAGGCCATGTGTGGTGCCGACTGTTGGACCGACCACCGCCTGATTGTCTCCAAGTTGAATATCCATTTCAAACCAAAGAGAAGACCTCAAGCCTCCAAAACTCCAAAACGCCTAAACACAGACAGGCTTAAGATTCCTGATGCTAGACAAACATTTGTCCACACGCTAAATGGACGCCTTGCCTCTATCACATTTGACAACATGAACGCAGAAGCAGCATGGACTACACTTCGCGACACGGTACATAGCACAGCCACTGAGTGCCTCGGACCCTCTACCAGGAAACACAAGGACTGGTTTGACGAAAACAATGCAGCGATTCAACTTCTACTTGAGCAAAGACGTAAAGCACACAAGGCACTTCTTGATGACCCTATGTCAACAGCAAAGAAAACCGCCCTGGGAAACATCAGCAGAATCATTCAGAAGCAACTGCGACAAATGCGGAACTCTTGGCTATGTGCGAAAGCTGACGAAATTCAGGGCTATGCAGACACAAAAGACATGAAGAACTTTTACAGGGGTCTAAGAGAAATGTATGGCCCTGTCACCTCAGGCTCATCTCCGCTCCTTGATGCAGAAGGCTCCACGCTTATCACTGACAAGGAGAAAATATTAGAAAGGTGGGCGGAGCACTTCAGGAATGTATTAAACACACCCTCTTTTGTGGGCCACGAAGCCATCGAAAGATTAACACAAGTCCCGGTAAACAACACACTGGAAGCTGTCCCAAATATGAATGAGCTAATGGCAGCCATCCGACAAATGTCAAATGGGAAAGCCCCTGGCCCCGATATGATTCCTGCTGAGATCTATAAAGAGGGTGGTCCTGTGCTGTCAGGTAAACTGCTTTGCCTACTTCAGACCATATGGGAGACAGAAACGGTACCACAGAACCTCAAAGATGCTTCCATAATTCACCTCTACAAACGCAAAGGAAACCGACAGGCCTGTGACAACCACCGCGGAATCTCACTGTTGTCCATTGCTGGCAAGATCCTGGCTAGAATTCTACTTAACCGCTTAAATGTACATCTGGAGCAAGGTCTACTACCAGAAAGCCAGTGCGGCTTCCGCAAGGAGCGCGGCACGATCGACATGGTATTCGCAGCTAGACAGCTCCAAGAGAAGTGCCAAGAGCAGAACTTAGACCTGTATTCAATTTTTATCGATCTGACCAAGGCCTTTGACTCAGTCAGCAGAGATGGCCTATGGAAAATCATGGCAAAGTTCGGCTGCCCAAGAAAGTTCATAGCTATGGTAAGGCAGTTTCATGACGGTATGCAGGCTCGTGTCCAGGACAATGGAGAGATGTCTGAACCCTTCCCAGTGACAAATGGCGTCAAGCAGGGATGCGTTCTGGCTCCAACACTGTTCAGTCTAATGTTCACAGCCATGCTCAGTGATGCATTTAGGGATGGACCTGAGGGTGTAGACATCAGGTACCGCACTGATGGCGGGCTGTTCAACCTTAGGAGACTCAAAGCAAAAACAAAGGTCAGGTCTGACACCATTCATGACTTACTATTTGCCGACGACTGCGCTCTCAATGCCGGCTCTGAAGCTGATCTGAAACACAGTGTTGAAAATTTTTCCAGTGCATGCTCCAACTTTGGACTTACCATCAGCACTAAGAAGACAGAAGTCCTGTACCAACCAGCCCCCGGTAAGCCCTACGTCGAGCCAAACATCAGTATCAATGGTGAAAAAATCAACACAGTAAACCGCTTTACGTACCTTGGTAGTACACTGTCTCAGGCTGTT
>CASBPS010000132.1:0-16423 GCA_949126835.1 Anisus vortex | reverse complement strand
GGGCGGCGAAGCTCATACGGGGACCGACAGCCAGGAGCCTTCCCACCGGGAGTCCCGAGCGGAATAGGTCAAGGTCAAGATCGACACCTGGTTGGCGGTCGTGCCGATCGTGCCGGCCACCTTAGAACCGGCGGGAGTCGCGCACAGCGCGGCCGCCGACGCCATCTCTGCTTGAACCGCAACTGCACCGTCTGCCCAGCGGCGGGGTTGGACAGGGTCAGGGTCGTGACTGAAGCGGTGAGCGGCGCGACTTCGAAGACATTGGTATCTCGAACGGAGATCGTGAGAGACGCCGCGAACGCGACCAGGTCGGACTCGGTGAAGGCCGCGGCCAGGAACTTCGCGCGGCCGTCTTGCGCGGGGTCGAGTATCAAACGGTCTACACTGCCCACGCGAACGCGATTGACCCGGTGTCCGCGAGCAGCAGCATTCCGCCCGTACTGCCTTGCAAAAGCCCGAATCTGGTCAGGAAATCCGCGGTATAAAACCGGCGTAATTGGCGTCGCCGAGAATCCGAACTGCTCCGGCGGGGGCCGTTGCGAACAGTGGCCCCGTCATCGTGTCGCCGGTCTTGGACACAAAGCCAGCGCCGCCGCCCAGCAGGCTGTCGGCGTAGGCCTTGTTGACAAGCTGCGCGCCGGTGCTTGGCGCCGCGCCGCACTCCGGCAAGGACGCGAAGGTGGCGACGTTGTCGGTCACCGTGAAGACGGCGCTCGATTCGAGCGCGGTGCCGCCGGCGTTGACGATCACCGGCCGACCGGCCGCGCCGCCCAGGGTGGGCATCTTGTCGAACGCGGCTACCAGTGCCTGGAATTCGGCGCGGATCGCCGCAGACGAGCCGAACGAGCCCTGCGAGGGCGTGCCTGTGGCGGCGTAGAAGTCATTCGGCATAGCGCAGTCCTTGTCGCAGCGTGAAGTCGAGCACGAGCGAGTTCAGGGTATAGGGGGCGTAGTAGGCGGTGTTCGTGTCCACCCGGATGGCGATGTTCTCGGCCGTGCCGTCGAGGAAGAACTCGACCGGCGCCAACGACAAGCCGTCCCAGACGAAGGCGTCCCAAGTGAACGAATCCCAGTAGGGCGCCTGGAAGTTGTTGGGGTGGACCGAAGACACGCCCTGATCGACGCGCACGCTGTCACCGTAGGCCAGATTGTAGCCGATCTGCAGCTCGACGAAGCTGTTGCCCGTCACCTCCAGTGCCCCGCGACGGTAGCGCTTGTTGGTGCGCAACGCCCCCTGGTTCGAGAAGACCAGCAGCGCGGTGGCCGGGATCGGCAGGCCGTCGAAGGAGGTGCCGGCGTCGAGCCGGTAGACGTAGCCGTTGGCCGCGCCGAAGAAGTTGGTTTCAGCGCCGTCGCCGGTCTCGCCGTTGCAGGCGCATGTCACGGGGTCCGGGAACTGCACAGGCATCGAGCCCCGCAGCTTGCCGTTCGTCAGCGTGATGTAGAGGGCGTAGCCGTCGTTGAAGAACACGCGATACTGGTTCTTCTCGCGGTTGATCGAGCTGGCGACTGCGCGGCTGCGGCGCGGCTGCAGGAAGGGGGTGATCGCGCTCGTGAGGGCGGCGTCGGCGAAGTTGCCGTAGTCCTGGCTCGCGGCCAGCTCCAGCACGCCGCGGTCGTCCAGCGCGAACGCCGAACTCATGGTCTGCGCGGTGTAGCGGTAGGCGCCCGTCTCGCGCTGGAACGTCACGAGATTCCAGTCAGCGGAATCAGTGCCGTACAAGACATGCGTCACGTTGCGCGTGTAGATCACGAGCGCGCCCGTGGTCTGCGCGCCAGGCATTTGCACCCAGTCGGTCCAGTCGCCGTTCAAGGTCAACTCCGCCGCGCCGAAGACAGCTTGCCAGCGGTACACCTCGCCGAGGCCAGAATGTTGCACCGAGTTCGCGAACGCGAGAAAAAGGTGCCGCTGGTGCACTTTCACCCCGAGCGGCGTGTCCTGCGGCATGCCGGTGACGATCGGAGCGACCGCGGCGCCGTCATACTCATAGCAGGGGTTGACCCCGTCTGCGAAGTACAGCTTGATGCCCTGGCCGCCAGCGATAGCCCCCTGGTCTGTGTAGACCCGCCCGCCAGGTGCCAGCGCTACGGCTGCGGCTGCGCCGCTGGCAGTTGCGCGGTTGGTGCCCGCGACGCGCAGCACATCGGCGGCGACGAAGACGCCTGTCGTCGAGGACAACATCAGCGAGCCCGCAGCGTCACTGGTCGAGAACTGCCCAGAGCGCACAACGACACGGGAAACCACGCCGGTAGCGCCGGACGTCAAGCCAGTGACCGTGTTGCCCTCTACGATGCCTGCGGGCAGCCCCGCGGTGAAGTCCAAGCGGAAGCCCAGGGGCACAGCTTGCCAGCCGGAAGGGGACTCGACGAACATGCCGAGCGCCGTGCCGCCGGCGTTGTTGCGCCAGGCGTAGGTCTTGTTCTCGTAGAACGCCACGCCTCGAACAGGCCCGGAGCCCGGCACCGCGCCGATGTCCCCGCGGTACAAGTCCGCTGCTGTGGCTGCGTACTGCGCTAGAGCCCGAGGGTCGGTTTGCGTCAGTCCTTTGGAGAGGAGGGTGCCGATGACAGTCAGGCCGTCGCGAACGTTCTCGCCTAGGGTGAAGAGCCCTGTCAGTTTGCCGAATACAACCAGGGGGGACATCACGGCGATCACTACCGCGGTTGCCCCCGACGTCTGCCCGTTGATAGTCATGCCGACGGACAGGCCCGCGACCGAGGAGAGGGTCATCCCGGCGGCGACTGCGCTCGACGGCCGCGGTCGGCCGTCATGCCGCTCGTAGCCAGCGATCCGAGAGTACCCACCCGTGGTGTTGATCTCGTAGTTCAGCGAATCCCGCAGCACGCCCGCCTTGAGGTTCAAGGTCGGCGTGACGAGGTCGAGACCCCCGCGCAGCGAGATCAGCTCCCGACGGGTCTGCGGGAAGGCGGCGGCCGGCGAGCGCATGCTACGCGAGCGAGGGCCCGAGGCCCCAAGGCGGAAGGAACCGCTCCTCCAGGCTGCGCATCACGGGCAAGCCCTCGGCGTCCGCTCGCGCCACCACTTCGGGCGCGGCGTTGTAGAGTCCGTACTTGCGCATCGCCTGATACGTGATGACCTTGTGGAACTCTTCCGGGATGATCGGCACGTCGGTGTCGGCCACCAGGAACTGCGGCGATCGGAAGTATTGCCCCGTGACCGTGTATGAGGTGTCCGGCGTCGGCCCGAGCAGCAGGTTGTGCACCGGGTCGAACGCGTGCACGATTGGCCGCTGCCGCGTGTCGCGCATCGCCCCGTACTGGTAGAGATCGCGGAACTGCTGCAGCCCTGTCTCGGGCAGCAACTGCTCGTCTGCGGTCCCGACCGACGCGGTGTACGCGCGCAGGCTGCGCTGCTTCCATCGGCGGAACTCCGCCAGCGGAATCGACAGCACTGCGGGAGCGTAGGAGAACTGCCCTGCTACCGTGGTGAAGGTGAAGGTCTGCTCCAGGAAGCCCCAGTCAACGTGCTTGCGTTGGATGTCCAGCCAGGCGTCCTTGACCCACTTCTTGAAGAGGGCGTTGGGCTTGGACAGGGCGCCGCCCAAGGTCGTCAACGTGACGCCCGAGGCAGCGCACTCGTCGCGCGCGTCGTTGACCAGTTCGAGGAAGTTCACGCCGCCTCGGACAGGATGTGCGCCAACCAGGCGCGGCCCTTGGGGTTGTCGTCCTTCAGCACCTGGAACGGGTAGACCAAACGCGTACGCGGGTTCATCGCGTTGCTGATCTCCGGGTCGATGTAGTTCGTCGCGCGCTGGCTGTAGTTGGTCTCTTTCATGCGCGCGAGCACTTCGACGTACTTCCGGCGGATCGTGACCGGCACGCCGCGCATCACCGGCTGGTTGGTGCCGTTGACGCTCAGAACAACGTGCAGCGGGTCATCCTCGCGCGCCGGCGAGGCCAGCTCGACATCCAGGTACTCCTCGGCGAAAGCCGCCTCACGCGCGAGCGTGGCCAGGTCTCGATCGGCCACGACAGGCTCGATCTCGGTGAAGGAGCTGGAATCGGGGTTGATCTGAATGCGCGGGCTGTGCTGCGCGGGGCCAGAAATCACACGAGGGGCGGTCACGGTAGAGGTTCCTTTCGAGGAGGGAATGAAATACGGCCCGCCGAACTTGTGGTCCGGCGGGCCGCGCTCACGGTCCAAGACCGTGAGGTTGAAACGCCGCCGATGGGCAGCGAGGGCGCCTTACAGCGAACGGCCCGGGTGAGACCCGACGTTCGAGTAGGTCGTGGTGATCGACGCGGCGTTGAAGTTGGTCGTGCCCGGGACGAAGTCCGCGGCCGATGCGTTCACCACCTTGATGACACCGACAGCCAGCTTGGCGTTCGGCACAGCGGCCACCGGAGCGGTGAGCTGATCGCTCGGGGCCGGCACGCCTTGCACCACGGTCAGCGTGTTGTCCGCCGGGTTCACGACCACCAGGAAGGTGCCCGAGCTGCCGGCCGGGATCGGCTGCAGCGCTTGCGGCGCGGTCGGCAGCACGCCGGTGCCGGGTTCGATCACCAGCGCCTGCGTGGCGATGGTGGCGCGTTGGCCGAAGACGCCGCGGTACAGGTAGTTGATCGCGGTGGCGATCGAGAATTGGCTGGGCGTCGAGCCGATGGCGAAGCCACCGCTGTTCAGTGCCAGCGTCACGCCGGCTTGTTCGACATTCGAGTTCATGTTTTGGGTTCCTTCAGTCGGTGACGAACGTCGCGAGGACGGCGGCGTAGTTGGTATCGGTCACGGTCGCGTCAGCGTCCAGCTTGGCAGCCAGGGCTTGAACGCCGTCCAGGAGCTGTTGCAGGAACAGCCGGACTTCCGAGTCCGTGTTCTGCAGGCGCTGGCCCGACAGTTGAGTTTTCAGGGAGACAGCAGGCATGGGATGATTCCTTCGAGGTAGTTGACGCCCTGGATCAAGTCCAGGGCGTCAGTTCATCACAGCGCCGAGACCGCGACTTCCACACGCGCCATCCAGGCCTCGTTCAGGCGGACGGCGGCGAACCAGGTGTTCGCGCCGACGTAGCCGAACATGCCCAGCGGGTTGGCGTGGTTCACCGTCGAAGGCTTCAGCACGGTCGGCTTGACCGCGCTCATGCCCTTCAGGGCGACCTGACCCCAGGCGTCCGAGCCCAGCACGATCAGCGGGTAGACGTCGATGTTGGTCGCGTTCACCGCCAGCATGCCGCTCGCCGCCACCGCCGCCCCGGCAGCCAGGAACGGCGCCAGCAGCGGGGAACTCACGAAGCGGAAATCCTCGCAGGCACCGAACTCGCGGTCGTGGATCGGCTTGAACGAGCCGTACTCCTCGACCTTGACGAAGCCCGGCAGGTTGCGCACGTCAGCGACCGCGTCCGTGTGGACGAAGACGATGAAGGCCGGCTGGATCGGGGCCGTCTCGAAGTTCACGCTCGGCGCGATGCGTTGCGTGATCCGCTTGGCGCGGTTGGCTTCGAGGGTCCGCGCAGCCTTGCGCAGCACGTTCAGGCTGATCGGCGTGTTCACGGCCGAGCGGCTGGCGCCGTTGGCGTAGAGCACGACCGAGCCGGCCTTCAGCACGCCGTAGCGCACCAGCTCCATCGCTTCGGCCAGCGTTTCGCCGGTCTGCTTGACCATCTCGGCGGGGATGTCGTCCTCGTACATCAGCTCGACCTTCGAGCTGTACTTGTAGAGGATGCCGTAGTTCTGCAGCGTCACCGTCACGTCTTGGAACGTGATGGTGTTCGGGTTCGGCGTGGTGCCTTCGGCCAGCACGAACTGCGCCGGCTGGGCGTTGGGCGTACCGACGTAGCGCGGGCTGCCTTCGATCACGGTGCCGTTGGCGAGCGCGCCGAACGGCAGGGTGCGACGAAACACCAGGGTGTCCGTCTGGTTCTTGGGCATTTCACGGACCTGGCCGAAGTCGCCCAGCACCGTGATGGGCAGAGCGTGTTCGAGCATGTCCATCGCCGCGCGGATCAGGTTGCGCGAGGAAACGGTGGAGTAATTTTGCATGTTGAGTTGTCCTGTGGGCGCGGGTTAGGCGCGTTTTCGCTTGGCGGCTTCCTGCTTCCAGATGGCGGCGGGGTCCAACTCGTCGTCGGATGCCATGCGGGTCGCCCGGGGCGGGGTTCCTTTGTCGCTCGCGGCCAGCGTCAGCTTGTCCTTGCGAGCGGCGGCGACTGCGGCGGCTTGCGTGGTCTTGCTGTCGGCGGCGTACCGATCGAAGTACGCGATTGCGTCTTCGGAATCGGGACTGTCTGCCAGGGCCTTGACCTCTGCGGGCTGCTTGTCCGCCCAGGCCTTGTAAGCAGGGGCCTGGACGATCTCGCGCCACGTCGGGTGCTTGCGCTCCAGGCGCCGGTACTCGGCGGCCTCGATCGCTGCCGCGACTCGCTGATCGACAGCCGTGTCGTCAGCAGCCGGCGCGGCGCCTGGCTTGGCGGCCAATTCCTTGCGGAGCTGGCCGACAGTCACGTCGAGCTTCTTCTGCATCGCGTCTCCCCACTCGGGGAAGTCCTGCATCAACTGCTTCCACTCGGCGGGGTCATCGACCGCGGCAGCTTGCTGCGCAGCGCTCGGGGCTTCGGACGCGGCTTTCGCGGCGTCCTTGGCGGACTTGGCCAGGGTGGATTGCAAGGAACCAACGCGGCCGGTCGTCTCCTTGAGGAGGCGGGCCAGTTCGCGGTTTTGGGTCTCCAGGGCAGCGAAACGCTCGTCGGCGGTTGGCTGCGGGGGGACGACCGCGGCTGCGGGTTCCTTTTCGCCCGGCTGTTCTGCTGCGGCGGCGTCCGCGTCGGCAGTGGCCGAGGCGTCCGGGTTTTCGCGGGCAGCGAGTTCAGCTTTCCACAGCGTTTGCGGATCGAGTTCTTGCTCGTCTGCGTTGGCTGCGGGGTTCTGGGCGGTTTCTTGCGTGGACACGGGGGTGGCTCCTTGGGGTGCGGCTATGCCTCGTAGGAGGGATCGCCAGCGGTGGAGACCGGCGCGGTTGCTTCCGCGGCGGCCAGTAGGCGGCGAGCCAATCGAACCTCGCCCTGCAGGAGGACGTATTCGACAGAAGGCTTGCCAGGGGATTCGAGCTTCAAGTGCGCTTGGGCGACCGTCGCGCGCAGTTCAGCGGCGATGGCGTCCCAGGCCCGTGTTTGGTAGAAGGCTTGAGGGATTGACACGATGCAGATTGTTAAAGAGCGTGTGGTGTTGCCACCACACACGAAGCATTGTAGAGACGGGCGTAGTGTGCTAGAGGCCCAGTGTCCCCGCCGCTTTTTCCCCGCCCTTTTCGGCGATGATCTGGCGCAGTCGCGCGAGCGCGGCAAACGCGCCCCAGCTCAACGCGCCGAGCAGCAGGTAGACCGGCGCGGCGAATTCGAGAGCTTGGATCGCGTTCGCGCTGGCCAGGTCGATGAAGCCGATGTAGTGATCGAGCGCGCGCACGGCGAAGGGCCCGAAGATCAGACTGGACGTCCCGGCGACTGCGGCCTGGCCAAAGAGAACCTTGCGGCTTTTCGGGGGATCGAAGGCGGCCATGAAGATGGCGCCAAGGACGCCGGTGCCTACCAGCGCGCCGAGGCCCAGGGCCTTCCAGAGGAAGGCGGCGCCCGTGACGTTTGAGACAGGTTCGGTCATTGAAGTAGCTTTCAGTTTCCAGTCCATAGCGGGGCTCCTCATGGGTCCGCTGGTCATGCCACCGGATTTTGCCCGGTGCCGATCAGTGCGTGCGCCACACCAGCGAGGTAGCGCCGCTCGGCGAGCCCGATCGAGCCGCCGTTGACACGACGGCTGACCAGGTCCACGTTGTTGATGAAGGCGTCCGGGATGCGGCGCTCCCACCAGGCGATGGCCACGCGCATGCCCACGCGGGGCGTCTTCGCGAGGTCGGGGAAGTCCACCAGCGGCAGGCCCGTTTCCGTCTGGGCCAGCTCGTAGGCTTCCTTGCCGGTCAGCATCACCGGCGAACGGCCGCGGTACAGCCAGCCGTCCCCCGCGCTGTCGTTGCCCATCCGGCCGCCGTACACCTTGTTGGCGAGGGCAGCCGGGTTGCGCGCGTATCGGGCTGCAGCGCGCTCGTTCGGGAAGCGCGACGGCCACACCTGGGCGATGCGGGGCGCGCTGTAGTTCAAGTTCTCTTCGACCCGGGACAGCCGCGCACTCTCGTGCACGATCTGCGCGAGGAAATCGTCGATCTCCTCGCGGCCCAGGCTGAACGCGGACTCGACCAGCAGCTCTTCGCACACCGGCGCCCAGTCTCGCGCGGCAGCGAGGCGAACCCCCATGCCGCTTAAGATTCGAGCCCAGGTGTCGGCGGAGAAGAGTGCTTGTGTCATCACGAGTTCGGGAAGATTTCCGCGTACAACCGCTTGGCGGCGCCCGCTTCGTCGGCCAGCATCCGCCGCAGAGTTATCGGGGGCACCAGGTGCGCCCACAGCCTCGGCGAGGCCGGTTGCGGGGGAGTTTCAGCCTCCACAGCCTCGGCCAGTTGCCGCTGCCGGAGCGCGCGGCGTTGGGTGAGGTTCATCTCGCGGTCACCGGAGTGAGGGTCCAGACGCGAGCGCAGCTCAGTTTGCGACCAGCGACAGTCCCTGCGGGGCGGCGACAGCGCCGGACCTCAAGGTCAACGCGAAAGGGGTAGACGACGCCGACCCCGCTTGCGTGCAGATCGCCGGCGACGTTTGCGGGTCGCACTTGGCGGCGACCTTGGCGACCATCACCAGGGAGTGCGAGCCGACAGGCAGCGACGCCAGGTTGCACTTCGCGGTCTTGTTGGCAGCGGTCGTGGTCAGCACGCATGCGAGCGCGTCGGCGGTGCCGTTGACCGACAGGCTCACGGTGTCCGGCTGCACGCCGGTCGATGGCCAGGGCGCGGCTTCCAGGGCCGGGCCGGTGGCTTGGGCCATCGCCAGAACGGGGGCCAGTAGAAGAGCGAGGAGAGAGTGTTTCATTGCTTTGGCTTTCGAGTGGTTCCCTGCGGGGCCGGCAGGGGCGGGGTTTGTCAAGCGCCCAGGCCTTTGAGATAGGTGATCGCAGGCGTGTCCGCTCCATACTGCCCGTTGTTGTGGCAGTCGAAGCTCTTGCAGAAGCGATGCGTGGTGATCTTGTCGCCCGTGATGCCGACAAAGAGGTTGATGCACTGCGACATCACGCTCGCGTGCAGCATGTTGTTGTCAACGACGTGCTGGAAGATTTCCTGGCCGGTTGTGCCCTTGAACACGCTCGACAGCTTGTCGCTGAATCTGGCGAAGCGGGTCTGGTTGGCGAACAGGAACGAGCCCGCGAGCACCGTCGCAGCGCCCGCCCCGGTGTTGCCGCTGTCGGCGTCATATGCGCCTTGCGTGAGGTAGCACCGCAGCGAGTTCGCGCCGGTCTTGCGCACGTAGAAGAAGTGCGGGAAGCTGGTGCCGCTCACCGCGCTCTGATTCGGCGCGATCACCAGATCGCCGTCAGCAACCCAATCGGTCGTCTCGACCGGGAAGTCGATGACGTTCGTCCCGGTGTTGCACGTCCCGGCGAAGTTCGCCGCGCGGTTGGTGCCGGTGTCGTTGCGGTCCCAGAAGTCGTGGCACGAACCCTCGTAGGTCGTGATCTTGCCGGTGTAGCCGCGGCCCCGATAGTTGCTGATGCCCGGCAGCAGATGCGTCGTGCGCGTGGCGTCGATGTCGGCCGTCCATGCCGCTTTGACCGTGGCGTCAGACTGCGCACCGAAGTCTTCCCTGATGCGCTGCTTGATGCTGCTCGCGTTGTAGGCGTAGAAGTACCAGGTGAACGCCAGTTCGCCATCGGGTCGGCCGCTGCTCGGGTTCACAACGGTCAGCGCCGTCGCGCCGCCGTAGAGGTTCGCGCCGGTCGTGTCGCGGTAGTGAATCCACGGCGCCATGAAGGCGTAGAAGTCGGTCTGCACGCCGACCGTGCGCACCGTGCGGCTGATGCCGAACTGCGCCTCGCAAGCCGTCCACGTCCTGAATGCGTGATGCATGTAGGCCGCGGTCAGGCGATCATTGAACGCGGTGCTGGCCGTGCCGTTGATGTCGCGCACGTCCAGGCCGATGTAGTCCACCGTGCCGAGCGGCGTGTAGCTCGGGAAGCCGCTGTTCCAAGCCTCGTTGATGCCTTCGCAGTGAATCTTGCGCGTGCCGCTCGGCTCTTGCGCCTTGACGGTTGTGAAGAAGCTGGCCATCGCCGCGTCGTTCGCGGTGCGCGGCATCAGCGTCCACAAGCCGACCGTGCTCGGCAGTTTGGCGCCGATCAGGCCGATGATCTCGGGCGGGCAGCCGCGGTCAGCGCGGCAGTAGCTCTGGTACGTCAGCGCGGTCCAGTCGGCCGCGGTCGTGACGGTCGAGAAGTTCGCCGCCATGAAGTCCAAGAAACGCACCGAATGCAGGTACGGCCAGCTCGTCAGCGCAGTGACGAAGTCAGGGTCGAGCGGGTCGCCGCCAACCAGTGTCGCTTCGTCAGCGGTGTGGAAGACCTTGATGTCGAGCGCGCCGCCGGTCGAGCCGGTGAGGTTGCGCACTCGCAGGAAGCACTGCGGCGTGTCCGCGGCCAGCGTGAAGGTGGCGATGCCGGCCGTGCCGCTGACGATCGACGAAATGCCCGTGCCGGGCTCCACGTCCACCGTGACCGCACCGGCCCCGGTCGGGGTCCATGTGATCTTGTAGTTGCCTGCCTTGACCTTCGTGGTGGCGCGCAGCTCGGCGATGCTCCACAGTAGAAGGTCGAACTCCTGCCCGGCCGGCAGCGCCGACGGGAAGTGACTGGAGTTCAGGCGGCCGTCGGCTCGCGCGACTTCACCGACACCGAGATGCAGCCAAAGGCTGTTCGTGCTCTTGACGCGGTCGATGTACGGGAAGGCACCGTTGAAGGCGTCGATACCCGGTAGGTTGACCGCAGCGCGCAGCGCGCCGCTACCCCCACCGCCGCCGCTACCCGGGCGGCTGTTGCGCGTGCGGAAGCGCAGACGCGGGAACCCCACGAAGCCGAGTTGCTTCGAGAGGGACGAGAGGCGGAAGCGCTGCTTGAACATCACTTCACTTCGACGCGGATCGCACGGGTCACTGTCGTCACCGACGCGTCAACACCCGTTGTGCAGATCAGCTCGATCGTGTTCGCGATCGTGGTGTCCCACGGTGCCGTCGAACTTCACGCCCGAACTGACGTTGTCGTTCTCACCGGTGCCGTTGATGTTCGTACGGCTGCGCTGCTGGTTGGCCGTGGTTGTGTGCCAAGCCTCGTATTGGCCGTTGACCGCGCGCGTTGCCGCGAAGCTGTTGCCGACGGAGTCGAGACAGAACACCTGGCCACCGATGCGCAGGCTGTAGAACAGTTCCGCCGTAGCGGTGTTCACATACTCCGACAGGTGCTTCAGGGTCAGCAGCGGGGCTGCTGCGGTCCACGTGTTCGCGGGCAGCGTGCCCGTGGCCAGCACCGCGTTCGTCTGGTTGTTGATGACCGCTGCGTTGAGCGTCATGGGGACCGTGGTGGACGCCGCCACCGCCGGCCGCCACTTGCGAGCGGTAGTCGATGCGCACGACCTGGTTGCCCGCAGTCGCGTCGATCAGCGTCCAGGCGATGGCGCCGTGCTGGCCGGCCGTCGTTGGGCTGGCGGTGACGCCTGGCGCGTAGACGAACGGCGCACCGGCGCCGCTGCCCGACGTCAAGGTCGCGACACCCGCACCGCCCCTGCACGATGACGCCGCCGTCACCGACAACCATGCCGGTGAAGTTGAACGTGGCCGCGCCGCCCGCGCCGTTGGTGTAGGTCACCTCGCGGTTCGTGTGGCCCGCCTTCGTGATGCTGAAGGCCGCGACTTCCGTCACAGGCGCGAGCAGATCGGCCTTCGCGGCGAGCGCAGCGGCTAGGTTGGTGTTGTCGGTCGGCGCGCCCGTGATCGACGCGAACGTCGCGGCGCCGCTGCCGCCGCTCTGCCAGGTCGTGCCGCCGAGCGCGGTGTTGATCGCGGTGACCAGTGCGGCCGGCAGCAGCGCCGCGGTGTGCGCGGTTGACGCGGCCGTCCAGGTCAACGAAGTTGCCGTCGAGTTCGGCGAAGGTGAGCGCAGAGCCCTTGACTGAGCGAAGAACGATTGCCATATCGATGGTCCTTAAACGTAGCCGGGATCGACGTAGTCAACGACCACGTACAGAGAGCCGCCGCCCCCGCCCGCTTCGAGCGCAGCGATGCGCGCGAGCAAGTCGGCCAGGTCGTACTGCGTGCCGTCGGGCGCCACCAGGATCGGCCCGGGGGCAGCCCAGATAGCGATTTCGTAGTTCAGCGGCACGGCACGGCCGCCGTCCGGCGTTGAGTTGATCGGGATGCGCGCCGGGTGCCCGCCGCGTGTCCCGATCAGGAAGTCAGGTAGCCGGGTGACCGCTGACCGACGAAGTTGACAGTGCCCGCCATGCGTGCTCCTAGATGCCTTCGCCAGTCGTGACCCGAAGCTGCGCCTCGGTCTGCAACTGCTCGGCCTTCTGCCGGTTGTTCATGGCCGTGGTAGCTAACTGGGGCCTTGATAGTGTCGAGACTGACCTTCTGTTCGTTGGCCAGCTTCAGCATGTTCACCTCGCGCTCCAGCTCCAGCTTCGCGATCTGCGCAGCGTGGTTCTGTTCCGCGATGTCGCGGCGCAGTTGGATTTCGGACAGGTCGCCCTGCGCGCGAGCGTTGGCCTCTTCCACCTTGGCCTGGGCCATGATCTGCGCGGTTTGCACGCGCGGGTCTTGCGGCTGCGGGTTGTTGCGCGCGGCCCTCTTCCTCGGCCTTGATCTGCGCGTCGGTCTTCATGATGTCCTGCGGCTGGATGTGCTGCGCGGACAGGGCCCTTCGCGAAGAGTTTCTTCTCGTCGATGAAGCGCTGATAGACCGGGTTCTGGCCCGCGGCCAGCAGGTTCGTGAAAGCCACGTTCTGGATGTCGCGCACCAGCAGCGCGCTAGACCCGCGGGCATCGACCGAGTAGTCGCCCTTGATCTCTTCCTTGTCGCTGTACGCCATGTTGTAGTCGTAGAAGCGACGGATCAGGGCGTTTGGTGACGTAGTCGTCGAACTGCTTGACCAGGCGGCGCAGCACGACGTTGGCCGAGTTCATCAGCATTTGCATGCCGCCGACCGTCTCGGGCGCGGTTGCCCTGCTCGCCCTGCGCGAGCATCGGCGTGCTGGTCTCGGCGTCCGCCAGGTCCATGCCCAGCTTGATGATGTTGGCCAGCTCCGCCTGGTGCATCTCGAACTCGATGGACTCCATCGCGTTCTTCATCGGCTCGCTGTCGTCGCCGATGTACTCCCAGAACTTGCGGGCGTACAGGTTGTAGTGGCCGTCTACCGGCTTGACCTTGCCACGACGGAAGAGCACCTGACCGCCAGCGCACAGCGCGGCGTTGTCGAGCATCATCCGCCAGGCGCTGTTGATGACGCGCTGCGGCGCGCGCATCAGGCGCGGTGCGCCCTGGCCGCGCGGGCTGTCCGCCACCTTGTCCCAGGGGTAGAAGTCGTACGGTAGCTCGCCCGACTCCAGCGGGTTCTCGTAAACCTTGACAACCGTGTCGTTAATCATCACGACACAGGCGCTGACCGTGGCCAGCCTCGTCCTCGTCGGCGCCCTGGCCCTGCTCTTCGCTGGCCTCGTGGTCGGCGCCTTCTTCCTGCTCCGGCTCGGCGCTGTCGCTCTTCGACAGGCGCTGCGCCAGCTGCAGCTCGGCGCGGGTGATCTCGCCCGTGTAGGACCACACGTCGAAGCTCGTCTTCGTGTAGAGGTCGCGGCCGACCGAGACCATCGTGGACGCGAACTCGTCGCTGCGCTTCGGGCCCTCGGTCAACACGCGCACGATCGCAGAGCGGATGTACCCCGGCTGATTGGCCAGGTCGCGCACTTGCTTCTTCGTCTTCTGCTCCAGCTCGATCACGCCCGAGCCGTTCTGCACGTCGTCGCCGCAGTCGGGGTCTTCCCACACGAACCGCGGATCAACGGCCACGACGACAGGGCGCGTTTCTTGCCGCTGCTCCATGCCGTACACGCCGCCGTCGATCTGCTGCCAGGCGCTGCGCGTCTTGCGGTGCAGCACCGGGCCCTTCAGCACGCCGGTGCCGAGAACAGCGGCCCAGTGGAGCGCCTTGCGCACCTCGGCGTTGTAGTCGCACTCGATCAACTGGTCCTCGATCTCGCGCTCCATCTCGCCGGCCTTCTTGCGGGGCCACCTCTTCGGCGGCCAGGGCCACGTCGCGCTTCTCGGCTACCTGCTCGACAGGCTGCCCGTCCGGGGCCAGTGACTTGCAGCGTCAGGGGGCCGCCGGTCTCGGGGTTCACGGCAGGGCTGCCGTCCATCGCCATGTTGGCCAGGGTCGGCGAGGGCGTCGGGCGAATGGCCCAATTCTTCTCGTCGGTCGGCAGGATGATGTCCGCGAGGCGGGCCTCTGCCGCATTGCTCTTCTGACGCGTCAGACCGATGAACACGGTCGAGCGCGTGACGAGGTTCGTGGCTGCAGCCTGCGTGATAGGCGCGCCGGCCGCGACCGACTCCATCATGTTGGCGGCCTGCTGCGCCATCGGGTCGATCGCGTGTATTGGTCCAGGTCTTCCTGCGCCTGGCGATCCCATCCGCGCGAGCGACGCGCAGCGATCCACTCGTCCCGTCGCTTCGAGATCAACGAAGAAAAACTGCTGCAGCTCTTCCAGCTCCAGCTCGGCCTGCTCTTCAGGCGTGGGCACCTGGCCCGTCATCTCCGCGGGGAAGTCGGCGCCGGGTTCGTAGTTGCGTGGGTCGCGTGCAGGCGTGGCCATCAGTATCCCGTCATCGAGTCGAACGGCACGCCGGCTTGCGAGTGCTGCTGGCGCATCATCGCGCCGATGGGGTCACCCTGCACTTCGTCCTGCGTCTTGGCGTGTCGTTTCATCATCATTGCGTAGCGCGTGGCGCTCAGTAGGTCGTCCATCTGCTTGACGATCTGGCCGTCCTTGCGGTGGTACATGCGGAACTCTTCAAACCACGTCGTGAGGTGCGAGAAGACCCGCAGTTGTCGGGCCTTGAAGCGGTATCAGCATCTCGCTGACCCCCGCTTCGACGCCGTTGCTGCCGTCCACGAAGGTGGCCCGCTCGGGCAGCATGGCCACACCGCAGGCCTTGTACTGCGCCATCAGTTGGATGCCGCTGCCCTTGTCTCGTTGCAGCCCGTCATGTGGCCAATGCCACGGGCATCCAGCGACCCCGCGGCAGTAGGATCATAGATTGCTCGGTTACTGTGCGCCCTGACTCGCGCCAGCAGTCGTACACGTAGAGCGTGTCCGTGTCCCGATCCCAGGCCATCCACACGATCGCCGCCGGGTGGTCGATGCCGAAGTCGATGCCCACGATGCGCGGCCACCAGCGGGGAATCTCGAAGGCGTCGCACTTGACCGACGACTCGGTGACCGGGAACACGCGGCCCGATCCCATCATCGGCACGCCGTTGGCGCGGGCCTCGCGCTCGTGCTCGGGGTAGGCGCCGATGATCGCTTCGCGCTGCTCCGGTGTGTAGTGCAGCGCGTCGTTGATGGTCATGTTGGTCACATGACTGCCGGCCTGCTTGTCCACGATGAACCGTTTGACAACGTCCGACATGCCAAGCAGCGGCGGTGAACGTCTCGATGATCGGCCCCTGGCTGACGTTCGTACGGGTCACACCCTCGGAGTACAGGTCGAGCGGTGGCTCTTCGTCGAACCCACACCCCATCGAGCGTGTCGGCCTGCCACTTCGTGCGCCCCTGGTCGTACGACTGCAACTGCAGCACCGACACATCGCCGCTCGTGTGCTTGACCGTGATGGACGCGATGGCATCGGCCACGCCTTGCCGACGGCTGATGTCCAGGATGCAGTCCTTGGGGGATCGCACCGGTGCCCCAGTCGGACTCGATCTCGGGCGGGCCGATCAGGATGCGCTGGATGCCCTTGCGCGTCAGCTCGGCGGACTCGCTGCCCGCCATCCAACGGTTGGCACCGAACATGCGGTAGCCGTCCCACCAGTCCGGGTAGCGCCCGGTCAAGTGCATCGCCACCTCATAGCCCCCGGCGATCGTCTTGCCCAGTTGGTTGCCGGCCATGAACAAGCGCTCACGGTAGGCAGCGCCTGCGCGGTGGAACTCGCGTTGCTTGCCGTACGGCGCGTAGGCGAGTAGACGATTCTCTGCCTTCTGCCTGGCGCGTGCGGCCAGCAGGTACAGCAGCTCCTCGCGCTCTGGCGGGCGTCAGGCCTGGCAGTACAGCGGGCGACTCGATCATTTCGGAATTGCCAGGAACAGCAGCGCCTGGGCGCTTCGACGGGCCAGGTACAGGGAACTCCGAAACATCAGCACGCGCTGAACACCCAGACCACGGAACCGATGGCCACAGCGCAGCCAGCAGCGATTACAACGAGGCACAACGCCAAAGCGGGGTACTTCCACGGATGCGGTACGACTTGCAGCGCGGCCAACTTGCAGCGCGGCCA
>CASBPS010000131.1:2500-307500 GCA_949126835.1 Anisus vortex | reverse complement strand
GATTTGTGGTTTTGGCTCCTTTTCTGGCCGTAAAACAGCAGATTTCTGGTTTTGGCTTTTTTTCTGGCCGTACAACGACTTGAAAAGAAGATTTGTGGTTTCAGCTTCTCTTTTGGCCGTAACACAGCAGATTTGTGGTTTTGGCTTCTCCAGAAACCGTACAACGACTTGAAAAGCAGATTTCTGGTTTTGGCTCCTTTTCTGGCCGTACAAAAGCAGATTTGTGGTTTTGGCTTTTCCACATCCGTACAACGACTTGAATAGCAGATTTCTTGGTTTGGCTTCTTTTCTGGCCGTACAACGACTTGACAAGAAGATTTGTGGTTTTAGCTTCTCTTTTGGCCGTACCACAGCAGATTTATGGTTTTGGCTCTCTCCATAAACCGTACAACGACTTAAATAGCAGATTTCTAGTTTTGGCTTTTTTTCTGGCCGTACAAGGACTTAAAAAGCAGATTTGTTGTTTTGGCTTCTCACAAAACGTACAACGACTTGACTAGCAGATTTGTGGTAATGGTGCTTCTGTTCTGGCCGTACAACGACTTGAATAGCAGATTTGTGGTTTTGGCTTCTCTTTTCGCCAAATACAGCAGATTTGTGGTTTTGGCTTCTCTACTAGCCGTACAAAAGCAAATTTGTGGTTTTGGCTTCTCCAGAAACCGTACAACGACTTGAAAAACAGATTTCTGGTTTTGGCTCCTTTTCTGGCCGTACAAAAGCAGATTTTAGGTTTTGGCTTTTCCACAATCCGTACAACGACTTGAATAGCAGATTTCTTGTTTTGGCTTCTTTTCTGGCCGTCCAACGACTTGACAAGAAGATTTGTGGTTTTAGCTTCTCTTTTGGCCGTAACACAGCAGATTTATGGTTTTGGCTCTCTCCAAAAACCGTACAACGACTTGAATAGCAGATTTCTAGTTTTGGCTTCTTTTCTGGCCGTACAAGGACTTAAAAAGCAGATTTGTTGTTTTGGCTTCTCCACAAACCGTACAACAACTTGACTAGCAGATTTGTGGTAATGGTGCTTCTGTTCTGGCCGTACAACGACTTGAATAGCAGATTTGTGGTTTTGGCTTCTCTTTTCGCCGTAATACAGCAGATTTGTGGTTTTGGCTTCTCTACTGGCCGTACAAAAGCAGATTTGTGGTTTTGGCTTCTCCAGAAACCGTACAAAGACTTGAAAGCAGATTTCTGGTTTTGGCTCCTTTTCTGGGCGTACAAAAACAGATTTATGGTTTTGGCTCTCTCCACAAACCGTACGACGACTTGAATAGCAGATTTCTAGTTTTGGCTTCTTTTCTAGCCGTACAAGGACTTAAAAAGCAGATTTGTTGTTTTGGCTTCTCCACAAACCGTACAACGACTTGACTAGCAGATTTGTGCTAATGGTGCTTCTGTTCTGGCCGTACAACGACTTGAATAGCAGATTTGTGGTTTTGGCTTCTCTTTTCTCCGTAATACAGCAGATTTGTGGTTTTTGCTTCTCTACTGGCCGTACAAAAGCAGATTTGTGGTTTTGGCTTCAGAAACCGTACAACGACTTGAAAAGCAGATTTCTGGTTTTGGCTTCTCTTTTCGCCGTAATACAGCAGATTTGTGGTTTTGGCTTCTCTACTGGCCGTACAAAAGCAGATTTGTGGTTTTGGCGTTTCCACAGTCCGTACAACGACTTGAATAGCAGATTTCTGGTTTTTGCTTCTCTTTTGGCCTTAAAACAGCAGATTTGTGGTTTTGGCTCCTTTTCTGGCCGTACAAAAGCAGATTTGTGGTTTTGGCTTTTGGTACAACGACTTGAATGGCAGATTTCTTGTTTTGGCTTCTTTTCTGGCCGTAAAACAGCAGATTTATGGTTTTGGCTCTCTCCACAAACCGTACAACGACTTGAATAGCAGATTTCTAGTTTTGGCTTCTTATCTGGCCGTACAAGGACTTAAAAAGCAGATTTGTTGTTTTGGCTTCTCCACAAACCGTACAACGACTTGACTAGCAGATTTGTGGTAATGGTGCTTCTGTTTTGGCCGTACAACGACTTGAATAGCAGATTTGTGGTTTTGGCTTCTCTTTTCGCCATAATACAGCAGATTTGTGGTTTTGGCTTCTCTACTGGCCGTACAAAAGCAGATTTGTGGTTTTGGCTTCAGAAACCGTACAACGACTTGAAAAGCAGATTTCTGGTTTTGGCTCCTATTCTGGCCGTACAAAAGCAGATTTGTGGTTTTGGCGTTTCCACAGTCCGTACAACGACTTGAATAGCAGATTTCTGGTTTTTGCTTCTCTTTTGGCCTTAAAACAGCAGATTTGTGGTTTTGGCTTCTCTACTAGCCGTACAAAAGCAGATTTGTGGTTTTGGCTTCTCCAGAAACCGTACAACGACTTGAAAAGCAGATTTCTGGTTTTGGCTCCTTTTCTGGCCGTAAAACAGCAGATTTCTGGTATTGGCTTTTTTTCTGGCCGTACAACGACTTGAAAAGAAGATTTGTGGTTTCAGCTTCTCTTTTGGCCGTAACACAGCAGATTTGTGGTTTTGGCTCTCTCCACAAACCGTACAACGACTTGAATAGCAGATTTCTAGTTTTGGTTTCTTTTCTGGCCGTACAAGGACTTAAAAAGCAGATTTGTTGTTTTGGCTTCTCCACAAACCGTACAACGACTTGACTAGCAGATTTGTGGTAATGGTGCTTCTGTTCTGGCCGTACAACGACTTGAATAGCAGATTTGTGGTTTTGGCTTCTCTTTTCGCCGTAATACAGCAGATTTGTGGTTTTGGCTTCTCTACTAGCCGTACAAAAGCAGATTTGTGGTTTTGGCTTCTCCTTAAACCGTACAACGACTTGAAAAGCAGATTTCTTGTTTTGGCTCCTTTTCTGGCCGTACAAAAGCAGATTTGAGGTTTTGGCTTTTCCACAATCCGTATAACGACTTGAATAGCAGATTTCTTGTTTTGGCTTTTTTTCTGGCCGTACAACGACTTGACAAGAAGATTTGTGGTTTTAGCTTCTCTTTTGGCGGTAACACAGCAGATTTATGGTTTTGGCTCTCTCCACAAACCGTACAACGACTTGAATAGCAGATTTCTAGTTTTGGCTTCTTTTCTGGCCGTACAAGGACTTGAAAAGCAGATTTGTTGTTTTGGCTTCTCAACAAACCGTACAACGACTTGACTAGCAGATTTGTGGTAATGGTGCTTCTGTTCTGGCCGTACAACGACTTGAATAGCAGATTTGTGGTTTTGGCTTCTCTTTTCGCCGTAATACAGCATATTTGTGGTTTTGGCTTCTCTACTGGCCGTACAAAAGCAGATTTGTGGTTTTGGCTTCTCCAGAAACCGTACAACGACTTGAAAAGCAGATTTCTGGTTTTGGCTTCTTTTCTAACCGTAAAACCGCAGATTTGTGGTTTTGGCTTCTCTACTGGCCGTACAAAAGCAGATTTGTGGTTTTGGCGTTTCCACAGTCTGTACAACAACTTGAATAGCAGATTTCTTGTTTTGGCTCCTTTTCTGGCCGTAAAACAGCAGATTTCTGGTTATGGCTTTTTTTTCTGGCCGTACACCGACTTGAAAAGAAGATTTGTGGTTTCAGCTTCTCTTTTGGCCGTAACACAGCAGATTTGTGGTTTTGGCTCTCTCCACAAACCGTACAACGACTTGAATAGCAGATTTCTAGTTTTTGCTTCTTTTCTGGCCGTACAAGGACTTAAAAAGCAGATTTGTTGTTTTGGCTTCTCCACAAACCGTACAACGACTTGACTAGCAGATTTGTGGTAATGGTGCTTCTGTTCTGGCCGTACAACGACTTAAATAGCAGATTTGTGGTTTTGGGTTCTTTTTTCGCCGTAATACAGCAGATTTGTGGTTTTGGCTTCTCTACTAGCCGTACAAAAGCAGATTTGTGGTTTTGGCTTCTCCAGAAACCGTACAACGACTTGAAAAGCAGATTTCTGGTTTTGGCTCCTTTTCTGGCCGTACAAAAGCAGATTTGTGGTTTTGGCTTTTCCACAATCCGTACAACGACTTGAATAGCAGATTTTTTGGTTTGGCTTCTTTTCTGGCCGTACAACGACTTGACAAGAAGATTTGTTGTTTTAGCTTCTCTTTTGGCCGTAACACAGCAGATTTATGGTTTTGGCTCTCTCCATAAACCGTACAACGACTTGAATATCAGATTTCTAGTTTTGGCTTTTTTTCTGGCCGTACAAGGACTTAAAAAGCAGATTTGTTGTTTTGGCTTCTCCACAAACCGTACAACGACTTGACTAGCAGATTTGTGGTAATGGTGCTTCTGTTTTGGCCGTACAACGACTTGAATAGCAGATTTGTGGTTTTGGCTTCTCTTTTCGCCATAATACAGCAGATTTGTGGTTTTGGCTTCTCTACTGGCCGTACAAAAGCAGATTTGTGGTTTTGGCTTCAGAAACCGTACAACGACTTGAAAAGCAGATTTCTGGTTTTGGCTCCTATTCTGGCCGTACAAAAGCAGATTTGTGGTTTTGGCGTTTCCACAGTCCGTACAACGACTTGAATAGCAGATTTCTGGTTTTTGCTTCTCTTTTGGCCTTAAAACAGCAGATTTGTGGTTTGGGCTTCTCTACTAGCCGTACAAAAGCAGATTTGTGGTTTTGGCTTCTCCAGAAACCGTACAACGACTTGAAAAGCAGATTTCTGGTTTTGGCTCCTATTCTGGCCGTACAAAAGCAGATTTGTGGTTTTGGCGTTTCCACAGTCCGTACAACGACTTGAATAGCAGATTTCTGGTTTTTGCTTCTCTTTTGGCCTTAAAACAGCAGATTTGTGGTTTTGGCTTCTCTACTAGCCGTACAAAAGCAGATTTGTGGTTTTGGCTTCTCCAGAAACCGTACAACGACTTGAAAAGCAGATTTCTGGTTTTGGCTCCTTTTCTGGCCGTAAAACAGCAGATTTCTGGTTTTGGCTTTTTTTCTGGCCGTACAACGACTTGAAAAGAAGATTTGTGGTTTCAGCTTCTCTTTTGGCCGTAACACAGCAGATTTGTGGTTTTGGCTCTCTCCACAAACCGTACAACGACTTGAATAGCAGATTTCTAGTTTTGGTTTCTTTTCTGGCCGTACAAGGACTTAAAAAGCAGATTTGTTGTTTTGGCTTCTCCACAAACCGTACAACGACTTGACTAGCAGATTTGTGGTAATGGTGCTTCTGTTCTGGCCGTACAACGACTTGAATAGCAGATTTGTGGTTTTGGCTTCTCTTTTCGCCGTAATACAGCAGATTTGTGGTTTTGGCTTCTCTACTAGCCGTACAAAAGCAGATTTGTGGTTTTGGCTTCTCCAGAAACCGTACAAAGACTTGAAAAGCAGATTTCTGGTTTTGGCTCCTTTTCTGGCCGTACAAAAACAGATTTATGGTTTTGGCTCTCTCCACAAACCGTACAACAACTTGAATAGCAGATTTCTAGTTTCGGCTTCTTTTCTGGCCGTACAAGGACTTAAAAAGCAGATTTGTTGTTTTGGCTTCTCCACAAACCGTACAACGACTTGACTAGCAGATTTGTGGTAATGGTGCTTCTGTTCTGGCCGTACAACGACTTGAATAGCAGATTTGTGGTTTTGGCTTCTCTTTTCGCCGTATACAGCATATTTGTGGTTTTGGCTTCTCTACTAGCCGTACAAAAGCAGATTTGTGGTTTTGGCTTCTCCAGAAACCTTACAACGACTTGAAAAGCAGATTTCTGGTTTTGGCTCCTTTTCTGGCCGTAAGACAGCAGATTTCTGGTTTTGGCTTTTTTTCTGGCCGTACAACGACTTGAAAAGAAGATTTGTGGTTTCAGCTTCTCTTTTGGCCGTAACACAGCAGATTTGTGGTTTTGGCTCTCTCCACAAACCGTACAACGACTTGAATAGCAGATTTCTAGTTTTGGTTTCTTTTCTGGCCGTACAAGGACTTGAAAAGCAGATTTCTAGTTTTGGCTTCTCTACTGGCCGTACAAAAGCAGATTTGTGGTTTTGGCTTCAGAAACCGTACAACGACTTGAAAAGCAGATTTCTGGTTTTGGCTTCTCTTTTCGCCGTAATACAGCAGATTTGTGGTTTTGGCTTCTCTACTGGCCGTACAAAAGCAGATTTGTGGTTTTGGCGTTTCCACAGTCCGTACAACGACTTGAATAGCAGATTTCTGGTTTTTGCTTCTCTTTTGGCCTTAAAACAGCAGATTTGTGGTTTTGGCTCCTTTTCTGGCCGTACAAAAGCAGATTTGTGGTTTTGGCTTTTGGTACAACGACTTGAATAGCAGATTTCTTGTTTTGGCTTCTTTTCTGGCCGTAAAACAGCAGATTTATGGTTTTGGCTCTCTCCACAAACCGTACAACGACTTGAATAGCAGATTTCTAGTTTTGGCTTCTTATCTGGCCGTACAAGGACTTAAAAAGCAGATTTGTTGTTTTGGCTTCTCCACAAACCGTACAACGACTTGACTAGCAGATTTGTGGTAATGGTGCTTCTGTTTTGGCCGTACAACGACTTGAATAGCAGATTTGTGGTTTTGGCTTCTCTTTTCGCCATAATACAGCAGATTTGTGGTTTTGGCTTCTCTACTGGCCGTACAAAAGCAGATTTGTGGTTTTGGCTTCAGAAACCGTACAACGACTTGAAAAGCAGATTTCTGGTTTTGGCTCCTATTCTGGCCGTACAAAAGCAGATTTCTGGTTTTGGCGTTTCCACAGTCCGTACAACGACTTGAATAGCAGATTTCTGGTTTTTGCTTCTCTTTTGGCCTTAAAACAGCAGATTTGTGGTTTTGGCTTCTCTACTAGCCGTACAAAAGCAGATTTGTGGTTTTGGCTTCTCCAGAAACCGTACAACGACTTGAAAAGCAGATTTCTGGTTTTGGCTCCTTTTCTGGCCGTAAAACAGCAGATTTCTGGTATTGGCTTTTTTTCTGGCCGTACAACGACTTGAAAAGAAGATTTGTGGTTTCAGCTTCTCTTTTGGCCGTAACACAGCAGATTTGTGGTTTTGGCTCTCTCCACAAACCGTACAACGACTTGAATAGCAGATTTCTAGTTTTGGTTTCTTTTCTGGCCGTACAAGGACTTAAAAAGCAGATTTGTTGTTTTGGCTTCTCCACAAACCGTACAACGACTTGACTAGCAGATTTGTGGTAATGGTGCTTCTGTTCTGGCCGTACAACGACTTGAATAGCAGATTTGTGGTTTTGGCTTCTCTTTTCGCCGTAATACAGCAGATTTGTGGTTTTGGCTTCTCCTTAAACCGTACAACGACTTGAAAAGCAGATTTCTTGTTTTGGCTCCTTTTCTGGCCGTACAAAAGCAGATTTGAGGTTTTGGCTTTTCCACAATCCGTATAACGACTTGAATAGCAGATTTCTTGTTTTGGCTTTTTTTCTGGCCGTACAACGACTTGACAAGAAGATTTGTGGTTTTAGCTTCTCTTTTGGCGGTAACACAGCAGATTTATGGTTTTGGCTCTCTCCACAAACCGTACAACGACTTGAATAGCAGATTTCTAGTTTTGGCTTCTTTTCTGGCCGTACAAGGACTTGAAAAGCAGATTTGTTGTTTTGGCTTCTTAACAAACCGTACAACGACTTGACTAGCAGATTTGTGGTAATGGTGCTTCTGTTCTGGCCGTACAACGACTTGAATAGCAGATTTGTGGTTTTGGCTTCTCTTTTCGCCGTAATACAGCATATTTGTGGTTTTGTCTTCTCTACTGGCCGTACAAAAGCAGATTTGTGGTTTTGGCGTTTCCACAGTCTGTACAACAACTTGAATAGCAGATTTCTTGTTTTGGCTCCTTTTCTGGCCGTAAAACAGCAGATTTCTGGTTATGGCTTTTTTTTCTGGCCGTACACCGACTTGAAAAGAAGATTTGTGGTTTCAGCTTCTCTTTTGGCCGTAACACAGCAGATTTGTGGTTTTGGCTCTCTCCACAAACCGTACAACGACTTGAATAGCAGATTTCTAGTTTTTGCTTCTTTTCTGGCCGTACAAGGACTTAAAAAGCAGATTTGTTGTTTTGGCTTCTCCACAAACCGTACAACGACTTGACTAGCAGATTTGTGGTAATGGTGCTTCTGTTCTGGCCGTACAACGACTTGAATAGCAGATTTGTGGTTTTGGCTTCTCTTTTCGCCGTAATACAGCAGATTTGTGGTTTTGGCTTCTCTACTAGCCGTACAAAAGCAGATTTGTGGTTTTGGCTTCTCCAGAAACCGTACAAAGACTTGAAAAGCAGATTTCTGGTTTTGGCTCCTTTTCTGGCCGTACAAAAACAGATTTATGGTTTTGGCTCTCTCCACAAACCGTACAACAACTTGAATAGCAGATTTCTAGTTTCGGCTTCTTTTCTGGCCGTACAAGGACTTAAAAAGCAGATTTGTTGTTTTGGCTTCTCCACAAACCGTACAACGACTTGACTAGCAGATTTGTGGTAATGGTGCTTCTGTTCTGGCCGTACAACGACTTGAATAGCAGATTTGTGGTTTTGGCTTCTCTTTTCGCCGTATACAGCATATTTGTGGTTTTGGCTTCTCTACTAGCCGTACAAAAGCAGATTTGTGGTTTTGGCTTCTCCAGAAACCTTACAACGACTTGAAAAGCAGATTTCTGGTTTTGGCTCCTTTTCTGGCCGTAAGACAGCAGATTTCTGGTTTTGGCTTTTTTTCTGGCCGTACAACGACTTGAAAAGAAGATTTGTGGTTTCAGCTTCTCTTTTGGCCGTAACACAGCAGATTTGTGGTTTTGGCTCTCTCCACAAACCGTACAACGACTTGAATAGCAGATTTCTAGTTTTGGTTTCTTTTCTGGCCGTACAAGGACTTGAAAAGCAGATTTCTAGTTTTGGCTTCTCTACTGGCCGTACAAAAGCAGATTTGTGGTTTTGGCTTCAGAAACCGTACAACGACTTGAAAAGCAGATTTCTGGTTTTGGCTTCTCTTTTCGCCGTAATACAGCAGATTTGTGGTTTTGGCTTCTCTACTGGCCGTACAAAAGCAGATTTGTGGTTTTGGCGTTTCCACAGTCCGTACAACGACTTGAATAGCAGATTTCTGGTTTTTGCTTCTCTTTTGGCCTTAAAACAGCAGATTTGTGGTTTTGGCTCCTTTTCTGGCCGTACAAAAGCAGATTTGTGGTTTTGGCTTTTGGTACAACGACTTGAATAGCAGATTTCTTGTTTTGGCTTCTTTTCTGGCCGTAAAACAGCAGATTTATGGTTTTGGCTCTCTCCACAAACCGTACAACGACTTGAATAGCAGATTTCTAGTTTTGGCTTCTTATCTGGCCGTACAAGGACTTAAAAAGCAGATTTGTTGTTTTGGCTTCTCCACAAACCGTACAACGACTTGACTAGCAGATTTGTGGTAATGGTGCTTCTGTTTTGGCCGTACAACGACTTGAATAGCAGATTTGTGGTTTTGGCTTCTCTTTTCGCCATAATACAGCAGATTTGTGGTTTTGGCTTCTCTACTGGCCGTACAAAAGCAGATTTGTGGTTTTGGCTTCAGAAACCGTACAACGACTTGAAAAGCAGATTTCTGGTTTTGGCTCCTATTCTGGCCGTACAAAAGCAGATTTCTGGTTTTGGCGTTTCCACAGTCCGTACAACGACTTGAATAGCAGATTTCTGGTTTTTGCTTCTCTTTTGGCCTTAAAACAGCAGATTTGTGGTTTTGGCTTCTCTACTAGCCGTACAAAAGCAGATTTGTGGTTTTGGCTTCTCCAGAAACCGTACAACGACTTGAAAAGCAGATTTCTGGTTTTGGCTCCTTTTCTGGCCGTAAAACAGCAGATTTCTGGTATTGGCTTTTTTTCTGGCCGTACAACGACTTGAAAAGAAGATTTGTGGTTTCAGCTTCTCTTTTGGCCGTAACACAGCAGATTTGTGGTTTTGGCTCTCTCCACAAACCGTACAACGACTTGAATAGCAGATTTCTAGTTTTGGTTTCTTTTCTGGCCGTACAAGGACTTAAAAAGCAGATTTGTTGTTTTGGCTTCTCCACAAACCGTACAACGACTTGACTAGCAGATTTGTGGTAATGGTGCTTCTGTTCTGGCCGTACAACGACTTGAATAGCAGATTTGTGGTTTTGGCTTCTCTTTTCGCCGTAATACAGCAGATTTGTGGTTTTGGCTTCTCCTTAAACCGTACAACGACTTGAAAAGCAGATTTCTTGTTTTGGCTCCTTTTCTGGCCGTACAAAAGCAGATTTGAGGTTTTGGCTTTTCCACAATCCGTATAACGACTTGAATAGCAGATTTCTTGTTTTGGCTTTTTTTCTGGCCGTACAACGACTTGACAAGAAGATTTGTGGTTTTAGCTTCTCTTTTGGCGGTAACACAGCAGATTTATGGTTTTGGCTCTCTCCACAAACCGTACAACGACTTGAATAGCAGATTTCTAGTTTTGGCTTCTTTTCTGGCCGTACAAGGACTTGAAAAGCAGATTTGTTGTTTTGGCTTCTTAACAAACCGTACAACGACTTGACTAGCAGATTTGTGGTAATGGTGCTTCTGTTCTGGCCGTACAACGACTTGAATAGCAGATTTGTGGTTTTGGCTTCTCTTTTCGCCGTAATACAGCATATTTGTGGTTTTGTCTTCTCTACTGGCCGTACAAAAGCAGATTTGTGGTTTTGGCGTTTCCACAGTCTGTACAACAACTTGAATAGCAGATTTCTTGTTTTGGCTCCTTTTCTGGCCGTAAAACAGCAGATTTCTGGTTATGGCTTTTTTTTCTGGCCGTACACCGACTTGAAAAGAAGATTTGTGGTTTCAGCTTCTCTTTTGGCCGTAACACAGCAGATTTGTGGTTTTGGCTCTCTCCACAAACCGTACAACGACTTGAATAGCAGATTTCTAGTTTTTGCTTCTTTTCTGGCCGTACAAGGACTTAAAAAGCAGATTTGTTGTTTTGGCTTCTCCACAAACCGTACAACGACTTGACTAGCAGATTTGTGGTAATGGTGCTTCTGTTCTGGCCGTACAACGACTTGAATAGCAGATTTGTGGTTTTGGCTTCTCTTTTCGCCGTAATACAGCAGATTTGTGGTTTTGGCTTCTCTACTAGCCGTACAAAAGCAGATTTGTGGTTTTGGCTTCTCCAGAAACCGTACAAAGACTTGAAAAGCAGATTTCTGGTTTTGGCTCCTTTTCTGGCCGTACAAAAACAGATTTATGGTTTTGGCTCTCTCCACAAACCGTACAACAACTTGAATAGCAGATTTCTATTTTCGGCTTCTTTTCTGGCCGTACAAGGACTTAAAAAGCAGATTTGTTGTTTTGGCTTCTCCACAAACCGTACAACGACTTGACTAGCAGATTTGTGGTAATGGTGCTTCTGTTCTGGCCGTACAACGACTTGAATAGCAGATTTGTGGTTTTGGCTTCTCTTTTCGCCGTATACAGCATATTTGTGGTTTTGGCTTCTCTACTAGCCGTACAAAAGCAGATTTGTGGTTTTGGCTTCTCCAGAAACCTTACAACGACTTGAAAAGCAGATTTCTGGTTTTGGCTCCTTTTCTGGCCGTAAGACAGCAGATTTCTGGTTTTGGCTTTTTTTCTGGCCGTACAACGACTTGAAAAGAAGATTTGTGGTTTCAGCTTCTCTTTTGGCCGTAACACAGCAGATTTGTGGTTTTGGCTCTCTCCACAAACCGTACAACGACTTGAATAGCAGATTTCTAGTTTTGGTTTCTTTTCTGGCCGTACAAGGACTTGAAAAGCAGATTTCTAGTTTTGGCTTCTCTACTGGCCGTACAAAAGCAGATTTGTGGTTTTGGCTTCAGAAACCGTACAACGACTTGAAAAGCAGATTTCTGGTTTTGGCTTCTCTTTTCGCCGTAATACAGCAGATTTGTGGTTTTGGCTTCTCTACTGGCCGTACAAAAGCAGATTTGTGGTTTTGGCGTTTCCACAGTCCGTACAACGACTTGAATAGCAGATTTCTGGTTTTTGCTTCTCTTTTGGCCTTAAAACAGCAGATTTGTGGTTTTGGCTCCTTTTCTGGCCGTACAAAAGCAGATTTGTGGTTTTGGCTTTTGGTACAACGACTTGAATAGCAGATTTCTTGTTTTGGCTTCTTTTCTGGCCGTAAAACAGCAGATTTATGGTTTTGGCTCTCTCCACAAACCGTACAACGACTTGAATAGCAGATTTCTAGTTTTGGCTTCTTATCTGGCCGTACAAGGACTTAAAAAGCAGATTTGTTGTTTTGGCTTCTCCACAAACCGTACAACGACTTGACTAGCAGATTTGTGGTAATGGTGCTTCTGTTTTGGCCGTACAACGACTTGAATAGCAGATTTGTGGTTTTGGCTTCTCTTTTCGCCATAATACAGCAGATTTGTGGTTTTGGCTTCTCTACTGGCCGTACAAAAGCAGATTTGTGGTTTTGGCTTCAGAAACCGTACAACGACTTGAAAAGCAGATTTCTGGTTTTGGCTCCTATTCTGGCCGTACAAAAGCAGATTTCTGGTTTTGGCGTTTCCACAGTCCGTACAACGACTTGAATAGCAGATTTCTGGTTTTTGCTTCTCTTTTGGCCTTAAAACAGCAGATTTGTGGTTTTGGCTTCTCTACTAGCCGTACAAAAGCAGATTTGTGGTTTTGGCTTCTCCAGAAACCGTACAACGACTTGAAAAGCAGATTTCTGGTTTTGGCTCCTTTTCTGGCCGTAAAACAGCAGATTTCTGGTATTGGCTTTTTTTCTGGCCGTACAACGACTTGAAAAGAAGATTTGTGGTTTCAGCTTCTCTTTTGGCCGTAACACAGCAGATTTGTGGTTTTGGCTCTCTCCACAAACCGTACAACGACTTGAATAGCAGATTTCTAGTTTTGGTTTCTTTTCTGGCCGTACAAGGACTTAAAAAGCAGATTTGTTGTTTTGGCTTCTCCACAAACCGTACAACGACTTGACTAGCAGATTTGTGGTAATGGTGCTTCTGTTCTGGCCGTACAACGACTTGAATAGCAGATTTGTGGTTTTGGCTTCTCTTTTCGCCGTAATACAGCAGATTTGTGGTTTTGGCTTCTCCTTAAACCGTACAACGACTTGAAAAGCAGATTTCTTGTTTTGGCTCCTTTTCTGGCCGTACAAAAGCAGATTTGAGGTTTTGGCTTTTCCACAATCCGTATAACGACTTGAATAGCAGATTTCTTGTTTTGGCTTTTTTTCTGGCCGTACAACGACTTGACAAGAAGATTTGTGGTTTTAGCTTCTCTTTTGGCGGTAACACAGCAGATTTATGGTTTTGGCTCTCTCCACAAACCGTACAACGACTTGAATAGCAGATTTCTAGTTTTGGCTTCTTTTCTGGCCGTACAAGGACTTGAAAAGCAGATTTGTTGTTTTGGCTTCTTAACAAACCGTACAACGACTTGACTAGCAGATTTGTGGTAATGGTGCTTCTGTTCTGGCCGTACAACGACTTGAATAGCAGATTTGTGGTTTTGGCTTCTCTTTTCGCCGTAATACAGCATATTTGTGGTTTTGTCTTCTCTACTGGCCGTACAAAAGCAGATTTGTGGTTTTGGCGTTTCCACAGTCTGTACAACAACTTGAATAGCAGATTTCTTGTTTTGGCTCCTTTTCTGGCCGTAAAACAGCAGATTTCTGGTTATGGCTTTTTTTTCTGGCCGTACACCGACTTGAAAAGAAGATTTGTGGTTTCAGCTTCTCTTTTGGCCGTAACACAGCAGATTTGTGGTTTTGGCTCTCTCCACAAACCGTACAACGACTTGAATAGCAGATTTCTAGTTTTTGCTTCTTTTCTGGCCGTACAAGGACTTAAAAAGCAGATTTGTTGTTTTGGCTTCTCCACAAACCGTACAACGACTTGACTAGCAGATTTGTGGTAATGGTGCTTCTGTTCTGGCCGTACAACGACTTAAATAGCAGATTTGTGGTTTTGGGTTCTTTTTTCGCCGTAATACAGCAGATTTGTGGTTTTGGCTTCTCTACTAGCCGTACAAAAGCAGATTTGTGGTTTTGGCTTCTCCAGAAACCGTACAACGACTTGAAAAGCAGATTTCTGGTTTTGGCTCCTTTTCTGGCCGTACAAAAGCAGATTTGTGGTTTTGGCTTTTCCACAATCCGTACAACGACTTGAATAGCAGATTTTTTGGTTTGGCTTCTTTTCTGGCCGTACAACGACTTGACAAGAAGATTTGTTGTTTTAGCTTCTCTTTTGGCCGTAACACAGCAGATTTATGGTTTGGCTCTCTCCATAAACCGTACAACGACTTGAATATCAGATTTCTAGTTTTGGCTTTTTTTCTGGCCGTACAAGGACTTAAAAAGCAGATTTGTTGTTTTGGCTTCTCCACAAACCGTACAACGACTTGACTAGCAGATTTGTGGTTTTGGCTCCTATTCTGGCCGTACAAAAGCAGATTTGTGGTTTTGGCGTTTCCACAGTCCGTACAACGACTTGAATAGCAGATTTCTGGTTTTTGCTTCTCTTTTGGCCTTAAAACAGCAGATTTGTGGTTTGGGCTTCTCTACTAGCCGTACAAAAGCAGATTTGTGGTTTTGGCTTCTCCAGAAACCGTACAACGACTTGAAAAGCAGATTTCTGGTTTTGGCTCCTTTTCTGGCCGTAAAACAGCAGATTTCTGGTTTTGGCTTTTTTTCTGGCCGTACAACGACTTGAAAAGAAGATTTGTGGTTTCAGCTTCTCTTTTGGCCGTAACACAGCAGATTTGTGGTTTTGGCTCTCTCCACAAACCGTACAACGACTTGAATAGCAGATTTCTAGTTTTGGTTTCTTTTCTGGCCGTACAAGGACTTAAAAAGCAGATTTGTTGTTTTGGCTTCTCCACAAACCGTACAACGACTTGACTAGCAGATTTGTGGTAATGGTGCTTCTGTTCTGGCCGTACAACGACTTGAATAGCAGATTTGTGGTTTTGGCTTCTCTTTTCGCCGTATAACAGCAGATTTGTGGTTTTGGCTTCTCTACTAGCCGTACAAAAGCAGATTTGTGGTTTTGGCTTCTCCAGAAACCGTACAAAGACTTGAAAAGCAGATTTCTGGTTTTGGCTCCTTTTCTGGCCGTACAAAAACAGATTTATGGTTTTGGCTCTCTCCACAAACCGTACAACAACTTGAATAGCAGATTTCTAGTTTCGGCTTCTTTTCTGGCCGTACAAGGACTTAAAAAGCAGATTTGTTGTTTTGGCTTCTCCACAAACCGTACAACGACTTGACTAGCAGATTTGTGGTAATGGTGCTTCTGTTCTGGCCGTACAACGACTTGAATAGCAGATTTGTGGTTTTGGCTTCTCTTTTCGCCGTATACAGCATATTTGTGGTTTTGGCTTCTCTACTAGCCGTACAAAAGCAGATTTGTGGTTTTGGCTTCTCCAGAAACCGTACAACGACTTGAAAAGCAGATTTCTGGTTTTGGCTCCTTTTCTGGCCGTAAGACAGCAGATTTCTGGTTTTGGCTTTTTTTCTGGCCGTACAACGACTTGAAAAGAAGATTTGTGGTTTCAGCTTCTCTTTTGGCCGTAACACAGCAGATTTGTGGTTTTGGCTCTCTCCACAAACCGTACAACGACTTGAATAGCAGATTTCTAGTTTTGGTTTCTTTTCTGGCCGTACAAGGACTTAAAAAGCAGATTTGTTGTTTTGGCTTCTCCACAAACCGTACAACGACTTGACTAGCAGATTTGTGGTAATGGTGCTTCTGTTCTGGCCGTACAACGACTTGAATAGCAGATTTGTGGTTTTGGCTTCTCTTTTCGCCGTAATACAAAAGATTTGTGGTTTTGGCTTCTCTACTAGCCGTACAAAAGCAGATTTGTGGTTTTGGCTTCTCCTTAAACCGTACAACGACTTGAAAAGCAAATTTCTTGTTTTGGCTCCTTTTCTGGCCGTACAAAAGCAGATTTGAGGTTTTGGCTTTTCCACAATCCGTATAACGACTTGAATAGCAGATTTCTTGTTTTGGCTTTTTTTTCTGGCCGTACAACGACTTGACAAGAAGATTTGTGGTTTTAGCTTCTCTTTTGGCCGTAACACAGCAGATTTATGGTTTTGGCTCTCTCCACAAACCGTACAACGACTTGAATAGCAGATTTCTAGTTTTGGCTTCTTTTCTGGCCGTACAAGGACTTGAAAAGCAGATTTGTTGTTTTGGCTTCTCAACAAACCGTACAACGACTTGACTAGCAGATTTGTGGTAATGGTGCTTCTGTTCTGGCCGTACAACGACTTGAATAGCAGATTTGTGGTTTTGGCTTCTCTTTTCGCCGTAATACAGCAGATTTGTGGTTTTGGCTTCTCTACTGGCCGTACAAAAGCAGATTTGTGGTTTTGGCTTCTCCAGAAACCGTACAAAGACTTGAAAAGCAGATTTCTGGTTTTGGCTCCTTTTCTGGCCGTACAAAAACAGATTTATGGTTTTGGCTCTCTCCACAAACCGTACAACGACTTGAATAGCAGATTTCTAGTTTTGGCTCCTTTTCTGGCCGTACAAGGACTTAAAAAGCAGATTTGTTGTTTTGGCTTCTCCACAAACCGTACAACGACTTGACTAGCAGATTTGTGGTAATGGTGCTTCTGTTCTGGCCGTACAACGACTTGAATAGCAGATTTGTGGTTTTGGCTTCTCTTTTCGCCGTAATACAGCATATTTGTGGTTTTGGCTTCTCTACTGGCCGTACAAAAGCAGATTTGTGGTTTTGGCTTCTCCAGAAACCGTACAACGACTTGAAAAGCAGATTTCTCGTTTTGGCTCCTATTCTGGCCGTACAAAAGCAGATTTGTGGTTTTGGCGTTTCCACAATCCGTACAACGACTTGAATAGCAGATTTCTGGTTTTTGCTTCTCTTTTGGCCTTAAAACAGCAGATTTGTGGTTTTCTGGCCGTACAAAAGCAGATTTGTGGTTTTGGCTTTTGGTACAACGACTTGAATAGCAGATTTCTTGTTTTGGCTTCTTTTCTGGCCGTAAAACAGCAGATTTATGGTTTTGGCTCTCTCCACAAACCGTACAACGACTTGAATAGCAGATTTCTAGTTTTGGCTTCTTATCTGGCCGTACAAGGACTTAAAAAGCAGATTTGTTGTTTTGGCTTCTCCACAAACCGTACAACGACTTGACTAGCAGATTTGTGGTAATGGTGCTTCTGTTTTGGCCGTACAACGACTTGAATAGCAGATTTGTGGTTTTGGCTTCTCTTTTCGCCATAATACAGCAGATTTGTGGTTTTGGCTTCTCTACTGGCCGTACAAAAGCAGATTTGTGGTTTTGGCTTCAGAAACCGTACAACGACTTGAAAAGCAGATTTCTGGTTTTGGCTCCTATTCTGGCCGTACAAAAGCAGATTTGTGGTTTTGGCGTTTCCACAGTCCGTACAACGACTTGAATAGCAGATTTCTGCTTTTTGCTTCTCTTTTGGCCTTAAAACAGCAGATTTGTGGTTTTGGCTTCTCTACTGGCCGTACAAAAGCAGATTTGTGGTTTTGGCGTTTCCACAGTCTGTACAACAACTTGAATAGCAGATTTCTTGTTTTGGCTCCTTTTCTGGCCGTAAAACAGCAGATTTCTGGTTATGGCTTTTTTTTCTGGCCGTACACCGACTTGAAAAGAAGATTTGTGGTTTCAGCTTCTCTTTTGGCCGTAACACAGCAGATTTGTGGTTTTGGCTCTCTCCACAAACCGTACAACGACTTGAATAGCAGATTTCTAGTTTTTGCTTCTTTTCTGGCCGTACAAGGACTTAAAAAGCAGATTTGTTGTTTTGGCTTCTCCACAAACCGTACAACGACTTGACTAGCAGATTTGTGGTAATGGTGCTTCTGTTCTGGCCGTACAACGACTTAAATAGCAGATTTGTGGTTTTGGGTTCTTTTTTCGCCGTAATACAGCAGATTTGTGGTTTTGGCTTCTCTACTAGCCGTACAAAAGCAGATTTGTGGTTTTGGCTTCTCCAGAAACCGTACAACGACTTGAAAAGCAGATTTCTGGTTTTGGCTCCTTTTCTGGCCGTACAAAAGCAGATTTGTGGTTTTGGCTTTTCCACAATCCGTACAACGACTTGAATAGCAGATTTTTTGGTTTGGCTTCTTTTCTGGCCGTACAACGACTTGACAAGAAGATTTGTTGTTTTAGCTTCTCTTTTGGCCGTAACACAGCAGATTTATGGTTTTGGCTCTCTCCATAAACCGTACAACGACTTGAATATCAGATTTCTAGTTTTGGCTTTTTTTCTGGCCGTACAAGGACTTAAAAAGCAGATTTGTTGTTTTGGCTTCTCCACAAACCGTACAACGACTTGACTAGCAGATTTGTGGTAATGGTGCTTCTGTTTTGGCCGTACAACGACTTGAATAGCAGATTTGTGGTTTTGGCTTCTCTTTTCGCCATAATACAGCAGATTTGTGGTTTTGGCTTCTCTACTGGCCGTACAAAAGCAGATTTGTGGTTTTGGCTTCAGAAACCGTACAACGACTTGAAAAGCAGATTTCTGGTTTTGGCTCCTATTCTGGCCGTACAAAAGCAGATTTGTGGTTTTGGCGTTTCCACAGTCCGTACAACGACTTGAATAGCAGATTTCTGGTTTTTGCTTCTCTTTTGGCCTTAAAACAGCAGATTTGTGGTTTGGGCTTCTCTACTAGCCGTACAAAAGCAGATTTGTGGTTTTGGCTTCTCCAGAAACCGTACAACGACTTGAAAAGCAGATTTCTGGTTTTGGCTCCTATTCTGGCCGTACAAAAGCAGATTTGTGGTTTTGGCGTTTCCACAGTCCGTACAACGACTTGAATAGCAGATTTCTGGTTTTTGCTTCTCTTTTGGCCTTAAAACAGCAGATTTGTGGTTTTGGCTTCTCTACTAGCCGTACAAAAGCAGATTTGTGGTTTTGGCTTCTCCAGAAACCGTACAACGACTTGAAAAGCAGATTTCTGGTTTTGGCTCCTTTTCTGGCCGTAAAACAGCAGATTTCTGGTTTTGGCTTTTTTTCTGGCCGTACAACGACTTGAAAAGAAGATTTGTGGTTTCAGCTTCTCTTTTGGCCGTAACACAGCAGATTTGTGGTTTTGGCTCTCTCCACAAACCGTACAACGACTTGAATAGCAGATTTCTAGTTTTGGTTTCTTTTCTGGCCGTACAAGGACTTAAAAAGCAGATTTGTTGTTTTGGCTTCTCCACAAACCGTACAACGACTTGACTAGCAGATTTGTGGTAATGGTGCTTCTGTTCTGGCCGTACAACGACTTGAATAGCAGATTTGTGGTTTTGGCTTCTCTTTTCGCCGTAATACAGCAGATTTGTGGTTTTGGCTTCTCTACTAGCCGTACAAAAGCAGATTTGTGGTTTTGGCTTCTCCAGAAACCGTACAAAGACTTGAAAAGCAGATTTCTGGTTTTGGCTCCTTTTCTGGCCGTACAAAAACAGATTTATGGTTTTGGCTCTCTCCACAAACCGTACAACAACTTGAATAGCAGATTTCTAGTTTCGGCTTCTTTTCTGGCCGTACAAGGACTTAAAAAGCAGATTTGTTGTTTTGGCTTCTCCACAAACCGTACAACGACTTGACTAGCAGATTTGTGGTAATGGTGCTTCTGTTCTGGCCGTACAACGACTTGAATAGCAGATTTGTGGTTTTGGCTTCTCTTTTCGCCGTATACAGCATATTTGTGGTTTTGGCTTCTCTACTAGCCGTACAAAAGCAGATTTGTGGTTTTGGCTTCTCCAGAAACCGTACAACGACTTGAAAAGCAGATTTCTGGTTTTGGCTCCTTTTCTGGCCGTAAGACAGCAGATTTCTGGTTTTGGCTTTTTTTCTGGCCGTACAACGACTTGAAAAGAAGATTTGTGGTTTCAGCTTCTCTTTTGGCCGTAACACAGCAGATTTGTGGTTTTGGCTCTCTCCACAAACCGTACAACGACTTGAATAGCAGATTTCTAGTTTTGGTTTCTTTTCTGGCCGTACAAGGACTTAAAAAGCAGATTTGTTGTTTTGGCTTCTCCACAAACCGTACAACGACTTGACTAGCAGATTTGTGGTAATGGTGCTTCTGTTCTGGCCGTACAACGACTTGAATAGCAGATTTGTGGTTTTGGCTTCTCTTTTCGCCGTAATACAAAAGATTTGTGGTTTTGGCTTCTCTACTAGCCGTACAAAAGCAGATTTGTGGTTTTGGCTTCTCCTTAAACCGTACAACGACTTGAAAAGCAAATTTCTTGTTTTGGCTCCTTTTCTGGCCGTACAAAAGCAGATTTGAGGTTTTGGCTTTTCCACAATCCGTATAACGACTTGAATAGCAGATTTCCTGTTTTGGCTTTTTTTCTGGCCGTACAACGACTTGACAAGAAGATTTGTGGTTTTAGCTTCTCTTTTGGCCGTAACACAGCAGATTTATGGTTTTGGCTCTCTCCACAAACCGTACAACGACTTGAATAGCAGATTTCTAGTTTTGGCTTCTTTTCTGGCCGTACAAGGACTTGAAAAGCAGATTTGTTGTTTTGGCTTCTCAACAAACCGTACAACGACTTGACTAGCAGATTTGTGGTAATGGTGCTTCTGTTCTGGCCGTACAACAACTTGAATAGCAGATTTGTGGTTTTGGCTTCTCTTTTCGCCGTAATACAGCAGATTTGTGGTTTTGGCTTCTCTACTGGCCGTACAAAAGCAGATTTGTGGTTTTGGCTTCTCCAGAAACCGTACAAAGACTTGAAAAGCAGATTTCTGGTTTTGGCTCCTTTTCTGGCCGTACAAAAACAGATTTATGGTTTTGGCTCTCTCCACAAACCGTACAACGACTTGAATAGCAGATTTCTAGTTTTGGCTTCTTTTCTGGCCGTACAAGGACTTAAAAAGCAGATTTGTTGTTTTGGCTTCTCCACAAACCGTACAACGACTTGACTAGCAGATTTGTGGTAATGGTGCTTCTGTTCTGGCCGTACAACGACTTGAATAGCAGATTTGTGGTTTTGGCTTCTCTTTTCGCCGTAATACAGCATATTTGTGGTTTTGGCTTCTCTACTGGCCGTACAAAAGCAGATTTGTGGTTTTGGCTTCTCCAGAAACCGAACAACGACTTGAAAAGCAGATTTCTCGTTTTGGCTCCTATTCTGGCCGTACAAAAGCAGATTTGTGGTTTTGGCGTTTCCACAATCCGTACAACGACTTGAATAGCAGATTTCTGGTTTTTGCTTCTCTTTTGGCCTTAAAACAGCAGATTTGTGGTTTTCTGGCCGTACAAAAGCAGATTTGTGGTTTTGGCTTTTGGTACAACGACTTGAATAGCAGATTTCTTGTTTTGGCTTCTTTTCTGGCCGTAAAACAGCAGATTTATGGTTTTGGCTCTCTCCACAAACCGTACAACGACTTGAATAGCAGATTTCTAGTTTTGGCTTCTTATCTGGCCGTACAAGGACTTAAAAAGCAGATTTGTTGTTTTGGCTTCTCCACAAACCGTACAACGACTTGACTAGCAGATTTGTGGTAATGGTGCTTCTGTTTTGGCCGTACAACGACTTGAATAGCAGATTTGTGGTTTTGGCTTCTCTTTTCGCCATAATACAGCAGATTTGTGGTTTTGGCTTCTCTACTGGCCGTACAAAAGCAGATTTGTGGTTTTGGCTTCAGAAACCGTACAACGACTTGAAAAGCAGATTTCTGGTTTTGGCTCCTATTCTGGCCGTACAAAAGCAGATTTGTGGTTTTGGCGTTTCCACAGTCCGTACAACGACTTGAATAGCAGATTTCTGCTTTTTGCTTCTCTTTTGGCCTTAAAACAGCAGATTTGTGGTTTTGGCTTCTCTACTAGCCGTACAAAAGCAGATTTGTGGTTTTGGCTTCTCCAGAAACCGTACAACGACTTGAAAAGCAGATTTCTGGTTTTGGCTCCTTTTCTGGCCGTAAAACAGCAGATTTCTGGTTTTGGCTTTTTTTCTGGCCGTACAACGACTTGAAAAGAAGATTTGTGGTTTCAGCTTCTCTTTTGGCCGTAACACAGCAGATTTGTGGTTTTGGCTCTCTCCACAAACCGTACAACGACTTGAATAGCAGATTTCTAGTTTTGGTTTCTTTTCTGGCCGTACAAGGACTTAAAAAGCAGATTTGTTGTTTTGGCTTCTCCACAAACCGTACAACGACTTGACTAGCAGATTTGTGGTAATGGTGCTTCTGTTCTGGCCGTACAACGACTTGAATAGCAGATTTGTGGTTTTGGCTTCTCTTTTCGCCGTAATACAGCAGATTTGTGGTTTTGGCTTCTCTACTAGCCGTACAAAAGCAGATTTGTAGTTTTGGCTTCTCCTTAAACCGTACAACGACTTGAAAAGCAGATTTCTTGTTTTGGCTCCTTTTCTGGCCGTACAAAAGCAGATTTGAGGTTTTGGCTTTTCCACAATCCGTATAACGACTTGAATAGCAGATTTCTTGTTTTGGCTTTTTTTCTGGCCGTACAACGACTTGACAAGAAGATTTGTGGTTTTAGCTTCTCTTTTGGCAGTAACACAGCAGATTTATGGTTTTGGCTCTCTCCACAAACCGTACAACGACTTGAATAGCAGATTTCTAGTTTTGGCTTCTTTTCTGGCCGTACAAGGACTTGAAAAGCAGATTTGTTGTTTTGGCTTCTCAACAAACCGTACAACGACTTGACTAGCAGATTTGTGGTAATGGTGCTTCTGTTCTGGCCGTACAACGACTTGAATAGCAGATTTGTGGTTTTGGCTTCTCTTTTCGTCGTAATACAGCAGATTTGTGGTTTTGGCTTCTCTACTGGCCGTACAAAAGCAGATTTGTGGTTTTGGCTTCTCCAGAAACCGTACAAAGACTTGAAAAGCAGATTTCTGGTTTTGGCTCCTTTTCTGGCCGTACAAAAACAGATTTATGGTTTTGGCTCTCTCCACAAACCGTACAACGACTTGAATAGCAGATTTCTAGTTTTGGCTTCTTTTCTGGCCGTACAAGGACTTAAAAAGCAGATTTGTTGTTTTGGCTTCTCCACAAACCGTACAACGACTTGACTAGCAGATTTGTGGTAATGGTGCTTCTGTTCTGGCCGTACAACGACTTGAATAGCAGATTTGTGGTTTTGGCTTCTCTTTTCGCCGTAATACAGCAGATTTGTGGTTTTGGCTTCTCTACTGGCCGTACAAAAGCAGATTTGTGGTTTTGGCTTCTCCAGAAACCGTACAACGACTTGAAAAGCAGATTTCTGGTTTTGGCTCCTATTCTGGCCGTACAAAAGCAGATTTGTGGTTTTGGCTTTTCCACAATCCGTACAACGACTTGAATAGCAGATTTCTTGTTTTGGCTTCTTTTCTAACCGTAAAACCGCAGATTTGTGGTTTTGGCTTCTCTACTGGCCGTACAAAAGCAGATTTGTGGTTTTGGCGTTTCCACAGTCTGTACAACGACTTGAATAGCAGATTTCTTGTTTTGGCTCCTTTTCTGGCCGTAAAACAGCAGATTTCTGGTTTTGGCTTTTTTTTCTGGCCGTACAACGACTTGAAAAGAAGATTTGTGGTTTCAGCTTCTCTTTTGGCCGTAACACAGCAGATTTGTGGTTTTGGCTCTCTCCACAAACCGTACAACGACTTGAATAGCAGATTTCTAGTTTTTGCTTCTTTTCTGGCCGTACAAGGACTTAAAAAGCAGATTTGTTGTTTTGGCTTCTCCACAAACCGTACAACGACTTGACTAGCAGATTTGTGGTAATGGTGCTTCTGTTCTGGCCGTACAACGACTTAAATAGCAGATTTGTGGTTTTGGGTTCTTTTTTCGCCGTAATACAGCAGATTTGTGGTTTTGGCTTCTCTACTAGCCGTACAAAAGCAGATTTGTGGTTTTGGCTTCTCCAGAAACCGTACAACGACTTGAAAAGCAGATTTCTGGTTTTGGCTCCTTTTCTGGCCGTACAAAAGCAGATTTGTGGTTTTGGCTTTTCCACAATCCGTACAACGACTTGAATAGCAGATTTCTTGGTTTGGCTTCTTTTCTGGCCGTACAACGACTTGACAAGAAGATTTGTGGTTTTAGCTTCTCTTTTGGCCGTAACACAGCAGATTTATGGTTTTGGCTCTCTCCATAAACCGTACAACGACTTGAATATCAGATTTCTAGTTTTGGCTTTTTTTCTGGCCGTACAAGGACTTAAAAAGCAGATTTGTTGTTTTGGCTTCTCCACAAACCGTACAACGACTTGACTAGCAGATTTGTGGTAATGGTGCTTCTGTTTTGGCCGTACAACGACTTGAATAGCAGATTTGTGGTTTTGGCTTCTCTTTTCGCCATAATACAGCAGATTTGTGGTTTTGGCTTCTCTACTGGCCGTACAAAAGCAGATTTGTGGTTTTGGCTTCAGAAACCGTACAACGACTTGAAAAGCAGATTTCTGGTTTTGGCTCCTATTCTGGCCGTACAAAAGCAGATTTGTGGTTTTGGCGTTTCCACAGTCCGTACAACGACTTGAATAGCAGATTTCTGGTTTTTGCTTCTCTTTTGGCCTTAAAACAGCAGATTTGTGGTTTTGGCTTCTCTACTAGCCGTACAAAAGCAGATTTGTGGTTTTGGCTTCTCCAGAAACCGTACAACGACTTGAAAAGCAGATTTCTGGATTTGGCTCCTTTTCTGGCCGTAAAACAGCAGATTTCTGGTTTTGGCTTTTTTTCTGGCCGTACAACGACTTGAAAAGAAGATTTGTGGTTTCAGCTTCTCTTTTGGCCGTAACACAGCAGATTTGTGGTTTTGGCTCTCTCCACAAACCGTACAACGACTTGAATAGCAGATTTCTAGTTTTGGTTTCTTTTCTGGCCGTACAAGGACTTAAAAAGCAGATTTGTTGTTTTGGCTTCTCCACAAACCGTACAACGACTTGACTAGCAGATTTGTGGTAATGGTGCTTCTGTTCTGGCCGTACAACGACTTGAATAGCAGATTTGTGGTTTTGGCTTCTCTTTTCGCCGTAATACAGCAGATTTGTGGTTTTGGCTTCTCTACTAGCCGTACAAAAGCAGTGTTGTGGTTTTGGCTTCTCCAGAAACCGTACAAAGACTTGAAAAGCAGATTTCTGGTTTTGGCTCCTTTTCTGGCCGTACAAAAACAGATTTATGGTTTTGGCTCTCTCCACAAACCGTACAACAACTTGAATAGCAGATGTCTAGTTTCGGCTTCTTTTCTGGCCGTACAAGGACTTAAAAAGCAGATTTGTTGTTTTGGCTTCTCCACAAACCGTACAACGACTTGACTAGCAGATTTGTGGTAATGGTGCTTCTGTTCTGGTCGTACAACGACTTGAATAGCAGATTTGTGGTTTTGGCTTCTCTTTTCGCCGTAATACAGCATATTTGTGGTTTTGGCTTCTCTACTGGCCGTACAAAAGCAGATTTGTGGTTTTGGCTTCTCCAGAAACCGTACAACGACTTGAAAAGCAGATTTCTGGTTTTGGCTCCTATTCTGGCCGTACAAAAGCAGATTTGTGGTTTTGGCTTCTCTACTAGCCGTACAAAAGCAGATTTGTGGTTTTAGCTTCTCCAGAAACCGTACAACGACTTGAAAAGCAGATTTCTGGTTTTGGCTCCTTTTCTGGCCGTACAAAAACAGATTTATGGTTTTGGCTCTCTCCACAAACCGTACAACAACTTGAATAGCAGATTTCTAGTTTCGGCTTCTTTTCTGGCCGTACAACGACTTGAAAAGAAGATTTGTGGTTTCAGCTTCTCTTTTGGTCGTAACACAGCAGATTTGTGGTTTTGGCTCTCTCCACAAACCGTACAACGACTTGAATAGCAGATTTCTAGTTTTTGCTTCTTTTCTGGCCGTACAAGGACTTAAAAAGCAGATTTGTTGTTTTGGCTTCTCCACAAACCGTACAACGACTTGACTAGCAGATTTGTGGTAATGGTGCTTCTGTTCTGGCCGTACAACGACTTGAATAGCAGATTTGTGGTTTTGGCTTCTCTTTTCGCCGTAATACAGCATATTTGTGGTTTTGGCTTCTCTACTGGCCGTACAAAAGCAGATTTGTGGTTTTGGCTTCTCCAGAAACCGTACAACGACTTGAAAAGCAGATTTCTGGTTTTGGCTCCTATTCTGGCCGTACAAAAGCAGATTTGTGGTTTTGGCTTTTCCACAATCCGTACAACGACTTGAATAGCAGATTTCTTGTTTTGGCTTCTTTTCTAACCGTAAAACCGCAGATTTGTGGTTTTGGCTTCTCTACTGGCCGTACAAAAGCAGATTTGTGGTTTTGGCGTTTCCACAGTCTGTACAACGACTTGAATAGCAGATTTGTGGTTTTGGCTTCTCTTTTCGCCGTAATACAGCAGATTTGTGGTTTTGGCTTCTCTACTGGCCGTACAAAAGCAGATTTGTGGTTTTGGCTTCTCCAGAAACCGTACAAAGACTTGAAAAGCAGATTTCTGGTTTTGGCTCCTTTTCTGGCCGTACAAAAACAGATTTATGGTTTTGGCTCTCTCCACAAACCGTACAACGACTTGAATAGCAGATTTCTAGTTTTGGCTTCTTTTCTGGCCGTACAAGGACTTAAAAAGCAGATTTGTTGTTTTGGCTTCTCCACAAACCGTACAACGACTTGACTAGCAGATTTGTGGTAATGGTGCTTCTGTTCTGGCCGTACAACGACTTGAATAGCAGATTTGTGGTTTTGGCTTCTCTTTTCGCCGTAATACAGCATATTTGTGGTTTTGGCTTCTCTACTGGCCGTACAAAAGCAGATTTGTGGTTTTGGCTTCTCCAGAAACCGAACAACGACTTGAAAAGCAGATTTCTCGTTTTGGCTCCTATTCTGGCCGTACAAAAGCAGATTTGTGGTTTTGGCGTTTCCACAATCCGTACAACGACTTGAATAGCAGATTTCTGGTTTTTGCTTCTCTTTTGGCCTTAAAACAGCAGATTTGTGGTTTTCTGGCCGTACAAAAGCAGATTTGTGGTGTTGGCTTTTGGTACAACGACTTGAATAGCAGATTTCTTGTTTTGGCTTCTTTTCTGGCCGTAAAACAGCAGATTTATGGTTTTGGCTCTCTCCACAAACCGTACAACGACTTGAATAGCAGATTTCTAGTTTTGGCTTCTTATCTGGCCGTACAAGGACTTAAAAAGCAGATTTGTTGTTTTGGCTTCTCCACAAACCGTACAACGACTTGACTAGCAGATTTGTGGTAATGGTGCTTCTGTTTTGGCCGTACAACGACTTGAATAGCAGATTTGTGGTTTTGGCTTCTCTTTTCGCCATAATACAGCAGATTTGTGGTTTTGGCTTCTCTACTGGCCGTACAAAAGCAGATTTGTGGTTTTGGCTTCAGAAACCGTACAACGACTTGAAAAGCAGATTTCTGGTTTTGGCTCCTATTCTGGCCGTACAAAAGCAGATTTGTGGTTTTGGCGTTTCCACAGTCCGTACAACGACTTGAATAGCAGATTTCTGCTTTTTGCTTCTCTTTTGGCCTTAAAACAGCAGATTTGTGGTTTTGGCTTCTCTACTAGCCGTACAAAAGCAGATTTGTGGTTTTGGCTTCTCCAGAAACCGTACAACGACTTGAAAAGCAGATTTCTGGTTTTGGCTCCTTTTCTGGCCGTAAAACAGCAGATTTCTGGTTTTGGCTTTTTTTCTGGCCGTACAACGACTTGAAAAGAAGATTTGTGGTTTCAGCTTCTCTTTTGGCCGTAACACAGCAGATTTGTGGTTTTGGCTCTCTCCACAAACCGTACAACGACTTGAATAGCAGATTTCTAGTTTTGGTTTCTTTTCTGGCCGTACAAGGACTTAAAAAGCAGATTTGTTGTTTTGGCTTCTCCACAAACCGTACAACGACTTGACTAGCAGATTTGTGGTAATGGTGCTTCTGTTCTGGCCGTACAACGACTTGAATAGCAGATTTGTGGTTTTGGCTTCTCTTTTCGCCGTAATACAGCAGATTTGTGGTTTTGGCTTCTCTACTAGCCGTACAAAAGCAGATTTGTAGTTTTGGCTTCTCCTTAAACCGTACAACGACTTGAAAAGCAGATTTCTTGTTTTGGCTCCTTTTCTGGCCGTACAAAAGCAGATTTGAGGTTTTGGCTTTTCCACAATCCGTATAACGACTTGAATAGCAGATTTCTTGTTTTGGCTTTTTTTCTGGCCGTACAACGACTTGACAAGAAGATTTGTGGTTTTAGCTTCTCTTTTGGCAGTAACACAGCAGATTTATGGTTTTGGCTCTCTCCACAAACCGTACAACGACTTGAATAGCAGATTTCTAGTTTTGGCTTCTTTTCTGGCCGTACAAGGACTTGAAAAGCAGATTTGTTGTTTTGGCTTCTCAACAAACCGTACAACGACTTGACTAGCAGATTTGTGGTAATGGTGCTTCTGTTCTGGCCGTACAACGACTTGAATAGCAGATTTGTGGTTTTGGCTTCTCTTTTCGTCGTAATACAGCAGATTTGTGGTTTTGGCTTCTCTACTGGCCGTACAAAAGCAGATTTGTGGTTTTGGCTTCTCCAGAAACCGTACAAAGACTTGAAAAGCAGATTTCTGGTTTTGGCTCCTTTTCTGGCCGTACAAAAACAGATTTATGGTTTTGGCTCTCTCCACAAACCGTACAACGACTTGAATAGCAGATTTCTAGTTTTGGCTTCTTTTCTGGCCGTACAAGGACTTAAAAAGCAGATTTGTTGTTTTGGCTTCTCCACAAACCGTACAACGACTTGACTAGCAGATTTGTGGTAATGGTGCTTCTGTTCTGGCCGTACAACGACTTGAATAGCAGATTTGTGGTTTTGGCTTCTCTTTTCGCCGTAATACAGCAGATTTGTGGTTTTGGCTTCTCTACTGGCCGTACAAAAGCAGATTTGTGGTTTTGGCTTCTCCAGAAACCGTACAACGACTTGAAAAGCAGATTTCTGGTTTTGGCTCCTATTCTGGCCGTACAAAAGCAGATTTGTGGTTTTGGCTTTTCCACAATCCGTACAACGACTTGAATAGCAGATTTCTTGTTTTGGCTTCTTTTCTAACCGTAAAACCGCAGATTTGTGGTTTTGGCTTCTCTACTGGCCGTACAAAAGCAGATTTGTGGTTTTGGCGTTTCCACAGTCTGTACAACGACTTAAATAGCAGATTTCTTGTTTTGGCTCCTTTTCTGGCCGTAAAACAGCAGATTTCTGGTTTTGGCTTTTTTTTCTGGCCGTACAACGACTTGAAAAGAAGATTTGTGGTTTCAGCTTCTCTTTTGGCCGTAACACAGCAGATTTGTGGTTTTGGCTCTCTCCACAAACCGTACAACGACTTGAATAGCAGATTTCTAGTTTTTGCTTCTTTTCTGGCCGTACAAGGACTTAAAAAGCAGATTTGTTGTTTTGGCTTCTCCACAAACCGTACAACGACTTGACTAGCAGATTTGTGGTAATGGTGCTTCTGTTCTGGCCGTACAACGACTTAAATAGCAGATTTGTGGTTTTGGGTTCTTTTTTCGCCGTAATACAGCAGATTTGTGGTTTTGGCTTCTCTACTAGCCGTACAAAAGCAGATTTGTGGTTTTGGCTTCTCCAGAAACCGTACAACGACTTGAAAAGCAGATTTCTGGTTTTGGCTCCTTTTCTGGCCGTACAAAAGCAGATTTGTGGTTTTGGCTTTTCCACAATCCGTACAACGACTTGAATAGCAGATTTCTTGGTTTGGCTTCTTTTCTGGCCGTACAACGACTTGACAAGAAGATTTGTGGTTTTAGCTTCTCTTTTGGCCGTAACACAGCAGATTTATGGTTTTGGCTCTCTCCATAAACCGTACAACGACTTGAATATCAGATTTCTAGTTTTGGCTTTTTTTCTGGCCGTACAAGGACTTAAAAAGCAGATTTGTTGTTTTGGCTTCTCCACAAACCGTACAACGACTTGACTAGCAGATTTGTGGTAATGGTGCTTCTGTTTTGGCCGTACAACGACTTGAATAGCAGATTTGTGGTTTTGGCTTCTCTTTTCGCCATAATACAGCAGATTTGTGGTTTTGGCTTCTCTACTGGCCGTACAAAAGCAGATTTGTGGTTTTGGCTTCAGAAACCGTACAACGACTTGAAAAGCAGATTTCTGGTTTTGGCTCCTATTCTGGCCGTACAAAAGCAGATTTGTGGTTTTGGCGTTTCCACAGTCCGTACAACGACTTGAATAGCAGATTTCTGGTTTTTGCTTCTCTTTTGGCCTTAAAACAGCAGATTTGTGGTTTTGGCTTCTCTACTAGCCGTACAAAAGCAGATTTGTGGTTTTGGCTTCTCCAGAAACCGTACAACGACTTGAAAAGCAGATTTCTGGATTTGGCTCCTTTTCTGGCCGTAAAACAGCAGATTTCTGGTTTTGGCTTTTTTTCTGGCCGTACAACGACTTGAAAAGAAGATTTGTGGTTTCAGCTTCTCTTTTGGCCGTAACACAGCAGATTTGTGGTTTTGGCTCTCTCCACAAACCGTACAACGACTTGAATAGCAGATTTCTAGTTTTGGTTTCTTTTCTGGCCGTACAAGGACTTAAAAAGCAGATTTGTTGTTTTGGCTTCTCCACAAACCGTACAACGACTTGACTAGCAGATTTGTGGTAATGGTGCTTCTGTTCTGGCCGTACAACGACTTGAATAGCAGATTTGTGGTTTTGGCTTCTCTTTTCGCCGTAATACAGCAGATTTGTGGTTTTGGCTTCTCTACTAGCCGTACAAAAGCAGTGTTGTGGTTTTGGCTTCTCCAGAAACCGTACAAAGACTTGAAAAGCAGATTTCTGGTTTTGGCTCCTTTTCTGGCCGTACAAAAACAGATTTATGGTTTTGGCTCTCTCCACAAACCGTACAACAACTTGAATAGCAGATGTCTAGTTTCGGCTTCTTTTCTGGCCGTACAAGGACTTAAAAAGCAGATTTGTTGTTTTGGCTTCTCCACAAACCGTACAACGACTTGACTAGCAGATTTGTGGTAATGGTGCTTCTGTTCTGGTCGTACAACGACTTGAATAGCAGATTTGTGGTTTTGGCTTCTCTTTTCGCCGTAATACAGCATATTTGTGGTTTTGGCTTCTCTACTGGCCGTACAAAAGCAGATTTGTGGTTTTGGCTTCTCCAGAAACCGTACAACGACTTGAAAAGCAGATTTCTGGTTTTGGCTCCTATTCTGGCCGTACAAAAGCAGATTTGTGGTTTTGGCTTCTCTACTAGCCGTACAAAAGCAGATTTGTGGTTTTAGCTTCTCCAGAAACCGTACAACGACTTGAAAAGCAGATTTCTGGTTTTGGCTCCTTTTCTGGCCGTACAAAAACAGATTTATGGTTTTGGCTCTCTCCACAAACCGTACAACAACTTGAATAGCAGATTTCTAGTTTCGGCTTCTTTTCTGGCCGTACAACGACTTGAAAAGAAGATTTGTGGTTTCAGCTTCTCTTTTGGTCGTAACACAGCAGATTTGTGGTTTTGGCTCTCTCCACAAACCGTACAACGACTTGAATAGCAGATTTCTAGTTTTTGCTTCTTTTCTGGCCGTACAAGGACTTAAAAAGCAGATTTGTTGTTTTGGCTTCTCCACAAACCGTACAACGACTTGACTAGCAGATTTGTGGTAATGGTGCTTCTGTTCTGGCCGTACAACGACTTGAATAGCAGATTTGTGGTTTTGGCTTCTCTTTTCGCCGTAATACAGCATATTTGTGGTTTTGGCTTCTCTACTGGCCGTACAAAAGCAGATTTGTGGTTTTGGCTTCTCCAGAAACCGTACAACGACTTGAAAAGCAGATTTCTGGTTTTGGCTCCTATTCTGGCCGTACAAAAGCAGATTTGTGGTTTTGGCTTTTCCACAATCCGTACAACGACTTGAATAGCAGATTTCTTGTTTTGGCTTCTTTTCTAACCGTAAAACCGCAGATTTGTGGTTTTGGCTTCTCTACTGGCCGTACAAAAGCAGATTTGTGGTTTTGGCGTTTCCACAGTCTGTACAACGACTTGAATAGCAGATTTGTGGTTTTGGCTTCTCTTTTCGCCGTAATACAGCAGATTTGTGGTTTTGGCTTCTCTACTGGCCGTACAAAAGCAGATTTGTGGTTTTGGCTTCTCCAGAAACCGTACAAAGACTTGAAAAGCAGATTTCTGGTTTTGGCTCCTTTTCTGGCCGTACAAAAACAGATTTATGGTTTTGGCTCTCTCCACAAACCGTACAACGACTTGAATAGCAGATTTCTAGTTTTGGCTTCTTTTCTGGCCGTACAAGGACTTAAAAAGCAGATTTGTTGTTTTGGCTTCTCCACAAACCGTACAACGACTTGACTAGCAGATTTGTGGTAATGGTGCTTCTGTTCTGGCCGTACAACGACTTGAATAGCAGATTTGTGGTTTTGGCTTCTCTTTTCGCCGTAATACAGCATATTTGTGGTTTTGGCTTCTCTACTGGCCGTACAAAAGCAGATTTGTGGTTTTGGCTTCTCCAGAAACCGAACAACGACTTGAAAAGCAGATTTCTCGTTTTGGCTCCTATTCTGGCCGTACAAAAGCAGATTTGTGGTTTTGGCGTTTCCACAATCCGTACAACGACTTGAATAGCAGATTTCTAGTTTTTGCTTCTCTTTTGGCCTTAAAACAGCAGATTTGTGGTTTTCTGGCCGTACAAAAGCAGATTTGTGGTTTTGGCTTTTGGTACAACGACTTGAATAGCAGATTTCTTGTTTTGGCTTCTTTTCTGGCCGTAAAACAGCAGATTTATGGTTTTGGCTCTCTCCACAAACCGTACAACGACTTGAATAGCAGATTTCTAGTTTTGGCTTCTTATCTGGCCGTACAAGGACTTAAAAAGCAGATTTGTTGTTTTGGCTTCTCCACAAACCGTACAACGACTTGACTAGCAGATTTGTGGTAATGGTGCTTCTGTTTTGGCCGTACAACGACTTGAATAGCAGATTTGTGGTTTTGGCTTCTCTTTTCGCCATAATACAGCAGATTTGTGGTTTTGGCTTCTCTACTGGCCGTACAAAAGCAGATTTGTGGTTTTGGCTTCAGAAACCGTACAACGACTTGAAAAGCAGATTTCTGGTTTTGGCTCCTATTCTGGCCGTACAAAAGCAGATTTGTGGTTTTGGCGTTTCCACAGTCCGTACAACGACTTGAATAGCAGATTTCTGCTTTTTGCTTCTCTTTTGGCCTTAAAACAGCAGATTTGTGGTTTTGGCTTCTCTACTAGCCGTACAAAAGCAGATTTGTGGTTTTGGCTTCTCCAGAAACCGTACAACGACTTGAAAAGCAGATTTCTGGTTTTGGCTCCTTTTCTGGCCGTAAAACAGCAGATTTCTGGTTTTGGCTTTTTTTCTGGCCGTACAACGACTTGAAAAGAAGATTTGTGGTTTCAGCTTCTCTTTTGGCCGTAACACAGCAGATTTGTGGTTTTGGCTCTCTCCACAAACCGTACAACGACTTGAATAGCAGATTTCTAGTTTTGGTTTCTTTTCTGGCCGTACAAGGACTTAAAAAGCAGATTTGTTGTTTTGGCTTCTCCACAAACCGTACAACGACTTGACTAGCAGATTTGTGGTAATGGTGCTTCTGTTCTGGCCGTACAACGACTTGAATAGCAGATTTGTGGTTTTGGCTTCTCTTTTCGCCGTAATACAGCAGATTTGTGGTTTTGGCTTCTCTACTAGCCGTACAAAAGCAGATTTGTAGTTTTGGCTTCTCCTTAAACCGTACAACGACTTGAAAAGCAGATTTCTTGTTTTGGCTCCTTTTCTGGCCGTACAAAAGCAGATTTGAGGTTTTGGCTTTTCCACAATCCGTATAACGACTTGAATAGCAGATTTCTTGTTTTGGCTTTTTTTCTGGCCGTACAACGACTTGACAAGAAGATTTGTGGTTTTAGCTTCTCTTTTGGCAGTAACACAGCAGATTTATGGTTTTGGCTCTCTCCACAAACCGTACAACGACTTGAATAGCAGATTTCTAGTTTTGGCTTCTTTTCTGGCCGTACAAGGACTTGAAAAGCAGATTTGTTGTTTTGGCTTCTCAACAAACCGTACAAACGACTTGACTAGCAGATTTGTGGTAATGGTGCTTCTGTTCTGGCCGTACAACGACTTGAATAGCAGATTTGTGGTTTTGGCTTCTCTTTTGTCGTAATACAGCAGATTTGTGGTTTTGGCTTCTCTACTGGCCGTACAAAAGCAGATTTGTGGTTTTGGCTTCTCCAGAAACCGTACAAAGACTTGAAAAGCAGATTTCTGGTTTTGGCTCCTTTTCTGGCCGTACAAAAACAGATTTATGGTTTTGGCTCTCTCCACAAACCGTACAACGACTTGAATAGCAGATTTCTAGTTTTGGCTTCTTTTCTGGCCGTACAAGGACTTAAAAAGCAGATTTGTTGTTTTGGCTTCTCCACAAACCGTACAACGACTTGACTAGCAGATTTGTGGTAATGGTGCTTCTGTTCTGGCCGTACAACGACTTGAATAGCAGATTTGTGGTTTTGGCTTCTCTTTTCGCCGTAATACAGCAGATTTGTGGTTTTGGCTTCTCTACTGGCCGTACAAAAGCAGATTTGTGGTTTTGGCTTCTCCAGAAACCGTACAACGACTTGAAAAGCAGATTTCTGGTTTTGGCTCCTATTCTGGCCGTACAAAAGCAGATTTGTGGTTTTGGCTTTTCCACAATCCGTACAACGACTTGAATAGCAGATTTCTTGTTTTGGCTTCTTTTCTAACCGTAAAACCGCAGATTTGTGGTTTTGGCTTCTCTACTGGCCGTACAAAAGCAGATTTGTGGTTTTGGCGTTTCCACAGTCTGTACAACGACTTGAATAGCAGATTTCTTGTTTTGGCTCCTTTTCTGGCCGTAAAACAGCAGATTTCTGGTTTTGGCTTTTTTTTCTGGCCGTACAACGACTTGAAAAGAAGATTTGTGGTTTCAGCTTCTCTTTTGGCCGTAACACAGCAGATTTGTGGTTTTGGCTCTCTCCACAAACCGTACAACGACTTGAATAGCAGATTTCTAGTTTTTGCTTCTTTTCTGGCCGTACAAGGACTTAAAAAGCAGATTTGTTGTTTTGGCTTCTCCACAAACCGTACAACGACTTGACTAGCAGATTTGTGGTAATGATGCTTCTGTTCTGGCCGTACAACGACTTAAATAGCAGATTTGTGGTTTTGGGTTCTTTTTTCGCCGTAATACAGCAGATTTGTGGTTTTGGCTTCTCTACTAGCCGTACAAAAGCAGATTTGTGGTTTTGGCTTCTCCAGAAACCGTACAACGACTTGAAAAGCAGATTTCTGGTTTTGGCTCCTTTTCTGGCCGTACAAAAGCAGATTTGTGGTTTTGGCTTTTCCACAATCCGTACAACGACTTGAATAGCAGATTTCTTGGTTTGGCTTCTTTTCTGGCCGTACAACGACTTGACAAGAAGATTTGTGGTTTTAGCTTCTCTTTTGGCCGTAACACAGCAGATTTATGGTTTTGGCTCTCTCCATAAACCGTACAACGACTTGAATATCAGATTTCTAGTTTTGGCTTTTTTTCTGGCCGTACAAGGACTTAAAAAGCAGATTTGTTGTTTTGGCTTCTCCACAAACCGTACAACGACTTGACTAGCAGATTTGTGGTAATGGTGCTTCTGTTTTGGCCGTACAACGACTTGAATAGCAGATTTGTGGTTTTGGCTTCTCTTTTCGCCATAATACAGCAGATTTGTGGTTTTGGCTTCTCTACTGGCCGTACAAAAGCAGATTTGTGGTTTTGGCTTCAGAAACCGTACAACGACTTGAAAAGCAGATTTCTGGTTTTGGCTCCTATTCTGGCCGTACAAAAGCAGATTTGTGGTTTTGGCGTTTCCACAGTCCGTACAACGACTTGAATAGCAGATTTCTGGTTTTTGCTTCTCTTTTGGCCTTAAAACAGCAGATTTGTGGTTTTGGCTTCTCTACTAGCCGTACAAAAGCAGATTTGTGGTTTTGGCTTCTCCAGAAACCGTACAACGACTTGAAAAGCAGATTTCTGGATTTGGCTCCTTTTCTGGCCGTAAAACAGCAGATTTCTGGTTTTGGCTTTTTTTCTGGCCGTACAACGACTTGAAAAGAAGATTTGTGGTTTCAGCTTCTCTTTTGGCCGTAACACAGCAGATTTGTGGTTTTGGCTCTCTCCACAAACCGTACAACGACTTGAATAGCAGATTTCTAGTTTTGGTTTCTTTTCTGGCCGTACAAGGACTTAAAAAGCAGATTTGTTGTTTTGGCTTCTCCACAAACCGTACAACGACTTGACTAGCAGATTTGTGGTAATGGTGCTTCTGTTCTGGCCGTACAACGACTTGAATAGCAGATTTGTGGTTTTGGCTTCTCTTTTCGCCGTAATACAGCAGATTTGTGGTTTTGGCTTCTCTACTAGCCGTACAAAAGCAGTGTTGTGGTTTTGGCTTCTCCAGAAACCGTACAAAGACTTGAAAAGCAGATTTCTGGTTTTGGCTCCTTTTCTGGCCGTACAAAAACAGATTTATGGTTTTGGCTCTCTCCACAAACCGTACAACAACTTGAATAGCAGATGTCTAGTTTCGGCTTCTTTTCTGGCCGTACAAGGACTTAAAAAGCAGATTTGTTGTTTTGGCTTCTCCACAAACCGTACAACGACTTGACTAGCAGATTTGTGGTAATGGTGCTTCTGTTCTGGTCGTACAACGACTTGAATAGCAGATTTGTGGTTTTGGCTTCTCTTTTCGCCGTAATACAGCATATTTGTGGTTTTGGCTTCTCTACTGGCCGTACAAAAGCAGATTTGTGGTTTTGGCTTCTCCAGAAACCGTACAACGACTTGAAAAGCAGATTTCTGGTTTTGGCTCCTATTCTGGCCGTACAAAAGCAGATTTGTGGTTTTGGCTTCTCTACTAGCCGTACAAAAGCAGATTTGTGGTTTTAGCTTCTCCAGAAACCGTACAACGACTTGAAAAGCAGATTTCTGGTTTTGGCTCCTTTTCTGGCCGTACAAAAACAGATTTATGGTTTTGGCTCTCTCCACAAACCGTACAACAACTTGAATAGCAGATTTCTAGTTTCGGCTTCTTTTCTGGCCGTACAACGACTTGAAAAGAAGATTTGTGGTTTCAGCTTCTCTTTTGGTCGTAACACAGCAGATTTGTGGTTTTGGCTCTCTCCACAAACCGTACAACGACTTGAATAGCAGATTTCTAGTTTTTGCTTCTTTTCTGGCCGTACAAGGACTTAAAAAGCAGATTTGTTGTTTTGGCTTCTCCACAAACCGTACAACGACTTGACTAGCAGATTTGTGGTAATGGTGCTTCTGTTCTGGCCGTACAACGACTTGAATAGCAGATTTGTGGTTTTGGCTTCTCTTTTCGCCGTAATACAGCATATTTGTGGTTTTGGCTTCTCTACTGGCCGTACAAAAGCAGATTTGTGGTTTTGGCTTCTCCAGAAACCGTACAACGACTTGAAAAGCAGATTTCTGGTTTTGGCTCCTATTCTGGCCGTACAAAAGCAGATTTGTGGTTTTGGCTTTTCCACAATCCGTACAACGACTTGAATAGCAGATTTCTTGTTTTGGCTTCTTTTCTAACCGTAAAACCGCAGATTTGTGGTTTTGGCTTCTCTACTGGCCGTACAAAAGCAGATTTGTGGTTTTGGCGTTTCCACAGTCTGTACAACGACTTGAATAGCAGATTTCTTGTTTTGGCTCCTTTTCTGGCCGTAAAACAGCAGATTTCTGGTTTTGGCTTTTTTTTCTGGCCGTACAACGACTTGAAAAGAAGATTTGTGGTTTCAGCTTCTCTTTTGGCCGTAACACAGCAGATTTGTGGTTTTGGCTCACTCCACAAACCGTACAACGACTTGAATAGCAGATTTCTAGTTTTTGCTTCTTTTCTGGCCGTACAAGGACTTAAAAAGCAGATTTGTTGTTTTGGCTTCTCCACAAACCGTACAACGACTTGACTAGCAGATTTGTGGTAATGGTGCTTCTGTTCTGGCCGTACAACGACTTAAATAGCAGATTTGTGGTTTTGGGTTCTTTTTTCGCCGTAATACAGCAGATTTGTGGTTTTGGCTTCTCTACTAGCCGTACAAAAGCAGATTTGTGGTTTTGGCTTCTCCAGAAACCGTACAACGACTTGAAAAGCAGATTTCTGGTTTTGGCTCCTTTTCTGGCCGTACAAAAGCAGATTTGTGGTTTTGGCTTTTCCACAATCCGTACAACGACTTGAATAGCAGATTTCTTGGTTTGGCTTCTTTTCTGGCCGTACAACGACTTGACAAGAAGATTTGTGGTTTTAGCTTCTCTTTTGGCCGTAACACAGCAGATTTATGGTTTTGGCTCTCTCCATAAACCGTACAACGACTTGAATATCAGATTTCTAGTTTTGGCTTTTTTTCTGGCCGTACAAGGACTTAAAAAGCAGATTTGTTGTTTTGGCTTCTCCACAAACCGTACAACGACTTGACTAGCAGATTTGTGGTAATGGTGCTTCTGTTTTGGCCGTACAACGACTTGAATAGCAGATTTGTGGTTTTGGCTTCTCTTTTCGCCATAATACAGCAGATTTGTGGTTTTGGCTTCTCTACTGGCCGTACAAAAGCAGATTTGTGGTTTTGGCTTCAGAAACCGTACAACGACTTGAAAAGCAGATTTCTGGTTTTGGCTCCTATTCTGGCCGTACAAAAGCAGATTTGTGGTTTTGGCGTTTCCACAGTCCGTACAACGACTTGAATAGCAGATTTCTGGTTTTTGCTTCTCTTTTGGCCTTAAAACAGCAGATTTGTGGTTTTGGCTTCTCTACTAGCCGTACAAAAGCAGATTTGTGGTTTTGGCTTCTCCAGAAACCGTACAACGACTTGAAAAGCAGATTTCTGGATTTGGCTCCTTTTCTGGCCGTAAAACAGCAGATTTCTGGTTTTGGCTTTTTTTCTGGCCGTACAACGACTTGAAAAGAAGATTTGTGGTTTCAGCTTCTCTTTTGGCCGTAACACAGCAGATTTGTGGTTTTGGCTCTCTCCACAAACCGTACAACGACTTGAATAGCAGATTTCTAGTTTTGGTTTCTTTTCTGGCCGTACAAGGACTTAAAAAGCAGATTTGTTGTTTTGGCTTCTCCACAAATCGTACAACGACTTGACTAGCAGATTTGTGGTAATGGTGCTTCTGTTCTGGCCGTACAACGACTTGAATAGCAGATTTGTGGTTTTGGCTTCTCTTTTCGCCGTAATACAGCAGATTTGTGGTTTTGGCTTCTCTACTAGCCGTACAAAAGCAGTGTTGTGGTTTTGGCTTCTCCAGAAACCGTACAAAGACTTGAAAAGCAGATTTCTGGTTTTGGCTCCTTTTCTGGCCGTACAAAAACAGATTTATGGTTTTGGCTCTCTCCACAAACCGTACAACAACTTGAATAGCAGATGTCTAGTTTCGGCTTCTTTTCTGGCCGTACAAGGACTTAAAAAGCAGATTTGTTGTTTTGGCTTCTCCACAAACCGTACAACGACTTGACTAGCAGATTTGTGGTAATGGTGCTTCTGTTCTGGTCGTACAACGACTTGAATAGCAGATTTGTGGTTTTGGCTTCTCTTTTCGCCGTAATACAGCATATTTGTGGTTTTGGCTTCTCTACTGGCCGTACAAAAGCAGATTTGTGGTTTTGGCTTCTCCAGAAACCGTACAACGACTTGAAAAGCAGATTTCTGGTTTTGGCTCCTATTCTGGCCGTACAAAAGCAGATTTGTGGTTTTGGCTTCTCTACTAGCCGTACAAAAGCAGATTTGTGGTTTTAGCTTCTCCAGAAACCGTACAACGACTTGAAAAGCAGATTTCTGGTTTTGGCTCCTTTTCTGGCCGTACAAAAACAGATTTATGGTTTTGGCTCTCTCCACAAACCGTACAACAACTTGAATAGCAGATTTCTAGTTTCGGCTTCTTTTCTGGCCGTACAACGACTTGAAAAGAAGATTTGTGGTTTCAGCTTCTCTTTTGGTCGTAACACAGCAGATTTGTGGTTTTGGCTCTCTCCACAAACCGTACAACGACTTGAATAGCAGATTTCTAGTTTTTGCTTCTTTTCTGGCCGTACAAGGACTTAAAAAGCAGATTTGTTGTTTTGGCTTCTCCACAAACCGTACAACGACTTGACTAGCAGATTTGTGGTAATGGTGCTTCTGTTCTGGCCGTACAACGACTTAAATAGCAGATTTGTGGTTTTGGGTTCTTTTTTCGCCGTAATACAGCAGATTTGTGGTTTTGGCTTCTCTACTAGCCGTACTAAAGCAGATTTGTGGTTTTGGCTTCTCCAGAAACCGTACAACGACTTGAAAAGCAGATTTCTGGTTTTGGCTCCTTTTCTGGCCGTACAAAAGCAGATTTGTGGTTTTGGCTTTTCCACAATCCGTACAACGACTTGAATAGCAGATTTCTTGGTTTGGCTTCTTTTCTGGCCGTACAACGACTTGACAAGAAGATTTGTGGTTTTAGCTTCTCTTTTGGCCGTAACACAGCAGATTTATGGTTTTGGCTCTCTCCATAAACCGTACAACGACTTGAATAGCAGATTTCTAGTTTTGGCTTTTTTTCTGGCCGTACAGGGACTTAAAAAGCAGATTTGTTGTTTTGGCTTCTCCACAAACCGTACAACGACTTGACTAGCAGATTTGTGGTAATGGTGCTTCTGTTTTGGCCGTACAACGACTTGAATAGCAGATTTGTGGTTTTGGCTTCTCTTTTCGCCATAATACAGCAGATTTGTGGTTTTGGCTTCTCTACTGGCCGTACAAAAGCAGATTTGTGGTTTTGGCTTCAGAAACCGTACAACGACTTGAAAAGCAGATTTCTGGTTTTGGCTCCTATTCTGGCTGTACAAAAGCAGATTTGTGGTTTTGGCGTTTCCACAGTCCGTACAACGACTTGAATAGCAGATTTCTGGTTTTTGCTTCTCTTTTGGCCTTAAAACAGCAGATTTGTGGTTTTAGCTTCTCTACTAGCCGTACAAAAGCAGATTTGTGGTTTTGGCTTCTCCAGAAACCGTACAACGACTTGAAAAGCAGATTTCTGGTTTTGGCTCCTTTTCTGGCCGTAAAACAGCAGATTTCTGGTTTTGGCTTTTTTTCTGGCCGTACAACGACTTGAAAAGAAGATTTGTGGTTTCAGCTTCTCTTTTGGCCGTAACACAGCAGATTTGTGGTTTTGGCTCTCTCCACAAACCGTACAACGACTTGAATAGCAGATTTCTAGTTTTGGTTTCTTTTCTGGCCGTACAAGGACTTAAAAAGCAGATTTGTTGTTTTGGCTTCTCCACAAACCGTACAACGACTTGACTAGCAGATTTGTGGTAATGGTGCTTCTGTTCTGGCCGTACAACGACTTGAATAGCAGATTTGTGGTTTTGGCTTCTCTTTTCGCCGTAATACAGCAGATTTGTGGTTTTGGCTTCTCTACTAGCCGTACAAAAGCAGATTTGTGGTTTTGGCTTCTCCTTAAACCGTACAACGACTTGAAAAGCAGATTTCTTGTTTTGGCTCCTTTTCTGGCCGTACAAAAGCAGATTTGAGGTTTTGGCTTTTCCACAATCCGTATAACGACTTGAATAGCAGATTTCTTGTTTTGGCTTTTTTTCTGGCCGTACAACGACTTGACAAGAAGATTTGTGGTTTTAGCTTCTCTTTTGGCCGTAACACAGCAGATTTATGGTTTTGGCTCTCTCCACAAACCGTACAACGACTTGAATAGCAGATTTCTAGTTTTGGCTTCTTTTCTGGCCGTACAAGGACTTAAAAAGCAGATTTGTTGTTTTGGCTTCTCAACAAACCGTACAACGACTTGACTAGCAGATTTGTGGTAATGGTGCTTCTGTTCTGGCCGTACAACGACTTGAATAGCAGATTTCTTGTTTTGGCTTTTTTTCTGGCCGTACAACGACTTGACAAGAAGATTTGTGGTTTTGGCTTCTCTTTTCGCCGTAATACAGCAGATTTGTGGTTTTGGCTTCTCAACAAACCGTACAACGACTTGACTAGCAGATTTGTGGTAATGGTGCTTCTGTTCTGGCCGTACAACGACTTGAATAGCAGATTTCTTGTTTTGGCTTTTTTTCTGGCCGTACAACGACTTGACAAGATGATTTGTGGTTTTGGCTTCTCTTTTCGCCGTAATACAGCAGATTTGTGGTTTTGGCTTCTCTACTAGCCGTACAAAAGCAGATTTGTGGTTTTGGCTTCTCCTTAAACCGCACAACGACTTGAAAAGCAGATTTCTTGTTTTGGCTCCTTTTCTGGCCGTACAAAAGCAGATTTGAGGTTTTGGCTTTTCCACAATCCGTATAACGACTTGAATAGCAGATTTCTTGTTTTGGCTTTTTTTCTGGCCGTACAACGACTTGACAAGAAGATTTGTGGTTTTAGCTTCTCTTTTGGCCGTAACACAGCAGATTTATGGTTTTGGCTCTCTCCACAAACCGTACAACGACTTGAATAGCAGATTTCTAGTTTTGGCTTCTTTTCTGGCCGTACAAGGACTTGAAAAGCAGATTTGTTGTTTTGGCTTCTCAACAAACCGTACAACGACTTGACTAGCAGATTTGTGGTAATGGTGCTTCTGTTCTGGCCGTACAACGACTTGAATAGCAGATTTGTTGTTTTGGCTTCTCTTTTCGCCGTAATACAGCAGATTTGTGGTTTTGGCTTCTCTACTGACCGTACAAAAGCAGATTTGTGGTTTTGGCTTCTCCAGAAACCGTACAAAGACTTGAAAAGCAGATTTCTGGTTTTGGCTCCTTTTCTGGCCGTACAAAAACAGATTTATGGTTTTGGCTCTCTCCACAAACCGTACAACGACTTGAATAGCAGATTTCTAGTTTTGGCTTCTTTTCTGGCCGTACAAGGACTTAAAAAGCAGATTTGTTGTTTTGGCTTCTCCACAAACCGTACAACGACTTGAATAGCAGATTTCTAGTTTTGGTTTCTTTTCTGGCCGTACAAGGACTTAAAAAGCAGATTTGTTGTTTTGGCTTCTCCACAAACCGTACAACGACTTGACTAGCAGATTTGTGGTAATGGTGCTTCTGTTCTGGCTGTACAACGACTTGAATAGCAGATTTGTGGTTTTGGCTTCTCTTTTCGCCGTAATACAGCATATTTGTAGTTTTGGCTTCTCTACTGGCCGTACAAAAGCAGATTTGTGGTTTTGGCTTCTCCAGAAACCGTACAACGACTTGAAAAGCAGATTTCTGGTTTTGGCTCCTATTCTGGCCGTACAAAAGCAGATTTGTGGTTTTGGCGTTTCCACAGTCCGTACAACGACTTGAATAGCAGATTTCTGGTTTTTGCTTCTCTTTTGGCCTTAAAACAGCAGATTTGTGGTTTTGGCTCCTTTTCTGGCCGTAAAAAGCAGATTTGTGGTTTTGGCTTTTGGTACAACGACTTGAATAGCAGATTTCTTGTTTTGGCTTCTTTTCTGGCCGTAAAACAGCAGATTTATGGTTTTGGCTCTCTCCACAAACCGTACAACGACTTGAATAGCAGATTTCTAGTTTTGGCTTCTTTTCTGGCCGTACAAGGACTTGAAAAGCAGATTTGTTGTTTTGGCTTCTCAACAAACCGTACAACGACTTGACTAGCAGATTTGTGGTAATGGTGCTTCTGTTCTGGCCGTACAACGACTTGAATAGCAGATTTCTTGTTTTGGCTTTTTTTCTGGCCGTACAACGACTTGACAAGATGATTTGTGGTTTTGGCTTCTCTTTTCGCCGTAATACAGCAGATTTGTGGTTTTGGCTTCTCTACTAGCCGTACAAAAGCAGATTTGTGGTTTTGGCTTCTCCTTAAACCGCACAACGACTTGAAAAGCAGATTTCTTGTTTTGGCTCCTTTTCTGGCCGTACAAAAGCAGATTTGAGGTTTTGGCTTTTCCACAATCCGTATAACGACTTGAATAGCAGATTTCTTGTTTTGGCTTTTTTTCTGGCCGTACAACGACTTGACAAGAAGATTTGTGGTTTTAGCTTCTCTTTTGGCCGTAACACAGCAGATTTATGGTTTTGGCTCTCTCCATAAACCGTACAACGACTTGAATAGCAGATTTCTAGTTTTGGCTTCTTTTCTGGCCGTACAAGGACTTGAAAAGCAGATTTGTTGTTTTGGCTTCTCAACAAACCGTACAACGACTTGACTAGCAGATTTGTGGTAATGGTGCTTCTGTTCTGGCCGTACAACGACTTGAATAGCAGATTTGTTGTTTTGGCTTCTCTTTTCGCCGTAATACAGCAGATTTGTGGTTTTGGCTTCTCTACTGGCCGTACAAAAGCAGATTTGTGGTTTTGGCTTCTCCAGAAACCGTACAAAGACTTGAAAAGCAGATTTCTGGTTTTGGCTCCTTTTCTGGCCGTACAAAAACAGATTTATGGTTTTGGCTCTCTCCACAAACCGTACAACGACTTGAATAGCAGATTTCTAGTTTTGGCTTCTTTTCTGGCCGTACAAGGACTTAAAAAGCAGATTTGTTGTTTTGGCTTCTCCACAAACCATACAACGACTTGAATAGCAGATTTCTAGTTTTGGTTTCTTTTCTGGCCGTACAAGGACTTAAAAAGCAGATTTGTTGTTTTGGCTTCTCCACAAACCGTACAACGACTTGACTAGCAGATTTGTGGTAATGGTGCTTCTGTTCTGGCTGTACAACGACTTGAATAGCAGATTTGTGGTTTTGGCTTCTCTTTTCGCCGTAATACAGCATATTTGTAGTTTTGGCTTCTCTACTGGCCGTACAAAAGCAGATTTGTGGTTTTGGCTTCTCCAGAAACCGTACAACGACTTGAAAAGCAGATTTCTGGTTTTGGCTCCTATTCTGGCCGTACAAAAGCAGATTTGTGGTTTTGGCGTTTCCACAGTCCGTACAACGACTTGAATAGCAGATTTCTGGTTTTTGCTTCTCTTTTGGCCTTAAAACAGCAGATTTGTGGTTTTGGCTCCTTTTCTGGCCGTAAAAAGCAGATTTGTGGTTTTGGCTTTTGGTACAACGACTTGAATAGCAGATTTCTTGTTTTGGCTTCTTTTCTGGCCGTAAAACAGCAGATTTATGGTTTTGGCTCTCTCCACAAACCGTACAACGACTTGAATAGCAGATTTCTAGTTTTGGCTTCTTTTCTGGCCGTACAAGGACTTGAAAAGCAGATTTGTTGTTTTGGCTTCTCAACAAACCGTACAACGACTTGACTAGCAGATTTGTGGTAATGGTGCTTCTGTTCTGGCCGTACAACGACTTGAATAGCAGATTTGTGGTTTTGGCTTCTCTTTTCGCCGTAATACAGCAGATTTGTGGTTTTGGCTTCTCTACTGGCCGTACAAAAGCAGATTTGTGGTTTTGGCTTCTCCAGAAACCGTACAACGACTTGAAAAGCAGATTTCTGGTTTTGGCTCCTATTCTGGCCGTACAAAAGCAGATTTGTGGTTTTGGCGTTTCCACAGTCCGTACAACGACTTGAATAGCAGATTTCTGGTTTTTGCTTCTCTTTTGGCCTTAAAACAGCAGATTTGTGGTTTTGGCTCCTTTTCTGGCCGTAAAAAGCAGATTTGTGGTTTTGGCTTTTGGTACAACGACTTGAATAGCAGATTTCTTGTTTTGGCTTCTTTTCTGGCCGTAAAACAGCAGATTTATGGTTTTGGCTCTCTCCACAAACCGTACAACGACTTGAATAGCAGATTTCTAGTTTTGGCTTCTTATCTGGCCGTACAAGGACTTAAAAAGCAGATTTGCTGTTTTGGCTTCTCCACAAACCGTACAACGACTTGACTAGCAGATTTGTGGTAATGGTGCTTCTGTTTTGGCCGTACAACGACTTGAATAGCAGATTTGTGGTTTTGGCTTCTCTTTTCGCCATAATACAGCAGATTTGTTGTTTTTGGCTTCTCTACTGGCCGTACAAAAGCAGATTTGTGGTTTTGGCTTCTCCAGAAACCGTACAACGACTTGAAAAGCAGATTTCTGGTTTTGGCTCCTTTTTTGGCCGTACAAAAGCAGATTTGTAATTTTGGCTTTTCCACAATCCGTACAACGACTTGAATAGCAGATTTCTTGTTTTGGCTCCTTTTCTGGCCGTACAACGACTTGAAAAGAAGATTTGTAGTTTTAGCTTATCTTTTGGCCGTAACACAGCAGCTTTATGGTTTTGACTTCTCTTTTGGCCGTAAAACAGCAGATTTGTGGTTTTGGCTCCTTTTCTGGCCGTAAAACAGCAGATTTCTGGTTTTGGCTTTTTTTCTGGCCGTACAACGACTTGAAAAGAAGATTTGTGGTTTCAGCTTCTCTTTTGGCCGTAACACAGCAGATTTGTGGTTTTGGCTCTCTCCACAAACCGTACAACGACTTGAATAGCAGATTTCTAGTTTTGGCTTCTTTTCTGGCCGTACAAGGACTTAAAAAGCAGATTTGTTGTTTTGGCTTCTCCACAAACCGTACAACGACTTGACTAGCAGATTTGTGGTAATGGTGCTTCTGTTCTGGCCGTACAACGACTTGAATAGCAGATTTGTGGTTTTGGCTTCTCTTTTCGCCGTAATACAGCAGATTTTTGGTTTTGGCTTCTCTACTAGCCGTACAAAAGCAGATTTGTGGTTTTGGCTTCTCCAGAAACCGTACAACGACTTAAAAAGCAGATTTCTTGTTTTGGCTCCTTTTCTGGCCGTACAAAAGCAGATTTGAGGTTTTGGCTTTTCCACAATCCGTATAACGACTTGAATAGCAGATTTCTTGTTTTGGCTTCTTTTCTGGCCGTACAACGACTTGACAAGAAGATTTGTGGATTTAGCTTCTCTTTTGGCCGTAACACAGCAGATTTATGGTTTTGGCTCTCTCCATAAACCGTACAACGACTTGAATAGCAGATTTCTAGTTTTGGCTTTTTTTCTGGCCGTACAAGGACTTAAAAAGCAGATTTGTGGTTTTGGCTTCTCTTTTCGCCGTAATACAGCATATTTGTAGTTTTGGCTTCTCTACTGGCCGTACAAAAGCAGATTTGTGGTTTTGGCTTCTCCAGAAACCGTACAACGACTTGAAAAGCAGATTTCTGGTTTTGGCTCCTATTCTGGCCGTACAAAAGCAGATTTGTGGTTTTGGCGTTTCCACAGTCCGTACAACGACTTGAATAGCAGATTTCTGGTTTTTGCTTCTCTTTTGGCCTTAAAACAGCAGATTTGTGGTTTTGGCTCCTTTTCTGGCCGTAAAAAGCAGATTTGTGGTTTTGGCTTTTGGTACAACGACTTGAATAGCAGATTTCTTGTTTTGGCTTCTTTTCTGGCCGTAAAACAGCAGATTTATGGTTTTGGCTCTCTCCACAAACCGTACAACGACTTGAATAGCAGATTTCTAGTTTTGGCTTCTTTTCTGGCCGTACAAGGACTTGAAAAGCAGATTTGTTGTTTTGGCTTCTCAACAAACCGTACAACGACTTGACTAGCAGATTTGTGGTAATGGTGCTTCTGTTCTGGCCGTACAACGACTTGAATAGCAGATTTCTTGTTTTGGCTTTTTTTCTGGCCGTACAACGACTTGACAAGATGATTTGTGGTTTTGGCTTCTCTTTTCGCCGTAATACAGCAGATTTGTGGTTTTGGCTTCTCTACTAGCCGTACAAAAGCAGATTTGTGGTTTTGGCTTCTCCTTAAACCGCACAACGACTTGAAAAGCAGATTTCTTGTTTTGGCTCCTTTTCTGGCCGTACAAAAGCAGATTTGAGGTTTTGGCTTTTCCACAATCCGTATAACGACTTGAATAGCAGATTTCTTGTTTTGGCTTTTTTTCTGGCCGTACAACGACTTGACAAGAAGATTTGTGGTTTTAGCTTCTCTTTTGGCCGTAACACAGCAGATTTATGGTTTTGGCTCTCTCCACAAACCGTACAACGACTTGAATAGCAGATTTCTAGTTTTGGCTTCTTTTCTGGCCGTACAAGGACTTGAAAAGCAGATTTGTTGTTTTGGCTTCTCAACAAACCGTACAACGACTTGACTAGCAGATTTGTGGTAATGGTGCTTCTGTTCTGGCCGTACAACGACTTGAATAGCAGATTTGTTGTTTTGGCTTCTCTTTTCGCCGTAATACAGCAGATTTGTGGTTTTGGCTTCTCTACTGGCCGTACAAAAGCAGATTTGTGGTTTTGGCTTCTCCAGAAACCGTACAAAGACTTGAAAAGCAGATTTCTGGTTTTGGCTCCTTTTCTGGCCGTACAAAAACAGATTTATGGTTTTGGCTCTCTCCACAAACCGTACAACGACTTGAATAGCAGATTTCTAGTTTTGGCTTCTTTTCTGGCCGTACAAGGACTTAAAAAGCAGATTTGTTGTTTTGGCTTCTCCACAAACCATACAACGACTTGAATAGCAGATTTCTAGTTTTGGTTTCTTTTCTGGCCGTACAAGGACTTAAAAAGCAGATTTGTTGTTTTGGCTTCTCCACAAACCGTACAACGACTTGACTAGCAGATTTGTGGTAATGGTGCTTCTGTTCTGGCTGTACAACGACTTGAATAGCAGATTTGTGGTTTTGGCTTCTCTTTTCGCCGTAATACAGCATATTTGTAGTTTTGGCTTCTCTACTGGCCGTACAAAAGCAGATTTGTGGTTTTGGCTTCTCCAGAAATCGTACAACGACTTGAAAAGCAGATTTCTGGTTTTGGCTCCTATTCTGGCCGTACAAAAGCAGATTTGTGGTTTTGGCGTTTCCACAGTCCGTACAACGACTTGAATAGCAGATTTCTGGTTTTTGCTTCTCTTTTGGCCTTAAAACAGCAGATTTGTGGTTTTGGCTCCTTTTCTGGCCGTAAAAAGCAGATTTGTGGTTTTGGCTTTTGGTACAACGACTTGAATAGCAGATTTCTTGTTTTGGCTTCTTTTCTGGCCGTAAAACAGCAGATTTATGGTTTTGGCTCTCTCCACAAACCGTACAACGACTTGAATAGCAGATTTCTAGTTTTGGCTTCTTTTCTGGCCGTACAAGGACTTGAAAAGCAGATTTGTTGTTTTGGCTTCTCAACAAACCGTACAACGACTTGACTAGCAGATTTGTGGTAATGGTGCTTCTGTTCTGGCCGTACAACGACTTGAATAGCAGATTTGTGGTTTTGGCTTCTCTTTTCGCCGTAATACAGCAGATTTGTGGTTTTGGCTTCTCTACTGGCCGTACAAAAGCAGATTTGTGGTTTTGGCTTCTCCAGAAACCGTACAAAGACTTGAAAAGCAGATTTCTGGTTTTGGCTCCTTTTCTGGCCGTACAAAAACAGATTTATGGTTTTGGCTCTCTCCACAAACCGTACAACGACTTGAATAGCAGATTTCTAGTTTTGGCTTCTTTTCTGGCCGTACAAGGACTTAAAAAGCAGATTTGTTGTTTTGGCTTCTCCACAAACCGTACAACGACTTGACTAGCAGATTTGTGGTAATGGTGCTTCTGTTCTGGCTGTACAACGACTTGAATAGCAGATTTTTGGTTTTGGCTTCTCTTTTCGCCGTAATACAGCATATTTGTGGTTTTGGCTTCTCTACTGGCCGTACAAAAGCAGATTTGTGGTTTTGGCTTCTCCAGAAACCGTACAACGACTTGAAAAGCAGATTTCTGGTTTTGGCTCCTATTCTGGCCGTACAAAAGCAGATTTGTGGTTTTGGCGTTTCCACAGTCCGTACAACGACTTGAATAGCAGATTTCTGGTTTTTGCTTCTCTTTTGGCCTTAAAACAGCAGATTTGTGGTTTTGGCTCCTTTTCTGGCCGTAAAAAGCAGATTTGTGGTTTTGGCTTTTGGTACAACGACTTGAATAGCAGATTTCTTGTTTTGGCTTCTTTTCTGGCCGTAAAACAGCAGATTTATGGTTTTGGCTCTCTCCACAAACCGTACAACGACTTGAATAGCAGATTTCTAGTTTTGGCTTCTTATCTGGCCGTACAAGGACTTAAAAAGCAGATTTGTTGTTTTGGCTTCTCCACAAACCGTACAACGACTTGACTAGCAGATTTGTGGTAATGGTGCTTCTGTTTTGGCCGTACAACGACTTGAATAGCAGATTTGTGGTTTTGGCTTCTCTTTTCGCCATAATACAGCAGATTTGTTGTTTTTGGCTTCTCTACTGGCCGTACAAAAGCAGATTTGTGGTTTTGGCTTCTCCAGAAACCGTACAACGACTTGAAAAGCAGATTTCTGGTTTTGGCTCCTTTTTTGGCCGTACAAAAGCAGATTTGTAATTTTGGCTTTTCCACAATCCGTACAACGACTTGAATAGCAGATTTCTTGTTTTGGCTCCTTTTCTGGCCGTACAACGACTTGAAAAGAAGATTTGTAGTTTTAGCTTATCTTTTGGCCGTAACACAGCAGCTTTATGGTTTTGACTTCTCTTTTGGCCGTAAAACAGCAGATTTGTGGTTTTGGCTCCTTTTCTGGCCGTAAAACAGCAGATTTCTGGTTTTGGCTTTTTTTCTGGCCGTACAACGACTTGAAAAGAAGATTTGTGGTTTCAGCTTCTCTTTTGGCCGTAACACAGCAGATTTGTGGTTTTGGCTCTCTCCACAAACCGTACAACGACTTGAATAGCAGATTTCTAGTTTTGGCTTCTTTTCTGGCCGTACAAGGACTTAAAAAGCAGATTTGTTGTTTTGGCTTCTCCACAAACCGTACAACGACTTGAATAGCAGATTTGTGGTTTTGGCTTCTCTTTTCGCCGTAATACAGCAGATTTTTGGTTTTGGCTTCTCTACTAGCCGTACAAAAGCAGATTTGTGGTTTTGGCTTCTCCAGAAACCGTACAACGACTTAAAAAGCAGATTTCTTGTTTTGGCTCCTTTTCTGGCCGTACAAAAGCAGATTTGAGGTTTTGGCTTTTCCACAATCCGTATAACGACTTGAATAGCAGATTTCTTGTTTTGGCTTCTTTTCTGGCCGTACAACGACTTGACAAGAAGATTTGTGGATTTAGCTTCTCTTTTGGCCGTAACACAGCAGATTTATGGTTTTGGCTCTCTCCATAAACCGTACAACGACTTGAATAGCAGATTTCTAGTTTTGGCTTTTTTTCTGGCCGTACAAGGACTTAAAAAGCAGATTTGTTCTTTTGGCTTCTCAACAAACCGTACAACGACTTGACTAGCAGATTTGTGGTAATGGTGCTTCTGTTCTGGCCGTACAACGACTTGAATAGCAGATTTGTGGTTTTGGCTTCTCTTTTCGCCGTAATACAGCAGATTTGTGGTTTTGGCTTCTCTACTGGCCGTACAAAAGCAGATTTGTGGTTTTGGCTTCAGAAACCGTACAACGACTTGAAAAGCAGATTTCTGGTTTTGGCTCCTATTCTGGCCGTACAAAAGCAGATTTGTGGTTTTGGCGTTTCCACAGTCCGTACAACGACTTGAATAGCAGATTTCTGGTTTTTGCTTCTCTTTTGGCCTTAAAACAGCAGATTTGTGGTTTTGGCTTCTCTACTAGCCGTACAAAAGCAGATTTGTGGTTTTGGCTTCTCCAGAAACCGTACAACGACTTGAAAAGCAGATTTCTGGTTTTGGCTCCTATTCTGGCCGTACAAAAGCAGATTTGTGGTTTTGGCGTTTCCACATTCCGTACAACGACTTGAATAGCAGATTTCTGGTTTTTGCTTCTCTTTTGGCCTTAAAACAGCAGATTTGTGGTTTTGGCTTCTCTACTAGCCGTACAAAAGCAGATTTGTGGTTTTGGCTTCTCCAGAAACCGTACAACGACTTGAAAAGCAGATTTCTGGTTTTGGCTCCTTTTCTGGCCGTAAAACAGCAGATTTCTGGTTTTGGCTTTTTTTCTGGCCGTACAACGACTTGAAAAGAAGATTTGTGGTTTCAGCTTCTCTTTTGGCCGTAACACAGCAGATTTGTGGTTTTGGCTCTCTCTACAAACCGTACAACGACTTGAATAGCAGATTTCTAGTTTTGGTTTCTTTTCTGGTCGTACAAGGACTTAAAAAGCAGATTTGTTGTTTTGGCTTCTCCACAAACCGTACAACGACTTGACTAGCAGATTTGTGGTAATGGTGCTTCTGTTCTGGCCGTACGACTTGAATAGCAGATTTGTGGTTTTGGCTTCTCTTTTCGCCGTAATACAGCAGATTTGTGGTTTTGGCTTCTCTACTAGCCGTACAAAAGCAGATTTGTGGTTTTGGCTTCTCCAGAAACCGTACAAAGACTTGAAAAGCAGTTTTCTGGTTTTGGCTCCTTTTCTGGCCGTACAAAAACAGATTTATGGTTTTGGCTCTCTCCACAAACCGTACAACAACTTGAATAGCAGATTTCTAGTTTCGGCTTCTTTTCTGGCCGTACAAGGACTTAAAAAGCAGATTTGTTGTTTTGGCTTCTCCACAAACCGTACAACGACTTGACTAGCAGATTTGTGGTAATGGTGCTTCTGTTCTGGCCGTACAACGACTTGAATAGCAGATTTGTGGTTTTGGCTTCTCTTTTCGCCGTAATACAGCATATTTGTGGTTTTTGCTTTTCTACTGGCCGTACAAAAGCAGATTTGTGGTTTTGGCTTCTCCAGAAACCGTACAACGACTTGAAAAGCAGATTTCTGGTTTTGGCTCCTATTCTGGCCGTACAAAAGCAGATTTGTGGTTTTGGCTTTTCCACAATCCGTACAACGACTTGAATAGCAGATTTCTTGTTTTGGCTTCTTTTCTAACCGTAAAACAGCAGATTTGTGGTTTTGGCTTCTCTACTGGCCGTACAAAAGCAGATTTGTGGTTTCGGCGTTTCCACAGTCTGTACAACGACTTGAATAGCAGATTTCTTGTTTTGGCTCCTTTTCTGGCCGTAAAACAGCAGATTTCTGGTTTTGGCTTTTTTTTCTGGCCGTACAACGACTTGAAAAGAAGATTTGTGGTTTCAGCTTCTCTTTTGGTCGTAACACAGCAGATTTGTGGTTTTGGCTCTCTCCACAAACCGTACAACGACTTGAATAGCAGATTTCTAGTTTTTGCTTCTTTTCTGGCCGTACAAGGACTTAAAAAGCAGATTTGTTGTTTTGGCTTCTCCACAAACCGTACAACGACTTGACTAGCAGATTTGTGGTAATGGTGCTTCTGTTCTGGCCGTACAACGACTTAAATAGCAGATTTGTGGTTTTGGGTTCTTTTTTCGCCGTAATACAGCAGATTTGTGGTTTTGGCTTCTCTACTAGCCGTACAAAAGCAGATTTGTGGTTTTGGCTTCTCCAGAAACCGTACAACGACTTGAAAAGCAGATTTCTGGTTTTGGCTCCTTTTCTGGCCGTACAAAAGCAGATTTGTGGTTTATGCTTTTCCACAATCCGTACAACGACTTGAATAGCAGATTTCTTGGTTTGGCTTCTTTTCTGGCCGTACAACGACTTGACAAGAAGATTTGTGGTTTTAGCTTCTCTTTTGGCCGTAACACAGCAGATTTATGGTTTTGGCTCTCTCCATAAACCGTACAACGACTTGAATAGCAGATTTCTAGTTTTGGCTTCTTATCTGGCCGTACAAGGACTTAAAAAGCAGATTTGTTGTTTTGGCTTCTCCACAAACCGTACAACGACTTGACTAGCAGATTTGTGGTAATGGTGCTTCTGTTTTGGCCGTACAACGACTTGAATAGCAGATTTGTGGTTTTGGCTTCTCTTTTCGCCATAATACAGCAGATTTGTGGTTTTGGCTTCTCTACTGGCCGTACAAAAGCAGATTTGTGGTTTTGGCTTCAGAAACCGTACAACGACTTGAAAAGCAGATTTCTGGTTTTGACTCCTATTCTGGCCGTACAAAAGCAGATTTGTGGTTTTGGCGTTTCCACAGTCCGTACAACGACTTGAATAGCAGATTTCTGGTTTTTGCTTCTCTTTTGGCCTTAAAACAGCAGATTTGTGGTTTTGGCTTCTCTACTAGCCGTACAAAAGCAGATTTGTGGTTTTGGCTTCTCCAGAAACCGTACAACGACTTGAAAAGCAGATTTCTGGTTTTGGCTCCTTTTCTGGCCGTAAAACAGCAGATTTCTGGTTTTGGCTTTTTTTCTGGCCGTACAACGACTTGAAAAGAAGATTTGTGGTTTCAGCTTCTCTTTTGGCCGTAACACAGCAGATTTGTGGTTTTGGCTCTCTCCACAAACCGTACAACGACTTGAATAGCAGATTTCTAGTTTTGGCTTCTTTTCTGGCCGTACAAGGACTTAAAAAGCAGATTTGTTGTTTTGGCTTCTCCACAAACCGTACAACGACTTGACTAGCAGATTTGTGGTAATGGTGCTTCTGTTTTGGCCGTACAACGACTTGAATAGCAGATTTGTGGTTTTGGCTTCTCTTTTCGCCATAATACAGCAGATTTGTTGTTTTTGGCTTCTCTACTGGCCGTACAAAAGCAGATTTGTGGTTTTGGCTTCTCCAGAAACCGTACAACGACTTGAAAAGCAGATTTCTGGTTTTGGCTCCTTTTTTGGCCGTACAAAAGCAGATTTGTAATTTTGGCTTTTCCACAATCCGTACAACGACTTGAATAGCAGATTTCTTGTTTTGGCTCCTTTTCTGGCCGTACAACGACTTGAAAAGAAGATTTGTAGTTTTAGCTTATCTTTTGGCCGTAACACAGCAGCTTTATGGTTTTGACTTCTCTTTTGGCCGTAAAACAGCAGATTTGTGGTTTTGGCTCCTTTTCTGGCCGTAAAACAGCAGATTTCTGGTTTTGGCTTTTTTTCTGGCCGTACAACGACTTGAAAAGAAGATTTGTGGTTTCAGCTTCTCTTTTGGCCGTAACACAGCAGATTTGTGGTTTTGGCTCTCTCCACAAACCGTACAACGACTTGAATAGCAGATTTCTAGTTTTGGCTTCTTTTCTGGCCGTACAAGGACTTAAAAAGCAGATTTGTTGTTTTGGCTTCTCCACAAACCGTACAACGACTTGACTAGCAGATTTGTGGTAATGGTGCTTCTGTTCTGGCCGTACAACGACTTGAATAGCAGATTTGTTGTTTTGGCTTCTCTTTTCGCCGTAATACAGCAGATTTTTGGTTTTGGTTTCTCTACTAGCCGTACAAAAGCAGATTTGTGGTTTTGGCTTCTCCAGAAACCGTACAACGACTTAAAAAGCAGATTTCTTGTTTTGGCTCCTTTTCTGGCAGTACAAAAGCAGATTTGAGGTTTTGGCTTTTCCACAATCCGTATAACGACTTGAATAGCAGATATCTTGTTTTGGCTTCTTTTCTGGCCGTACAACGACTTGACAAGAAGATTTGTGGATTTAGCTTCTCTTTTGGCCGTAACACAGCAGATTTATGGTTTTGGCTTCTCCAGAAACCGTACAAAGACTTGAAAAGCAGATTTCTGGTTTTGGCTCCTTTTCTGGCCGTACAAAAACAGATTTATGGTTTTGGCTCTCTCCACAAACCGTACAACGACTTGAATAGCAGATTTCTAGTTTTGGCTTCTTTTCTGGCCGTACAAGGACTTAAAAAGCAGATTTGTTGTTTTGGCTTCTCCACAAACCGTACAACGACTTGAATAGCAGATTTCTAGTTTTGGTTTCTTTTCTGGCCGTACAAGGACTTAAAAAGCAGATTTGTTGTTTTGGCTTCTCCACAAACCGTACAACGACTTGACTAGCAGATTTGTGGTAATGGTGCTTCTGTTCTGGCTGTACAACGACTTGAATAGCAGATTTGTGGTTTTGGCTTCTCTTTTCGCCGTAATACAGCATATTTGTAGTTTTGGCTTCTCTACTGGCCGTACAAAAGCAGATTTGTGGTTTTGGCTTCTCCAGAAACCGTACAACGACTTGAAAAGCAGATTTCTGGTTTTGGCTCCTATTCTGGCCGTACAAAAGCAGATTTGTGGTTTTGGCGTTTCCACAGTCCGTACAACGACTTGAATAGCAGATTTCTGGTTTTTGCTTCTCTTTTGGCCTTAAAACAGCAGATTTGTGGTTTTGGCTCCTTTTCTGGCCGTAAAAAGCAGATTTGTGGTTTTGGCTTTTGGTACAACGACTTGAATAGCAGATTTCTTGTTTTGGCTTCTTTTCTGGCCGTAAAACTGCAGATTTATGGTTTTGGCTCTCTCCACAAACCGTACAACGACTTGAATAGCAGATTTCTAGTTTTGGCTTCTTTTCTGGCCGTACAAGGACTTAAAAAGCAGATTTGTTGTTTTGGCTTCTCCACAAACCGTACAACGACTTGAATAGCAGATTTCTAGTTTTGGTTTCTTTTCTGGCCGTACAAGGAATTAAAAAGCAGATTTGTTGTTTTGGCTTCTCCACAAACCGTACAACGACTTGACTAGCAGATTTGTGGTAATGGTGCTTCTGTTCTGGCTGTACAACGACTTGAATAGCAGATTTGTGGTTTTGGCTTCTCTTTTCGCCGTAATACAGCATATTTGTAGTTTTGGCTTCTCTACTGGCCGTACAAAAGCAGATTTGTGGTTTTGGCTTCTCCAGAAACCGTACAACGACTTGAAAAGCAGATTTCTGGTTTTGGCTCCTATTCTGGCCGTACAAAAGCAGATTTGTGGTTTTGACGTTTCCACAGTCCGTACAACGACTTGAATAGCAGATTTGTTGTTTTGGCTTCTCTTTTCGCCGTAATACAGCAGATTTTTGGTTTTGGTTTCTCTACTAGCCGTACAAAAGCAGATTTGTGGTTTTGGCTTCTCCAGAAACCGTACAACGACTTAAAAAGCAGATTTCTTGTTTTGGCTCCTTTTCTGGCAGTACAAAAGCAGATTTGAGGTTTTGGCTTTTCCACAATCCGTATAACGACTTGAATAGCAGATATCTTGTTTTGGCTTCTTTTCTGGCCGTACAACGACTTGACAAGAAGATTTGTGGATTTAGCTTCTCTTTTGGCCGTAACACAGCAGATTTATGGTTTTGGCTTCTCCAGAAACCGTACAAAGACTTGAAAAGCAGATTTCTGGTTTTGGCTCCTTTTCTGGCCGTACAAAAACAGATTTATGGTTTTGGCTCTCTCCACAAACCGTACAACGACTTGAATAGCAGATTTCTAGTTTTGGCTTCTTTTCTGGCCGTACAAGGACTTAAAAAGCAGATTTGTTGTTTTGGCTTCTCCACAAACCGTACAACGACTTGAATAGCAGATTTCTAGTTTTGGTTTCTTTTCTGGCCGTACAAGGACTTAAAAAGCAGATTTGTTGTTTTGGCTTCTCCACAAACCGTACAACGACTTGACTAGCAGATTTGTGGTAATGGTGCTTCTGTTCTGGCTGTACAACGACTTGAATAGCAGATTTGTGGTTTTGGCTTCTCTTTTCGCCGTAATACAGCATATTTGTAGTTTTGGCTTCTCTACTGGCCGTACAAAAGCAGATTTGTGGTTTTGGCTTCTCCAGAAACCGTACAACGACTTGAAAAGCAGATTTCTGGTTTTGGCTCCTATTCTGGCCGTACAAAAGCAGATTTGTGGTTTTGGCGTTTCCACAGTCCGTACAACGACTTGAATAGCAGATTTCTGGTTTTTGCTTCTCTTTTGGCCTTAAAACAGCAGATTTGTGGTTTTGGCTCCTTTTCTGGCCGTAAAAAGCAGATTTGTGGTTTTGGCTTTTGGTACAACGACTTGAATAGCAGATTTCTTGTTTTGGCTTCTTTTCTGGCCGTAAAACTGCAGATTTATGGTTTTGGCTCTCTCCACAAACCGTACAACGACTTGAATAGCAGATTTCTAGTTTTGGCTTCTTTTCTGGCCGTACAAGGACTTAAAAAGCAGATTTGTTGTTTTGGCTTCTCCACAAACCGTACAACGACTTGAATAGCAGATTTCTAGTTTTGGTTTCTTTTCTGGCCGTACAAGGAATTAAAAAGCAGATTTGTTGTTTTGGCTTCTCCACAAACCGTACAACGACTTGACTAGCAGATTTGTGGTAATGGTGCTTCTGTTCTGGCTGTACAACGACTTGAATAGCAGATTTGTGGTTTTGGCTTCTCTTTTCGCCGTAATACAGCATATTTGTAGTTTTGGCTTCTCTACTGGCCGTACAAAAGCAGATTTGTGGTTTTGGCTTCTCCAGAAACCGTACAACGACTTGAAAAGCAGATTTCTGGTTTTGGCTCCTATTCTGGCCGTACAAAAGCAGATTTGTGGTTTTGACGTTTCCACAGTCCGTACAACGACTTGAATAGCAGATTTCTGGTTTTTGCTTCTCTTTTGGCCTTAAAACAGCAGATTTGTGGTTTTGGCTCCTTTTCTGGCCGTAAAAAGCAGATTTGTGGTTTTGGCTTTTGGTACAACGACTTGAATAGCAGATTTCTTGTTTTGGCTTCTTTTCTGGCCGTAAAACAGCAGATTTATGGTTTTGGCTCTCTCCACAAACCGTACAACGACTTGAATAGCAGATTTCTAGTTTTGGCTTCTTTTCTGGCCGTACAAGGACTTGAAAAGCAGATTTGTTGTTTTGGCTTCTCAACAAACCGTACAACGACTTGACTAGCAGATTTGTGGTAATGGTGCTTCTGTTCTGGCCGTACAACGACTTGAATAGCAGATTTGTGGTTTTGGCTTCTCTTTTCGCCGTAATACAGCAGATTTGTGGTTTTGGCTTCTCTACTGGCCGTACAAAAGCAGATTTGTGGTTTTGGCTTCTCCAGAAACCGTACAAAGACTTGAAAAGCAGATTTCTGGTTTTGGCTCCTTTTCTGGCCGTACAAAAACAGATTTATGGTTTTGGCTCTCTCCACAAACCGTACAACGACTTGAATAGCAGATTTCTAGTTTTGGCTTCTTTTCTGGCCGTACAAGGACTTAAAAAGCAGATTTGTTGTTTTGGCTTCTCCACAAACCGTACAACGACTTGACTAGCAGATTTGTGGTAATGGTGCTTCTGTTCTGGCTGTACAACGACTTGAATAGCAGATTTGTGGTTTTGGCTTCTCTTTTCGCCGTAATACAGCATATTTGTGGTTTTGGCTTCTCTACAGGCCGTACAAAAGCAGATTTGTGGTTTTGGCTTCTCCAGAAACCGTACAACGACTTGAAAAGCAGATTTCTGGTTTTGGCTCCTATTCTGGCCGTACAAAAGCAGATTTGTGGTTTTGGCGTTTCCACAGTCCGTACAACGACTTGAATAGCAGATTTCTGGTTTTTGCTTCTCTTTTGGCCTTAAAACAGCAGATTTGTGGTTTTGGCTCCTTTTCTGGCCGTAAAAAGCAGATTTGTGGTTTTGGCTTTTGGTACAACGACTTGAATAGCAGATTTCTTGTTTTGGCTTCTTTTCTGGCCGTAAAACAGCAGATTTATGGTTTTGGCTCTCTCCACAAACCGTACAACGACTTGAATAGCAGATTTCTAGTTTTGGCTTCTTATCTGGCCGTACAAGGACTTAAAAAGCAGATTTGTTGTTTTGGCTTCTCCACAAACCGTACAACGACTTGACTAGCAGATTTGTGGTAATGGTGCTTCTGTTTTGGCCGTACAACGACTTGAATAGCAGATTTGTGGTTTTGGCTTCTCTTTTCGCCATAATACAGCAGATTTGTTGTTTTTGGCTTCTCTACTGGCCGTACAAAAGCAGATTTGTGGTTTTGGCTTCTCCAGAAACCGTACAACGACTTGAAAAGCAGATTTCTGGTTTTGGCTCCTTTTTTGAACGTACAAAAGCAGATTTGTAATTTTGGCTTTTCCACAATCCGTACAACGACTTGAATAGCAGATTTCTTGTTTTGGCTCCTTTTCTGGCCGTACAACGACTTGAAAAGAAGATTTGTAGTTTTAGCTTATCTTTTGGCCGTAACACAGCAGCTTTATGGTTTTGACTTCTCTTTTGGCCGTAAAACAGCAGATTTGTGGTTTTGGCTCCTTTTCTGGCCGTAAAACAGCAGATTTCTGGTTTTGGCTTTTTTTCTGGCCGTACAACGACTTGAAAAGAAGATTTGTGGTTTCAGCTTCTCTTTTGGCCGTAACACAGCAGATTTGTGGTTTTGGCTCTCTCCACAAACCGTACAACGACTTGAATAGCAGATTTCTAGTTTTGGCTTCTTTTCTGGCCGTACAAGGACTTAAAAAGCAGATTTGTTGTTTTGGCTTCTCCACAAACCGTACAACGACTTGACTAGCAGATTTGTGGTAATGGTGCTTCTGTTCTGGCCGTACAACGACTTGAATAGCAGATTTGTGGTTTTGGCTTCTCTTTTCGCCGTAATACAGCAGATTTTTGGTTTTGGCTTCTCTACTAGCCGTACAAAAGCAGATTTGTGGTTTTGGCTTCTCCAGAAACCGTACAACGACTTAAAAAGCAGATTTCTTGTTTTGGCTCCTTTTCTGGCCGTACAAAAGCAGATTTGAGGTTTTGGCTTTTCCACAATCCGTATAACGACTTGAATAGCAGATTTGTGGTTTTGGCTTCTCTACTGGCCGTACAAAAGCAGATTTGTGGTTTTGGCTTCAGAAACCGTACAACGACTTGAAAAGCAGATTTCTGGTTTTGGCTCCTATTCTGGCCGTACAAAAGCAGATTTGTGGTTTTGGCGTTTCCACAGTCCGTACAACGACTTGAATAGCAGATTTCTGGTTTTTGCTTCTCTTTTGGCCTTAAAACAGCAGATTTGTGGTTTTGGCTTCTCTACTAGCCGTACAAAAGCAGATTTGTGGTTTTGGCTTCTCCAGAAACCGTACAACGACTTGAAAAGCAGATTTCTGGTTTTGGCTCCTATTCTGGCCGTACAAAAGCAGATTTGTGGTTTTGGCGTTTCCACATTCCGTACAACGACTTGAATAGCAGATTTCTGGTTTTTGCTTCTCTTTTGGCCTTAAAACAGCAGATTTGTGGTTTTGGCTTCTCTACTAGCCGTACAAAAGCAGATTTGTGGTTTTGGCTTCTCCAGAAACCGTACAACGACTTGAAAAGCAGATTTCTGGTTTTGGCTCCTTTTCTGGCCGTAAAACAGCAGATTTCTGGTTTTGGCTTTTTTTCTGGCCGTACAACGACTTGAAAAGAAGATTTGTGGTTTCAGCTTCTCTTTTGGCCGTAACACAGCAGATTTGTGGTTTTGGCTCTCTCCACAAACCGTACAACGACTTGAATAGCAGATTTCTAGTTTTGGTTTCTTTTCTGGTCGTACAAGGACTTAAAAAGCAGATTTGTTGTTTTGGCTTCTCCACAAACCGTACAACGACTTGACTAGCAGATTTGTGGTAATGGTGCTTCTGTTCTGGCCGTACAACGACTTGAATAGCAGATTTGTGGTTTTGGCTTCTCTTTTCGCCGTAATACAGCAGATTTGTGGTTTTGGCTTCTCTACTAGCCGTACAAAAGCAGATTTGTGGTTTTGGCTTCTCCAGAAACCGTACAAAGACTTGAAAAGCAGTTTTCTGGTTTTGGCTCCTTTTCTGGCCGTACAAAAACAGATTTATGGTTTTGGCTCTCTCCACAAACCGTACAACAACTTGAATAGCAGATTTCTAGTTTCGGCTTCTTTTCTGGCCGTACAAGGACTTAAAAAGCAGATTTGTTGTTTTGGCTTCTCTACAAACCGTACAACGACTTGACTAGCAGATTTGTGGTAATGGTGCTTCTGTTCTGGCCGTACAACGACTTGAATAGCAGATTTGTGGTTTTGGCTTCTCTTTTCGCCGTAATACAGCATATTTGTGGTTTTGGCTTCTCTACTGGCCGTACAAAAGCAGATTTGTGGTTTTGGCTTCTCCAGAAACCGTACAACGACTTGAAAAGCAGATTTCTGGTTTTGGCTCCTATTCTGGCCGTACAAAAGCAGATTTGTGGTTTTGGCTTTTCCACAATCCGTACAACGACTTGAATAGCAGATTTCTTGTTTTGGCTTCTTTTCTAACCGTAAAACAGCAGATTTGTGGTTTTGGCTTCTCTACTGGCCGTACAAAAGCAGATTTGTGGTTTCGGCGTTTCCACAGTCTGTACAACGACTTGAATAGCAGATTTCTTGTTTTGGCTCCTTTTCTGGCCGTAAAACAGCAGATTTCTGGTTTTGGCTTTTTTTTCTGGCCGTACAACGACTTGAAAAGAAGATTTGTGGTTTCAGCTTCTCTTTTGGTCGTAACACAGCAGATTTGTGGTTTTGGCTCTCTCCACAAACCGTACAACGACTTGAATAGCAGATTTCTAGTTTTTGCTTCTTTTCTGGCCGTACAAGGACTTAAAAAGCAGATTTGTTGTTTTGGCTTCTCCACAAACCGTACAACGACTTGACTAGCAGATTTGTGGTAATGGTGCTTCTGTTCTGGCCGTACAACGACTTAAATAGCAGATTTGTGGATTTGGGTTCTTTTTTCGCCGTAATACAGCAGATTTGTGGTTTTGGCTTCTCTACTAGCCGTACAAAAGCAGATTTGTGGTTTTGGCTTCTCCAGAAACCGTACAACGACTTGAAAAGCAGATTTCTGGTTTTGGCTCCTTTTCTGGCCGTACAAAAGCAGATTTGTGGTTTATGCTTTTCCACAATCCGTACAACGACTTGAATAGCAGATTTCTTGGTTTGGCTTCTTTTCTGGCCGTACAACGACTTGACAAGAAGATTTGTGGTTTTAGCTTCTCTTTTGGCCGTAACACAGCAGATTTATGGTTTTGGCTCTCTCCATAAACCGTACAACGACTTGAATAGCAGATTTCTAGTTTTGGCTTCTTATCTGGCCGTACAAGGACTTAAAAAGCAGATTTGTTGTTTTGGCTTCTCCACAAACCGTACAACGACTTGACTAGCAGATTTGTGGTAATGGTGCTTCTGTTTTGGCCGTACAACGACTTGAATAGCAGATTTGTGGTTTTGGCTTCTCTTTTCGCCATAATACAGCAGATTTGTGGTTTTGGCTTCTCTACTGGCCGTACAAAAGCAGATTTGTGGTTTTGGCTTCAGAAACCGTACAACGACTTGAAAAGCAGATTTCTGGTTTTGACTCCTATTCTGGCCGTACAAAAGCAGATTTGTGGTTTTGGCGTTTCCACAGTCCGTACAACGACTTGAATAGCAGATTTCTGGTTTTTGCTTCTCTTTTGGCCTTAAAACAGCAGATTTGTGGTTTTGGCTTCTCTACTAGCCGTACAAAAGCAGATTTGTGGTTTTGGCTTCTCCAGAAACCGTACAACGACTTGAAAAGCAGATTTCTGGTTTTGGCTCCTTTTTTGGCCGTACAAAAGCAGATTTGTAATTTTGGCTTTTCCACAATCCGTACAACGACTTGAATAGCAGATTTCTTGTTTTGGCTCCTTTTCTGGCCGTACAACGACTTGAAAAGAAGATTTGTAGTTTTAGCTTATCTTTTGGCCGTAACACAGCAGCTTTATGGCTTTGACTTCTCTTTTGGCCGTAAAACAGCAGATTTGTGGTTTTGGCTCCTTTTCTGGCCGTAAAACAGCAGATTTCTGGTTTTGGCTTTTTTTCTGGCCGTACAACGACTTGAAAAGAAGATTTGTGGTTTCAGCTTCTCTTTTGGCCGTAACACAGCAGATTTGTGGTTTTGGCTCTCTCCACAAACCGTACAACGACTTGAATAGCAGATTTCTAGTTTTGGCTTCTTTTCTGGCCGTACAAGGACTTAAAAAGCAGATTTGTTGTTTTGGCTTCTCCACAAACCGTACAACGACTTGACTAGCAGATTTGTGGTAATGGTGCTTCTGTTCTGGCCGTACAACGACTTGAATAGCAGATTTGTTGTTTTGGCTTCTCTTTTCGCCGTAATACAGCAGATTTTTGGTTTTGGTTTCTCTACTAGCCGTACAAAAGCAGATTTGTGGTTTTGGCTTCTCCAGAAACCGTACAACGACTTAAAAAGCAGATTTCTTGTTTTGGCTCCTTTTCTGGCCGTACAAAAGCAGATTTGAGGTTTTGGCTTTTCCACAATCCGTATAACGACTTGAATAGCAGATTTCTTGTTTTGGCTTCTTTTCTGGCCGTACAACGACTTGACAAGAAGATTTGTGGATTTAGCTTCTCTTTTGGCCGTAACACAGCAGATTTATGGTTTTGGCTCTCTCCATAAACCGTACAACGACTTGAATAGCAGATTTCTAGTTTTGGCTTTTTTTCTGGCCGTACAAGGACTTAAAAAGCAGATTTGTTCTTTTGGCTTCTCAACAAACCGTACAACGACTTGACTAGCAGATTTGTGGTAATGGTGCTTCTGTTCTGGCCGTACAACGACTTGAATAGCAGATTTGTGGTTTTGGCTTCTCTTTTCGCCGTAATACAGCAGATTTGTGGTTTTGGCTTCTCTACTGGCCGTACAAAAGCAGATTTGTGGTTTTGGCTTCAGAAACCGTACAACGACTTGAAAAGCAGATTTCTAGTTTTGGCTCCTATTCTGGCCGTACAAAAGCAGATTTGTGGTTTTGGCGTTTCCACAGTCCGTACAACGACTTGAATAGCAGATTTCTGGTTTTTGCTTCTCTTTTGGCCTTAAAACAGCAGATTTGTGGTTTTGGCTTCTCTACTAGCCGTTCAAAAGCAGATTTGTGGTTTTGGCTTCTCCAGAAACCGTACAACGACTTGAAAAGCAGATTTCTGGTTTTGGCTCCTATTCTGGCCGTACAAAAGCAGATTTGTGGTTTTGGCGTTTCCACAGTCCGTACAACGACTTGAATAGCAGATTTCTGGGTTTTTGCTTCTCTTTTGGCCTTAAAACAGCAGATTTGTGGTTTTGGCTTCTCTACTAGCCGTACAAAAGCAGATTTGTGGTTTTGGCTTCTCCAGAAACCGTACAACGACTTGAAAAGCAGATTTCTGGTTTTGGCTCCTTTTCTGGCCGTAAAACAGCAGATTTCTGGTTTTGGCTTTTTTTCTGGCCGTACAACGACTTGAAAAGAAGATTTGTGGTTTCAGCTTCTCTTTTGGCCGTAACACAGCAGATTTGTGGTTTTGGCTCTCTCCACAAACCGTACAACGACTTGAATAGCAGATTTCTAGTTTTGGTTTCTTTTCTGGTCGTACAAGGACTTAAAAAGCAGATTTGTTGTTTTGGCTTCTCCACAAACCGTACAACGACTTGACTAGCAGATTTGTGGTAATGGTGCTTCTGTTCTGGCCGTACAACGACTTGAATAGCAGATTTGTGGTTTTGGCTTCTCTTTTCGCCGTAATACAGCAGATTTGTGGTTTTGGCTTCTCTACTAGCCGTACAAAAGCAGATTTGTGGTTTTGGCTTCTCCAGAAACCGTACAACGACTTGAAAAGCAGATTTCTGGTTTTGGCTCCTATTCTGGCCGTACAAAAGCAGATTTGTGGTTTTGGCGTTTCCACAGTCCGTACAACGACTTGAATAGCAGATTTCTGGTTTTTGCTTCTCTTTTGGCCTTAAAACAGCAGATTTGTGGTTTTGGCTTCTCTACTAGCCGTACAAAAGCAGATTTGTGGTTTTGGCTTCTCCAGAAACCGTACAACGACTTGAAAAGCAGATTTCTGGTTTTGGCTCCTATTCTGGCCGTACAAAAGCAGATTTGTGGTTTTGGCGTTTCCACATTCCGTACAACGACTTGAATAGCAGATTTCTGGTTTTTGCTTCTCTTTTGGCCTTAAAACAGCAGATTTGTGGTTTTGGCTTCTCTACTAGCCGTACAAAAGCAGATTTGTGGTTTTGGCTTCTCCAGAAACCGTACAACGACTTGAAAAGCAGATTTCTGGTTTTGGCTCCTTTTCTGGCCGTAAAACAGCAGATTTCTGGTTTTGGCTTTTTTTCTGGCCGTACAACGACTTGAAAAGAAGATTTGTGGTTTCAGCTTCTCTTTTGGCCGTAACACAGCAGATTTGTGGTTTTGGCTCTCTCCACAAACCGTACAACGACTTGAATAGCAGATTTCTAGTTTTGGTTTCTTTTCTGGTCGTACAAGGACTTAAAAAGCAGATTTGTTGTTTTGGCTTCTCCACAAACCGTACAACGACTTGACTAGCAGATTTGTGGTAATGGTGCTTCTGTTCTGGCCGTACAACGACTTGAATAGCAGATTTGTGGTTTTGGCTTCTCTTTTCGCCGTAATACAGCAGATTTGTGGTTTTGGCTTCTCTACTAGCCGTACAAAAGCAGATTTGTGGTTTTGGCTTCTCCAGAAACCGTACAAAGACTTGAAAAGCAGTTTTCTGGTTTTGGCTCCTTTTCTGGCCGTACAAAAACAGATTTATGGTTTTGGCTCTCTCCACAAACCGTACAACAACTTGAATAGCAGATTTCTAGTTTCGGCTTCTTTTCTGGCCGTACAAGGACTTAAAAAGCAGATTTGTTGTTTTGGCTTCTCTACAAACCGTACAACGACTTGACTAGCAGATTTGTGGTAATGGTGCTTCTGTTCTGGCCGTACAACGACTTGAATAGCAGATTTGTGGTTTTGGCTTCTCTTTTCGCCGTAATACAGCATATTTGTGGTTTTGGCTTCTCTACTGGCCGTACAAAAGCAGATTTGTGGTTTTGGCTTCTCCAGAAACCGTACAACGACTTGAAAAGCAGATTTCTGGTTTTGGCTCCTATTCTGGCCGTACAAAAGCAGATTTGTGGTTTTGGCTTTTCCACAATCCGTACAACGACTTGAATAGCAGATTTCTTGTTTTGGCTTCTTTTCTAACCGTAAAACAGCAGATTTGTGGTTTTGGCTTCTCTACTGGCCGTACAAAAGCAGATTTGTGGTTTCGGCGTTTCCACAGTCTGTACAACGACTTGAATAGCAGATTTCTTGTTTTGGCTCCTTTTCTGGCCGTAAAACAGCAGATTTCTGGTTTTGGCTTTTTTTTCTGGCCGTACAACGACTTGAAAAGAAGATTTGTGGTTTCAGCTTCTCTTTTGGTCGTAACACAGCAGATTTGTGGTTTTGGCTCTCTCCACAAACCGTACAACGACTTGAATAGCAGATTTCTAGTTTTTGCTTCTTTTCTGGCCGTACAAGGACTTAAAAAGCAGATTTGTTGTTTTGGCTTCTCCACAAACCGTACAACGACTTGACTAGCAGATTTGTGGTAATGGTGCTTCTGTTCTGGCCGTACAACGACTTAAATAGCAGATTTGTGGTTTTGGGTTCTTTTTTCGCCGTAATACAGCAGATTTGTGGTTTTGGCTTCTCTACTAGCCGTACAAAAGCAGATTTGTGGTTTTGGCTTCTCCAGAAACCGTACAACGACTTGAAAAGCAGATTTCTGGTTTTGGCTCCTTTTCTGGCCGTACAAAAGCAGATTTGTGGTTTATGCTTTTCCACAATCCGTACAACGACTTGAATAGCAGATTTCTTGGTTTGGCTTCTTTTCTGGCCGTACAACGACTTGACAAGAAGATTTGTGGTTTTAGCTTCTCTTTTGGCCGTAACACAGCAGATTTATGGTTTTGGCTCTCTCCATAAACCGTACAACGACTTGAATAGCAGATTTCTAGTTTTGGCTTCTTATCTGGCCGTACAAGGACTTAAAAAGCAGATTTGTTGTTTTGGCTTCTCCACAAACCGTACAACGACTTGACTAGCAGATTTGTGGTAATGGTGCTTCTGTTTTGGCCGTACAACGACTTGAATAGCAGATTTGTGGTTTTGGCTTCTCTTTTCGCCATAATACAGCAGATTTGTGGTTTTGGCTTCTCTACTGGCCGTACAAAAGCAGATTTGTGGTTTTGGCTTCAGAAACCGTACAACGACTTGAAAAGCAGATTTCTGGTTTTGACTCCTATTCTGGCCGTACAAAAGCAGATTTGTGGTTTTGGCGTTTCCACAGTCCGTACAACGACTTGAATAGCAGATTTCTGGTTTTTGCTTCTCTTTTGGCCTTAAAACAGCAGATTTGTGGTTTTGGCTTCTCTACTAGCCGTACAAAAGCAGATTTGTGGTTTTGGCTTCTCCAGAAACCGTACAACGACTTGAAAAGCAGATTTCTGGTTTTGGCTCCTTTTTTGGCCGTACAAAAGCAGATTTGTAATTTTGGCTTTTCCACAATCCGTACAACGACTTGAATAGCAGATTTTTTGTTTTGGCTCCTTTTCTGGCCGTACAACGACTTGAAAAGAAGATTTGTAGTTTTAGCTTATCTTTTGGCCGTAACACAGCAGCTTTATGGCTTTGACTTCTCTTTTGGCCGTAAAACAGCAGATTTGTGGTTTTGGCTCCTTTTCTGGCCGTAAAACAGCAGATTTCTGGTTTTGGCTTTTTTTCTGGCCGTACAACGACTTGAAAAGAAGATTTGTGGTTTCAGCTTCTCTTTTGGCCGTAACACAGCAGATTTGTGGTTTTGGCTCTCTCCACAAACCGTACAACGACTTGAATAGCAGATTTCTAGTTTTGGCTTCTTTTCTGGCCGTACAAGGACTTAAAAAGCAGATTTGTTGTTTTGGCTTCTCCACAAACCGTACAACGACTTGACTAGCAGATTTGTGGTAATGGTGCTTCTGTTCTGGCCGTACAACGACTTGAATAGCAGATTTGTTGTTTTGGCTTCTCTTTTCGCCGTAATACAGCAGATTTTTGGTTTTGGTTTCTCTACTAGCCGTACAAAAGCAGATTTGTGGTTTTGGCTTCTCCAGAAACCGTACAACGACTTAAAAAGCAGATTTCTTGTTTTGGCTCCTTTTCTGGCCGTACAAAAGCAGATTTGAGGTTTTGGCTTTTCCACAATCCGTATAACGACTTGAATAGCAGATTTCTTGTTTTGGCTTCTTTTCTGGCCGTACAACGACTTGACAAGAAGATTTGTGGATTTAGCTTCTCTTTTGGCCGTAACACAGCAGATTTATGGTTTTGGCTCTCTCCATAAACCGTACAACGACTTGAATAGCAGATTTCTAGTTTTGGCTTTTTTTCTGGCCGTACAAGGACTTAAAAAGCAGATTTGTTCTTTTGGCTTCTCAACAAACCGTACAACGACTTGACTAGCAGATTTGTGGTAATGGTGCTTCTGTTCTGGCCGTACAACGACTTGAATAGCAGATTTGTGGTTTTGGCTTCTCTTTTCGCCGTAATACAGCAGATTTGTGGTTTTGGCTTCTCTACTGGCCGTACAAAAGCAGATTTGTGGTTTTGGCTTCAGAAACCGTACAACGACTTGAAAAGCAGATTTCTAGTTTTGGCTCCTATTCTGGCCGTACAAAAGCAGATTTGTGGTTTTGGCGTTTCCACAGTCCGTACAACGACTTGAATAGCAGATTTCTGGTTTTTGCTTCTCTTTTGGCCTTAAAACAGCAGATTTGTGGTTTTGGCTTCTCTACTAGCCGTTCAAAAGCAGATTTGTGGTTTTGGCTTCTCCAGAAACCGTACAACGACTTGAAAAGCAGATTTCTGGTTTTGGCTCCTATTCTGGCCGTACAAAAGCAGATTTGTGGTTTTGGCGTTTCCACAGTCCGTACAACGACTTGAATAGCAGATTTCTGGGTTTTTGCTTCTCTTTTGGCCTTAAAACAGCAGATTTGTGGTTTTGGCTTCTCTACTAGCCGTACAAAAGCAGATTTGTGGTTTTGGCTTCTCCAGAAACCGTACAACGACTTGAAAAGCAGATTTCTGGTTTTGGCTCCTTTTCTGGCCGTAAAACAGCAGATTTCTGGTTTTGGCTTTTTTTCTGGCCGTACAACGACTTGAAAAGAAGATTTGTGGTTTCAGCTTCTCTTTTGGCCGTAACACAGCAGATTTGTGGTTTTGGCTCTCTCCACAAACCGTACAACGACTTGAATAGCAGATTTCTAGTTTTGGTTTCTTTTCTGGTCGTACAAGGACTTAAAAAGCAGATTTGTTGTTTTGGCTTCTCCACAAACCGTACAACGACTTGACTAGCAGATTTGTGGTAATGGTGCTTCTGTTCTGGCCGTACAACGACTTGAATAGCAGATTTGTGGTTTTGGCTTCTCTTTTCGCCGTAATACAGCAGATTTGTGGTTTTGGCTTCTCTACTAGCCGTACAAAAGCAAATTTGTGGTTTTGGCTTCTCCAGAAACCGTACAAAGACTTGAAAAGCAGATTTCTGGTTTTGGCTCCTTTTCTGGCCGTACAAAAACAGATTTATGGTTTTGGCTCTCTCCACAAACCGTACAACAACTTGAATAGCAGATTTCTAGTTTCGGCTTCTTTTCTGGCCGTACAAGGACTTAAAAAGCAGATTTGTTGTTTTGGCTTCTCCACAAACCGTACAACGACTTGACTAGCAGATTTGTGGTAATGGTGCTTCTGTTCTGGCCGTACAACGACTTGAATAGCAGATTTGTGGTTTTGGCTTCTCTTTTCGCCGTAATACAGCATATTTGTGGTTTTGGCTTCTCTACTGGCCGTACAAAAGCAGATTTGTGGTTTTGGCTTCTCCAGAAACCGTACAACGACTTGAAAAGCAGATTTCTGGTTTTGGCTCCTATTCTGGCCGTACATAAGCAGATTTGTGGTTTTGGCGTTTCCACAGTCTGTACAACGACTTGAATAGCAGATTTCTTGTTTTGGCTCCTTTTCTGGCCGTAAAACAGCAGATTTCTGGTTTTGGCTTTTTTTTCTGGCCGTACAACGACTTGAAAAGAAGATTTGTGGTTTCAGCTTCTCTTTTGGTCGTAACACAGCAGATTTGTGGTTTTGGCTCTCTCCACAAACCGTACAACGACTTGAATAGCAGATTTCTAGTTTTTGCTTCTTTTCTGGCCGTACAAGGACTTAAAAAGCAGATTTGTTGTTTTGGCTTCTCCACAAACCGTACAACGACTTGACTAGCAGATTTGTGGTAATGGTGCTTCTGTTCTGGCCGTACAACGACTTAAATAGCAGATTTGTGGTTTTGGGTTCTTTTTTCGCCGTAATACAGCAGATTTGTGGTTTTGGCTTCTCTACTAGCCGTACAAAAGCAGATTTGTGGTTTTGGCTTCTCCAGAAACCGTACAACGACTTGAAAAGCAGATTTCTGGTTTTGGCTCCTTTTCTGGCCGTACAAAAGCAGATTTGTGGTTTTGGCTTTTCCACAATCCGTACAACGACTTGAATAGCAGATTTCTTGGTTTGGCTTCTTTTCTGGCCGTACAACGACTTGACAAGAAGATTTGTGGTTTTAGCTTCTCTTTTGGCCGTAACACAGCAGATTTATGGTTTTGGCTCTCTCCATAAACCGTACAACGACTTGAATAGCAGATTTCTAGTTTTGGCTTCTTATCTGGCCGTACAAGGACTTAAAAAGTAGATTTGTTGTTTTGGCTTCTCCACAAACCGTACAACGACTTGACTAGCAGATTTGTGGTAATGGTGCTTCTGTTTTGGCCGTACAACGACTTGAATAGCAGATTTGTGGTTTTGGCTTCTCTTTTCGCCATAATACAGCAGATTTGTGGTTTTGGCTTCTCTACTGGCCGTACAAAAGCAGATTTGTGGTTTTGGCTTCAGAAACCGTACAACGACTTGAAAAGCAGATTTCTGGTTTTGGCTCCTATTCTGGCCGTACAAAAGCAGATTTGTGGTTTTGGCGTTTCCACAGTCCGTACAACGACTTGAATAGCAGATTTCTGGTTTTTGCTTCTCTTTTGGCCTTAAAACAGCAGATTTGTGGTTTTGGCTTTTCTACTAGCCGTACAAAAGCAGTTTTGTGGTTTTGGCTTCTCCAGAAACCGTACAACGACTTGAAAAGCAGATTTCTGGTTTTGGCTCCTTTTCTGGCCGTAAAACAGCAGATTTCTGGTTTTGGCTTTTTTTCTGGCCGTACAACGACTTGAAAAGAAGATTTGTGGTTTCAGCTTCTCTTTTGGCCGTAACACAGCAGATTTGTGGTTTTGGCTCTCTCCACAAACCGTACAACGACTTGAATAGCAGATTTCTAGTTTTGGCTTCTTTTCTGGCCGTACAAGGACTTAAAAAGCAGATTTGTTGTTTTGGCTTCTCCACAAACCGTACAACGACTTGACTAGCAGATTTGTGGTAATGGTGCTTCTTTTCTGGCCGTACAACGACTTGAATAGCAGATTTGTGGTTTTGGCTTCTCTTTTCGCCGTAATACAGCAGATTTGTGGTTTTGGCTTCTCTACTAGCCGTACAAAAGCAGATTTATTTGTGGTTTTGGCTTCTCCAGAAACCGTACAACGACTTGAATAGCAGATTTCTTGTTTTGACTTCTTTTCTGGCCGTACAACGACTTGACAAGAAGATTTGTGGATTTAGCTTCTCTTTTGGCCGTAACACAGCAGATTTATGGTTTTGGCTCTCTCCATAAACCGTACAACGACTTGAATAGCAGATTTCTAGTTTTGGCTTTTTTTCTGGCCGTACAAGGACTTAAAAAGCAGATTTGTTGTTTTGGCTTCTCAACAAACCGTACAACGACTTGACTAGCAGATTTGTGGTAATGGTGCTTCTGTTCTGGCCGTACAACGACTTGAATAGCAGATTTGTGGTTTTGGCTTCTCTTTTCGCCGTATACAGCAGATTTGTGGTTTTGGCTTCTCTACTAGCCGTACAAAAGCAGATTTGTGGTTTTGGCTTCTCCAGAAACCGTACAACGACTTGAAAAGCAGATTTCTGGTTTTGGCTCCTTTTCTGGCCGTAAAACAGCAGATTTCTGGTTTTGGCTTTTTTTCTGGCCGTACAACGACTTGAAAAGAAGATTTGTGGTTTCAGCTTCTCTTTTGGCCGTAACACAGCAGATTTGTGGTTTTGGCTCTCTCCACAAACCGTACAACGACTTGAATAGCAGATTTCTAGTTTTGGTTTCTTTTCTGGCCGTACAAGGACTTAAAAAGCAGATTTGTTGTTTTGGCTTCTCCACAAACCGTACAACGACTTGACTAGCAGATTTGTGGTAATGGTGCTTCTGTTTTGGCCGTACAACGACTTGAATAGCAGATTTGTGGTTTTGGCTTCTCTTTTCGCCATAATACAGCAGATTTGTGGTTTTGGCTTCTCTACTGGCCGTACAAAAGCAGATTTGTGGTTTTGGCTTCAGAAACCGTACAACGACTTGAAAAGCAGATTTCTGGTTTTGGCTCCTATTCTGGCCGTACAAAAGCAGATTTGTGGTTTTGGCGTTTCCACAGTCCGTACAACGACTTGAATAGCAGATTTCTGGTTTTTGCTTCTCTTTTGGCCTTAAAACAGCAGATTTGTGGTTTTGGCTTCTCTACTAGCCGTACAAAAGCAGATTTGTGGTTTTGGCTTCTCCAGAAACCGTACAACGACTTGAAAAGCAGATTTCTGGTTTTGGCTCCTTTTCTGGCCGTAAAACAGCAGATTTCTGGTTTTGGCTTTTTTTCTGGCCGTACAACGACTTGAAAAGAAGATTTGTGGTTTCAGCTTCTCTTTTGGCCGTAACACAGCAGATTTGTGGTTTTGGCTCTCTCCACAAACCGTACAACGACTTGAATAGCAGATTTCTAGTTTTGGCTTCTTTTCTGGCCGTACAAGGACTTAAAAAGCAGATTTGTTGTTTTGGCTTCTCCACAAACCGTACAACGACTTGACTAGCAGATTTGTGGTAATGGTGCTTCTTTTCTGGCCGTACAACGACTTGAATAGCAGATTTGTGGTTTTGGCTTCTCTTTTCGCCGTAATACAGCAGATTTGTGGTTTTGGCTTCTCTACTAGCCGTACAAAAGCAGATTTGTGGTTTTGGCTTCTCCAGAAACCGTAAAACGACTTGAATAGCAGATTTCTTGTTTTGACTTCTTTTCTGGCCGTACAACGACTTGACAAGAAGATTTGTGGATTTAGCTTCTCTTTTGGCCGTAACACAGCAGATTTGTGGTTTTGGCTCTCTCCACAAACCGTACAACGACTTGAATAGCAGATTTCTAGTTTTGGCTTCTTTTCTGGCCGTACAAGGACTTAAAAAGCAGATTTGTTGTTTTGGCTTCTCCACAAACCGTACAACGAATTGACTAGCAGATTTGTGGTAATGGTGCTTCTTTTCTGGCCGTACAACGACTTGAATAGCAGATTTCTAGTTTTGGCTTTTTTTCTGGCCGTACAAGGACTTAAAAAGCAGATTTGTTGTTTTGGCTTCTCAACAAACCGTACAACGACTTGACTAGCAGATTTGTGGTAATGGTGCTTCTGTTCTGGCCGTACAACGACTTGAATAGCACATTTGTGGTTTTGGCTTCTCTTTTCGCCGTATACAGCAGATTTGTGGTTTTGGCTTCTCTACTAGCCGTACAAAAGCAGATTTGTGGTTTTGGCTTCTCCAGAAACCGTACAACGACTTGAAAAGCAGATTTCTGGTTTTGGCTCCTTTTCTGGCCGTAAAACAGCAGATTTCTGGTTTTGGCTTTTTTTCTGGCCGTACAACGACTTGAAAAGAAGATTTGTGGTTTCAGCTTCTCTTTTGGCCGTAACACAGCAGATTTGTGGTTTTGGCTCTCTCCACAAACCGTACAACGACTTGAATAGCAGATTTCTAGTTTTGGCTTCTTTTCTGGCCGTACAAGGACTTAAAAAGCAGATTTGTTGTTTTGGCTTCTCCACAAACCGTACAACGAATTGACTAGCAGATTTGTGGTAATGGTGCTTCTTTTCTGGCCGTACAACGACTTGAATAGCAGATTTCTAGTTTTGGCTTTTTTTCTGGCCGTACAAGGACTTAAAAAGCAGATTTGTTGTTTTGGCTTCTCAACAAACCGTACAACGACTTGACTAGCAGATTTGTGGTAATGGTGCTTCTGTTCTGGCCGTACAACGACTTGAATAGCAGATTTGTGGTTTTGGCTTCTCTTTTCGCCGTAATACAAAAGATTTGTGGTTTTGGCTTCTCTACTAGCCGTACAAAAGCAGATTTGTGGTTTTGGCTTCTCCTTAAACCGTACAACGACTTGAAAAGCAAATTTCTTGTTTTGGCTCCTTTTCTGGCCGTACAAAAGCAGATTTGAGGTTTTGGCTTTTCCACAATCCGTATAACGACTTGAATAGCAGATTTCTTGTTTTGGCTTTTTTTCTGGCCGTACAACGACTTGACAAGAAGATTTGTGGTTTTAGCTTCTCTTTTGGCCGTAACACAGCAGATTTATGGTTTTGGCTCTCTCCACAAACCGTACAACGACTTGAATAGCAGATTTCTAGTTTTGGCTTCTTTTCTGGCCGTACAAGGACTTGAAAAGCAGATTTGTTGTTTTGGCTTCTCAACAAACCGTACAACGACTTGACTGGCAGATTTGTGGTAATGGTGCTTCTGTTCTGGCCGTACAACGACTTGAATAGCAGATTTGTGGTTTTGGCTTCTCTTTTCGCCGTAATACAGCAGATTTGTGGTTTTGGCTTCTCTACTGGCCGTACAAAAGCAGATTTGTGGTTTTGGCTTCTCCAGAAACCGTACAAAGACTTAAAAAGCAGATTTCTGGTTTTGGCTCCTTTTCTGGCCGTACAAAAACAGATTTATGGTTTTGGCTCTCTCCACAAACCGTACAACGACTTGAATAGCAGATTTCTAGTTTTGGCTTCTTTTCTGGCCGTACAAGGACTTAAAAAGCAGATTTGTTGTTTTGGCTTCTCAACAAACCGTTCAACGACTTGACTAGCAGATTTGTGGTAATGGTGCTTCTGTTCTGGCCGTACAACGACTTGAATAGCAGATTTGTGGTTTTGGCTTCTCTTTTCGCCGTATACAGCAGATTTGTGGTTTTGGCTTCTCTACTAGCCGTACAAAAGCAGATTTGTGGTTTTGGCTTCTCCAGAAACCGTACAACGACTTGAAAAGCAGATTTCTGGTTTTGGCTCCTTTTCTGGCCGTAAAACATCAGATTTCTGGTTTTGGCTTTTTTTCTGGCCGTACAACGACTTGAAAAGAAGATTTGTGGTTTCAGCTTCTCTTTTGGCCGTAACACAGCAGATTTGTGGTTTTGGCTCTCTCCACAAACCGTACAACGACTTGAATAGCAGATTTCTAGTTTTGGTTTCTTTTCTGGCCGTACAAGGACTTAAAAAGCAGATTTGTTGTTTTGGCTTCTCCACAAACCGTACAACGACTTGACTAGCAGATTTGTGGTAATGGTGCTTCTGTTTTGGCCGTACAACGACTTGAATAGCAGATTTGTGGTTTTGGCTTCTCTTTTCGCCATAATACAGCAGATTTGTGGTTTTGGCTTCTCTACTGGCCGTACAAAAGCAGATTTGTGGTTTTGGCTTCAGAAACCGTACAACGACTTGAAAAGCAGATTTCTGGTTTTGGCTCCTATTCTGGCCGTACAAAAGCAGATTTGTGGTTTTGGCTTTTTTTCTGGCCGTACAACGACTTGAAAAGAAGATTTGTGGTTTCAGCTTCTCTTTTGGCCGTAACACAGCAGATTTGTGGTTTTGGCTCTCTCCACAAACCGTACAACGACTTGAATAGCAGATTTCTAGTTTTGGCTTCTTTTCTGGCCGTACAAGGACTTAAAAAGCAGATTTGTTGTTTTGGCTTCTCCACAAACCGTACAACGAATTGACTAGCAGATTTGTGGTAATGGTGCTTCTTTTCTGGCCGTACAACGACTTGAATAGCAGATTTCTAGTTTTGGCTTTTTTTCTGGCCGTACAAGGACTTAAAAAGCAGATTTGTTGTTTTGGCTTCTCAACAAACCGTACAACGACTTGACTAGCAGATTTGTGGTAATGGTGCTTCTGTTCTGGCCGTACAACGACTTGAATAGCAGATTTGTGGTTTTGGCTTCTCTTTTCGCCGTAATACAAAAGATTTGTGGTTTTGGCTTCTCTACTAGCCGTACAAAAGCAGATTTGTGGTTTTGGCTTCTCCTTAAACCGTACAACGACTTGAAAAGCAAATTTCTTGTTTTGGCTCCTTTTCTGGCCGTACAAAAGCAGATTTGAGGTTTTGGCTTTTCCACAATCCGTATAACGACTTGAATAGCAGATTTCTTGTTTTGGCTTTTTTTCTGGCCGTACAACGACTTGACAAGAAGATTTGTGGTTTTAGCTTCTCTTTTGGCCGTAACACAGCAGATTTATGGTTTTGGCTCTCTCCACAAACCGTACAACGACTTGAATAGCAGATTTCTAGTTTTGGCTTCTTTTCTGGCCGTACAAGGACTTGAAAAGCAGATTTGTTGTTTTGGCTTCTCAACAAACCGTACAACGACTTGACTGGCAGATTTGTGGTAATGGTGCTTCTGTTCTGGCCGTACAACGACTTGAATAGCAGATTTGTGGTTTTGGCTTCTCTTTTCGCCGTAATACAGCAGATTTGTGGTTTTGGCTTCTCTACTGGCCGTACAAAAGCAGATTTGTGGTTTTGGCTTCTCCAGAAACCGTACAAAGACTTAAAAAGCAGATTTCTGGTTTTGGCTCCTTTTCTGGCTGTACAAAAACAGATTTATGGTTTTGGCTCTCTCCACAAACCGTACAACGACTTGAATAGCAGATTTCTAGTTTTGGCTTCTTTTCTGGCCGTACAAGGACTTAAAAAGCAGATTTGTTGTTTTGGCTTCTCAACAAACCGTACAACGACTTGACTAGCAGATTTGTGGTAATGGTGCTTCTGTTCTGGCCGTACAACGACTTGAATAGCAGATTTGTGGTTTTGGCTTCTCTTTTCGCCGTATACAGCAGATTTGTGGTTTTGGCTTCTCTACTAGCCGTACAAAAGCAGATTTGTGGTTTTGGCTTCTCCAGAAACCGTACAACGACTTGAAAAGCAGATTTCTGGTTTTGGCTCCTTTTCTGGCCGTAAAACAGCAGATTTCTGGTTTTGGCTTTTTTTCTGGCCGTACAACGACTTGAAAAGAAGATTTGTGGTTTCAGCTTCTCTTTTGGCCGTAACACAGCAGATTTGTGGTTTTGGCTCTCTCCACAAACCGTACAACGACTTGAATAGCAGATTTCTAGTTTTGGTTTCTTTTCTGGCCGTACAAGGACTTAAAAAGCAGATTTGTTGTTTTGGCTTCTCCACAAACCGTACAACGACTTGACTAGCAGATTTGTGGTAATGGTGCTTCTGTTTTGGCCGTACAACGACTTGAATAGCAGATTTGTGGTTTTGGCTTCTCTTTTCGCCATAATACAGCAGATTTGTGGTTTTGGCTTCTCTACTGGCCGTACAAAAGCAGATTTGTGGTTTTGGCTTCAGAAACCGTACAACGACTTGAAAAGCAGATTTCTGGTTTTGGCTCCTATTCTGGCCGTACAAAAGCAGATTTGTGGTTTTGGCGTTTCCACAGTCCGTACAACGACTTGAATAGCAGATTTCTGGTTTTTGCTTCTCTTTTGGCCTTAAAACAGCAGATTTGTGGTTTTGGCTTCTCTACTAGCCGTACAAAAGCAGATTTGTGGTTTTGGCTTCTCCAGAAACCGTACAACGACTTGAAAAGCAGATTTCTGGTTTTGGCTCCTTTTCTGGTCGTAAAACAGCAGATTTCTGGTTTTGGCTTTTTTTCTGGCCGTACAACGACTTGAAAAGAAGATTTGTGGTTTCAGCTTCTCTTTTGGCCGTAACACAGCAGATTTGTGGTTTTGGCTCTCTCCACAAACCGTACAACGACTTGAATAGCAGATTTCTAGTTTTGGCTTCTTTTCTGGCCGTACAAGGACTTAAAAAGCAGATTTGTTGTTTTGGCTTCTCCACAAACCGTACAACGACTTGACTAGCAGATTTGTGGTAATGGTGCTTCTTTTCTGGCCGTACAACGACTTGAATAGCAGATTTGTGGTTTTGGCTTCTCTTTTCGCCGTAATACAGCAGATTTGTGGTTTTGGCTTCTCTACTAGCCGTACAAAAGCAGATTTGTGGTTTTGGCTTCTCCAGAAACCGTACAACGACTTGAATAGCAGATTTCTTGTTTTGACTTCTTTTCTGGCCGTACAACGACTTGACAAGAAGATTTGTGGATTTAGCTTCTCTTTTGGCCGTAACACAGCAGATTTGTGGTTTTGGCTCTCTCCACAAACCGTACAACGACTTGAATAGCAGATTTCTAGTTTTGGCTTCTTTTCTGGCCGTACAAGGACTTAAAAAGCAGATTTGTTGTTTTGGCTTCTCCACAAACCGTACAACGAATTGACTAGCAGATTTGTGGTAATGGTGCTTCTTTTCTGGCCGTACAACGACTTGAATAGCAGATTTGTGGTTTTGGCTTCTCTTTTCGCCGTAATACAGCAGATTTGTGGTTTTGGCTTCTCTACTAGCCGTACAAAAGCAGATTTGTGGTTTTGGCTTCTCCAGAAACCGTACAACGACTTGAATAGCAGATTTCTTGTTTTGGCTTCTTTTCTGGCCGTACAACGACTTGACAAGAAGATTTGTGGATTTAGCTTCTCTTTTGGCCGTAACACAGCAGATTTATGGTTTTGGCTCTCTCCATAAACCGTACAACGACTTGAATAGCAGATTTCTAGTTTTGGCTTTTTTTCTGGCCGTACAAGGACTTAAAAAGCAGATTTGTTGTTTTGGCTTCTCAACAAACCGTACAACGACTTGACTAGCAGATTTGTGGTAATGGTGCTTCTGTTCTGGCCGTACAACGACTTGAATAGCAGATTTGTGGTTTTGGCTTCTCTTTTCGCCGTATACAGCAGATTTGTGGTTTTGGCTTCTCTACTAGCCGTACAAAAGCAGATTTGTGGTTTTGGCTTCTCCAGAAACCGTACAACGACTTGAAAAGCAGATTTCTGGTTTTGGCTTTTTTTCTGGCCGTACAACGACTTGAAAAGAAGATTTGTGGTTTCAGCTTCTTTTTTGGCCGTAACACAGCAGATTTGTGGTTTTGGCTCTCTCCACAAACCGTACAACGACTTGAATAGCAGATTTCTAGTTTTGGTTTCTTTTCTGGCCGTACAAGGACTTAAAAAGCAGATTTGTTGTTTTGGCTTCTCCACAAACCGTACAACGACTTGACTAGCAGATTTGTGGTAATGGTGCTTCTGTTCTGGCCGTACAACGACTTGAATAGCAGATTTGTGGTTTTGGCTTCTCTTTTCGCCGTAATACAAAAGATTTGTGGTTTTGGCTTCTCTACTAGCCGTACAAAAGCAGATTTGTGGTTTTGGCTTCTCCTTAAACCGTACAACGACTTGAAAAGCAAATTTCTTGTTTTGGCTCCTTTTCTGGCCGTACAAAAGCAGATTTGAGGTTTTGGCTTTTCCACAATCCGTATAACGACTTGAATAGCAGATTTCTTGTTTTGGCTTTTTTTCTGGCCGTACAACGACTTGACAAGAAGATTTGTGGTTTTAGCTTCTCTTTTGGCCGTAACACAGCAGATTTATGGTTTTGGCTCTCTCCACAAACCGTACAACGACTTGAATAGCAGATTTCTAGTTTTGGCTTCTTTTCTGGCCGTACAAGGACTTGAAAAGCAGATTTGTTGTTTTGGCTTCTCAACAAACCGTACAACGACTTGACTAGCAGATTTGTGGTAATGGTGCTTCTGTTCTGGCCGTACAACGACTTGAATAGCAGATTTGTGGTTTTGGCTTCTCTTTTCGCCGTAATACAGCAGATTTGTGGTTTTGGCTTCTCTACTGGCCGTACAAAAGCAGATTTGTGGTTTTGGCTTCTCCAGAAACCGTACAAAGACTTAAAAAGCAGATTTCTGGTTTTGGCTCCTTTTCTGGCCGTACAAAAACAGATTTATGGTTTTGGCTCTCTCCACAAACCGTACAACGACTTGAATAGCAGATTTCTAGTTTTGGCTTCTTTTCTGGCCGTACAAGGACTTAAAAAGCAGATTTGTTGTTTTGGCTTCTCAACAAACCGTACAACGACTTGACTAGCAGATTTGTGGTAATGGTGCTTCTGTTCTGGCCGTACAACGACTTGAATAGCAGATTTGTGGTTTTGGCTTCTCTTTTCGCCGTATACAGCAGATTTGTGGTTTTGGCTTCTCTACTAGCCGTACAAAAGCAGATTTGTGGTTTTGGCTTCTCCAGAAACCGTACAACGACTTGAAAAGCAGATTTCTGGTTTTGGCTCCTTTTCTGGCCGTAAAACAGCAGATTTCTGGTTTTGGCTTTTTTTCTGGCCGTACAACGACTTGAAAAGAAGATTTGTGGTTTCAGCTTCTCTTTTGGCCGTAACACAGCAGATTTGTGGTTTTGGCTCTCTCCACAAACCGTACAACGACTTGAATAGCAGATTTCTAGTTTTGGTTTCTTTTCTGGCCGTACAAGGACTTAAAAAGCAGATTTGTTGTTTTGGCTTCTCCACAAACCGTACAACGACTTGACTAGCAGATTTGTGGTAATGGTGCTTCTGTTTTGGCCGTACAACGACTTGAATAGCAGATTTGTGGTTTTGGCTTCTCTTTTCGCCATAATACAGCAGATTTGTGGTTTTGGCTTCTCTACTGGCCGTACAAAAGCAGATTTGTGGTTTTGGCTTCAGAAACCGTACAACGACTTGAAAAGCAGATTTCTGGTTTTGGCTCCTATTCTGGCCGTACAAAAGCAGATTTGTGGTTTTGGCGTTTCCACAGTCCGTACAACGACTTGAATAGCAGATTTCTGGTTTTTGCTTCTCTTTTGGCCTTAAAACAGCAGATTTGTGGTTTTGGCTTCTCTACTAGCCGTACAAAAGCAGATTTGTGGTTTTGGCTTCTCCAGAAACCGTACAACGACTTGAAAAGCAGATTTCTGGTTTTGGCTCCTTTTCTGGCCGTAAAACAGCAGATTTCTGGTTTTGGCTTTTTTTCTGGCCGTACAACGACTTGAAAAGAAGATTTGTGGTTTCAGCTTCTCTTTTGGCCGTAACACAGCAGATTTGTGGTTTTGGCTCTCTCCACAAACCGTACAACGACTTGAATAGCAGATTTCTAGTTTTGGCTTCTTTTCTGGCCGTACAAGGACTTAAAAAGCAGATTTGTTGTTTTGGCTTCTCCACAAACCGTACAACGACTTGACTAGCAGATTTGTGGTAATGGTGCTTCTTTTCTGGCCGTACAACGACTTGAATAGCAGATTTGTGGTTTTGGCTTCTTTTTTCGCCGTAATACAGCAGATTTGTGGTTTTGGCTTCTCTACTAGCCGTACAAAAGCAGATTTGTGGTTTTGGCTTCTCCAGAAACCGTACAACGACTTGAATAGCAGATTTCTTGTTTTGGCTTCTTTTCTGGCCGTACAACGACTTGACAAGAAGATTTGTGGATTTAGCTTCTCTTTTGGCCGTAACACAGCAGATTTATGGTTTTGGCTCTCTCCATAAACCGTACAACGACTTGAATAGCAGATTTCTAGTTTTGGCTTTTTTTCTGGCCGTACAAGGACTTAAAAAGCAGATTTGTTGTTTTGGCTTCTCAACAAACCGTACAACGACTTGACTAGCAGATTTGTGGTAATGGTGCTTCTGTTCTGGCCGTACAACGACTTGAATAGCACATTTGTGGTTTTGGCTTCTCTTTTCGCCGTATACAGCAGATTTGTGGTTTTGGCTTCTCTACTAGCCGTACAAAAGCAGATTTGTGGTTTTGGCTTCTCCAGAAACCGTACAACGACTTGAAAAGCAGATTTCTGGTTTTGGCTCCTTTTCTGGCCGTAAAACAGCAGATTTCTGGTTTTGGCTTTTTTTCTGGCCGTACAACGACTTGAAAAGAAGATTTGTGGTTTCAGCTTCTCTTTTGGCCGTAACACAGCAGATTTGTGGTTTTGGCTCTCTCCACAAACCGTACAACGACTTGAATAGCAGATTTCTAGTTTTGGTTTCTTTTCTGGCCGTACAAGGACTTGAAAAGCAGATTTGTTGTTTTGGCTTCTCAACAAACCGTACAACGACTTGACTAGCAAATTTGTGGTAATGGTGCTTCTGTTCTGGCCGTACAACGACTTGAATAGCAGATTTGTGGTTTTGGCTTCTCTTTTCGCCGTAATACAGCAGATTTGTGGTTTTGGCTTCTCTACTGGCCGTAAAAAAGCAGATTTGTGGTTTTAGCTTCTCCAGAAACCGTGCAAAGACTTAAAAAGCAGATTTCTGGTTTTGGCTCCTTTTCTGGCCGTACAAAAACAGATTTATGGTTTTGGCTCTCTCCACAAACCGTACAACGACTTGAATAGCAGATTTGTGGTAATGGTGCTTCTGTTCTGGCCGTACAACGACTTGAATAGCAGATTTGTGGTTTTGGCTTCTCTTTTCGCCGTAATACAGCAGATTTGTGGTTTTGGCTTCTCTACTAGCCGTACAAAAGCAGATTTGTGGTTTTGGCTTCTCCTTAAACCGTACAACGACTTGAAAAGCAGATTTCTTGTTTTGGCTCCTTTTCTGGCCGTACAAAAGCAGATTTGAGATTTTGGCTTTTCCACAATCCGTATAACGACTTGAATAGCAGATTTCTTGTTTTGGCTTTTTTTCTGGCCGTACAACGACTTGACAAGAAGATTTGTGGTTTTAGCTTCTCTTTTGGCCGTAACACAGCAGATTTATGGTTTTGGCTCTCTCCACAAACCGTACAACGACTTGAATAGCAGATTTCTAGTTTTGGCTTCTTTTCTGGCCGTACAAGGACTTAAAAAGCAGATTTGTTGTTTTGGCTTCTCAACAAACCGTACAACGACTTGACTAGCAGATTTGTGGTAATGGTGCTTCTGTTCTGGCCGTACAACGACTTGAATAGCAGATTTGTGGTTTTGGCTTCTCTTTTCGCCGTAATACAGCAGATTTGTGGTTTTGGCTTCTCTACTAGCCGTACAAAAGCAGATTTGTGGTTTTGGCTTCTCCTTAAACCGCACAACGACTTGAAAAGCAGATTTCTTGTTTTGGCTCCTTTTCTGGCCGTACAAAAGCAGATTTGAGGTTTTGGCTTTTCCACAATCCGTATAACGACTTGAATAGCAGATTTCTTGTTTTGGCTTTTTTTCTGGCCGTACAACGACTTGACAAGAAGATTTGTGGTTTTAGCTTCTCTTTTGGCCGTAACACAGCAGATTTATGGTTTTGGCTCTCTCCGTAAACCGTACAACGACTTGAATAGCAGATTTCTAGTTTTGGCTTCTTTTCTGGCCGTACAAGGACTTGAAAAGCAGATTTGTTGTTTTGGCTTCTCAACAAACCGTACAACGACTTGACTAGCAGATTTGTGGTAATGGTGCTTCTGTTCTGGCCGTACAACGACTTGAATAGCAGATTTGTGGTTTTGGCTTCTCTTTTCGCCATAATACAGCAGATTTGTGGTTTTGGCTTCTCTACTGGCCGTACAAAAGCAGATTTGTGGTTTTGGCTTCTCCAGAAACCGTACAAAGACTTGAAAAGCAGATTTCTGGTTTTGGCTCCTTTTCTGGCCGTACAAAAACAGATTTATGGTTTTGGCTCTCTCCACAAACCGTACAACGACTTGAATAGCAGATTTCTAGTTTTGGCTTCTTTTCTGGCCGTACAAGGACTTAAAAAGCAGATTTGTTGTTTTGGCTTCTCCACAAACCGTACAACGACTTGACTAGCAGATTTGTGGTAATGGTGCTTCTGTTCTGGCTGTACAACGACTTGAATAGCAGATTTGTGGTTTTGGCTTCTCTTTTCGCCGTAATACAGCATATTTGTGGTTTTGGCTTCTCTACTGGCCGTACAAAAGCAGATTTGTGGTTTTGGCTTCTCCAGAAACCGTACAACGACTTGAAAAGCAGATTTCTGGTTTTGGCTCCTATTCTGGCCGTACAAAAGCAGATTTGTGGTTTTGGCGTTTCCACAGTCCGTACAACGACTTGAATAGCAGATTTCTGGTTTTTGCTTCTCTTTTGGCCTTAAAACAGCAGATTTGTGGTTTTGGCTCCTTTTATGGCCGTACAAAAGCAGATTTGTGGTTTTGGCTTTTGGTACAACGACTTGAATAGCAGATTTCTTGTTTTGGCTTCTTTTCTGGCCGTAAAACAGCAGATTTATGGTTTTGGCTCTCTCCACAAACCGTACAACGACTTGAATAGCAGATTTCTAGTTTTGGCTTCTTATCTGGCCGTACAAGGACTTAAAAAGAAGATTTGTTGTTTTGGCTTCTCCACAAACCGTACAACGACTTGACTAGCAGATTTGTGGTAATGGTGCTTCTGTTTTGGCCGTACAACGACTTGAATAGCAGATTTGTGGTTTTGGCTTCTCTTTTCGCCATAATACAGCAGATTTGTGGTTTTGGCTTCTCTACTGGCCGTACAAAAGCAGATTTGTGGTTTTGGCTTCAGAAACCGTACAACGACTTGAAAAGCAGATTTCTGGTTTTGGCTCCTATTCTGGCCGTACAAAAGCAGATTTGTGGTTTTGGCGTTTCCACAGTCCGTACAACGACTTGAATAGCAGATTTCTGGTTTTTGCTTCTCTTTTTGCCTTAAAACAGCAGATTTGTGGTTTTGGCTTCTCTACTAGCCGTACAAAAGCAGATTTGTGGTTTTGGCTTCTCCAGAAACCGTACAACGACTTGAAAAGCAGATTTCTGGTTTTGGCTCCTTTTCTGGCCGTAAAACAGCAGATTTCTGGTTTTGGCTTTTTTTCTGGCCGTACAACGACTTGAAAAGAAGATTTGTGGTTTCAGCTTCTCTTTTGGCCGTAACACAGCAGATTTGTGGTTTTGGCTCTCTCCACAAACCGTACAACGACTTGAATAGCAGATTTCTAGTTTTGGTTTCTTTTCTGGCCGTACAAGGACTTAAAAAGCAGATTTGTTGTTTTGGCTTCTCCACAAACCGTACAACGACTTGACTAGCAGATTTGTGGTAATGGTGCTTCTGTTCTGGCCGTACAACGACTTGAATAGCAGATTTGTGGTTTTGGCTTCTCTTTTCGCCGTAATACAGCAGATTTGTGATTTTGGCTTCTCTACTAGCCGTACAAAAGCAGATTTGTGGTTTTGGCTTCTCCTTAAACCGTACAACGACTTGAAAAGCAGATTTCTTGTTTTGGCTCCTTTTCTGGCCGTACAAAAGCAGATTTGAGGTTTTGGCTTTTCCACAATCCGTATAACGACTTGAATAGCAGATTTCTTGTTTTGGCTTTTTTTCTGGCCGTACAAGATTTATGGTTTTGGCTCTCTCCACAAACCGTACAACGACTTGAATAGCAGATTTCTAGTTTTGGCTTCTTTTCTGGCCGTACAAGGACTTGAAAAGCAGATTTGTTGTTTTGGCTTCTTTTCTAACCGTAAAACAGCAGATTTGTGGTTTTGGCTTCTCTACTGGCCGTACAAAAGCAGATTTGTGGTTTTGGCGTTTCCACAGTCCGTACAACGACTTGAATAGCAGATTTCTTGTTTTGGCTCCTTTTCTGGCCGTAAAACAGCAGATTTCTAGTTTTGGCTTCTTTTCTGGCCGTAGAAGGACTTAAAAAGCAGATTTGTTGTTTTGGCTTCTCCACAAACCGTACAACGACTTGACTAGCAGATTTGTGGTAATGGTGCTTCTGTTCTGGCCGTACAACGACTTGAATAGCAGATTTGTAGTTTTGGCTTCTCTTTTCGCCGTAATACAGCATATTTGTGGTTTTGGCTTCTCTACTGGCCGTACAAAAGCAGATTTGTGGTTTTGGCTTCTCCAGAAACCGTACAACGACTTGAAAAGCAGATTTCTCGTTTTGGCTCCTATTCTGGCCGTACAAAAGCAGATTTGTGGTTTTGGCGTTTCCACAATCCGTACAACGACTTGAATAGCAGATTTCTGGTTTTTGCTTCTCTTTTGGCCTTAAAACAGCAGATTTGTGGTTTTGGCTCCTTTTCTGGCCGTACAAAAGCAGATTTGTGGTTTTGGCTTTTGGTACAACGACTTGAATAGCAGATTTCTTGTTTTGGCTTCTTTTCTGGCCGTAAAACAGCAGATTTATGGTTTTGGCTCTCTCCACAAACCGTACAACGACTTGAATAGCAGATTTCTAGTTTTGGCTTCTTTTCTGGCCGTACAAGGACTTGAAAAGCAGATTTGTTGTTTTGGCTTCTCAACAAACCGTACAACGACTTGACTAGCAGATTTGTGGTAATGGTGCTTCTGTTCTGGCCGTACAACGACTTGAATAGCAGATTTGTGGTTTTGGCTTCTCTTTTCGCCGTAATACAGCAGATTTGTGGTTTTGGCTTCTCTACTGGCCGTACAAAAGCAGATTTGTGGTTTTGGCTTCTCCAGAAACCGTACAAAGACTTAAAAAGCAGATTTCTGGTTTTGGCTCCTTTTCTGGCCGTACAAAAACAGATTTATGGTTTTGGCTCTCTCCACAAACCGTACAACGACTTGAATAGCAGATTTCTAGTTTTGGCTTCTTTTCTGGCCGTACAAGGACTTAAAAAGCAGATTTGTTGTTTTGGCTTCTCAACAAACCGTACAACGACTTGACTAGCAGATTTGTGGTAATGGTGCTTCTGTTCTGGCCGTACAACGACTTGAATAGCAGATTTGTGGTTTTGGCTTCTCTTTTCGCCGTATACAGCAGATTTGTGGTTTTGGCTTCTCTACTAGCCGTACAAAAGCAGATTTGTGGTTTTGGCTTCTCCAGAAACCGTACAACGACTTGAAAAGCAGATTTCTGGTTTTGGCTCCTTTTCTGGCCGTAAAACAGCAGATTTCTGGTTTTGGCTTTTTTTCTGGCCGTACAACGACTTGAAAAGAAGATTTGTGGTTTCAGCTTCTCTTTTGGCCGTAACACAGCAGATTTGTGGTTTTGGCTCTCTCCACAAACCGTACAACGACTTGAATAGCAGATTTCTAGTTTTGGTTTCTTTTCTGGCCGTACAAGGACTTAAAAAGCAGATTTGTTGTTTTGGCTTCTCCACAAACCGTACAACGACTTGACTAGCAGATTTGTGGTAATGGTGCTTCTGTTTTGGCCGTACAACGACTTGAATAGCAGATTTGTGGTTTTGGCTTCTCTTTTCGCCATAATACAGCAGATTTGTGGTTTTGGCTTCTCTACTGGCCGTACAAAAGCAGATTTGTGGTTTTGGCTTCAGAAACCGTACAACGACTTGAAAAGCAGATTTCTGGTTTTGGCTCCTATTCTGGCCGTACAAAAGCAGATTTGTGGTTTTGGCGTTTCCACAGTCCGTACAACGACTTGAATAGCAGATTTCTGGTTTTTGCTTCTCTTTTGGCCTTAAAACAGCAGATTTGTGGTTTTGGCTTCTCTACTAGCCGTACAAAAGCAGATTTGTGGTTTTGGCTTCTCCAGAAACCGTACAACGACTTGAAAAGCAGATTTCTGGTTTTGGCTCCTTTTCTGGCCGTAAAACAGCAGATTTCTGGTTTTGGCTTTTTTTCTGGCCGTACAACGACTTGAAAAGAAGATTTGTGGTTTCAGCTTCTCTTTTGGCCGTAACACAGCAGATTTGTGGTTTTGGCTCTCTCCACAAACCGTACAACGACTTGAATAGCAGATTTCTAGTTTTGGCTTCTTTTCTGGCCGTACAAGGACTTAAAAAGCAGATTTGTTGTTTTGGCTTCTCCACAAACCGTACAACGACTTGACTAGCAGATTTGTGGTAATGGTGCTTCTTTTCTGGCCGTACAACGACTTGAATAGCAGATTTGTGGTTTTGGCTTCTTTTTTCGCCGTAATACAGCAGATTTGTGGTTTTGGCTTCTCTACTAGCCGTACAAAAGCAGATTTGTGGTTTTGGCTTCTCCAGAAACCGTACAACGACTTGAATAGCAGATTTCTTGTTTTGGCTTCTTTTCTGGCCGTACAACGACTTGACAAGAAGATTTGTGGATTTAGCTTCTCTTTTGGCCGTAACACAGCAGATTTATGGTTTTGGCTCTCTCCATAAACCGTACAACGACTTGAATAGCAGATTTCTAGTTTTGGCTTTTTTTCTGGCCGTACAAGGACTTAAAAAGCAGATTTGTTGTTTTGGCTTCTCAACAAACCGTACAACGACTTGACTAGCAGATTTGTGGTAATGGTGCTTCTGTTCTGGCCGTACAACGACTTGAATAGCACATTTGTGGTTTTGGCTTCTCTTTTCGCCGTATACAGCAGATTTGTGGTTTTGGCTTCTCTACTAGCCGTACAAAAGCAGATTTGTGGTTTTGGCTTCTCCAGAAACCGTACAACGACTTGAAAAGCAGATTTCTGGTTTTGGCTCCTTTTCTGGCCGTAAAACAGCAGATTTCTGGTTTTGGCTTTTTTTCTGGCCGTACAACGACTTGAAAAGAAGATTTGTGGTTTCAGCTTCTCTTTTGGCCGTAACACAGCAGATTTGTGGTTTTGGCTCTCTCCACAAACCGTACAACGACTTGAATAGCAGATTTCTAGTTTTGGTTTCTTTTCTGGCCGTACAAGGACTTGAAAAGCAGATTTGTTGTTTTGGCTTCTCAACAAACCGTACAACGACTTGACTAGCAAATTTGTGGTAATGGTGCTTCTGTTCTGCCCGTACAACGACTTGAATAGCAGATTTTTTGTTTTGGCTTCTCTTTTCGCCGTAATACAGCAGATTTGTGGTTTTGGCTTCTCTACTGGCCGTAAAAAAGCAGATTTGTGGTTTTGGCTTCTCCAGAAACCGTGCAAAGACTTAAAAAGCAGATTTCTGGTTTTGGCTCCTTTTCTGGCCGTACAAAAACAGATTTATGGTTTTGGCTCTCTCCACAAACCGTACAACGACTTGAATAGCAGATTTCTAGTTTTGGCTTCTTTTCTGGCCGTACAAGGACTTAAAAAGCAGATTTGTTGTTTTGGCTTCTCCACAAACCGTACAACGACTTGACTAGCAGATTTGTGGTAATGGTGCTTCTGTTCTGGCCGTACAACGACTTGAATAGCAGATTTGTGGTTTTGGCTTCTCTTTTCGCCGTAATACAGCAGATTTGTGGTTTTGGCTTCTCTACTAGCCGTACAAAAGCAGATTTGTTGTTTTGGCTTCTCCTTAAACCGTACAACGACTTGAAAAGCAGATTTCTTGTTTTGGCTCCTTTTCTGGCCGTACAAAAGCAGATTTGAGATTTTGGCTTTTCCACAATCCGTATAACGACTTGAATAGCAGATTTCTTGTTTTGGCTTTTTTTCTGGCCGTACAAGGACTTAAAAAGCAGATTTGTTGTTTTGGCTTCTCTTTTGGCCGTAACACAGCAGATTTATGGTTTTGGTTCTCTCCGTAAACCGTACAACGACTTGAATAGCAGATTTCTAGTTTTGGCTTCTTTTCTGGCCGTACAAGGACTTAAAAAGCAGATTTGTTGTTTTGGCTTCTCAACAAACCGTACAACGACTTGACTAGCAGATTTGTGGTAATGGTGCTTCTGTTCTGGCCGTACAACGACTTGAATAGCAGATTTGTGGTTTTGGCTTCTCTACTAGCCGTACAAAAGCAGATTTGTGGTTTTGGCTTCTCCAGAAACCGTACAACGACTTGAAAAGCAGATTTCTGGTTTTGGCTCCTTTTCTGGCCGTAAAACAGCAGATTTCTGGTTTTGGCTTTTTTTCTGGCCGTACAACGACTTGAAAAGAAGATTTGTGGTTTCAGCTTCTCTTTTGGCCGTAACACAGCAGATTTGTGGTTTTGGCTCTCTCCACAAACCGTACAACGACTTGAATAGCAGATTTCTAGTTTTGGCTTCTTTTCTGGCCGTACAAGGACTTAAAAAGCAGATTTGTTGTTTTGGCTTCTCCACAAACCGTACAACGACTTGACTAGCAGATTTGTGGTAATGGTGCTTCTTTTCTGGCCGTACAACGACTTGAATAGCAGATTTGTGGTTTTGGCTTCTTTTTTCGCCGTAATACAGCAGATTTGTGGTTTTGGCTTCTCTACTAGCCGTACAAAAGCAGATTTGTGGTTTTGGCTTCTCCAGAAACCGTACAACGACTTGAATAGCAGATTTCTTGTTTTGGCTTCTTTTCTGGCCGTACAACGACTTGACAAGAAGATTTGTGGATTTAGCTTCTCTTTTGGCCGTAACACAGCAGATTTATGGTTTTGGCTCTCTCCATAAACCGTACAACGACTTGAATAGCAGATTTCTAGTTTTGGCTTTTTTTCTGGCCGTACAAGGACTTAAAAAGCAGATTTGTTGTTTTGGCTTCTCAACAAACCGTACAACGACTTGACTAGCAGATTTGTGGTAATGGTGCTTCTGTTCTGGCCGTACAACGACTTGAATAGCACATTTGTGGTTTTGGCTTCTCTTTTCGCCGTATACAGCAGATTTGTGGTTTTGGCTTCTCTACTAGCCGTACAAAAGCAGATTTGTGGTTTTGGCTTCTCCAGAAACCGTACAACGACTTGAAAAGCAGATTTCTGGTTTTGGCTCCTTTTCTGGCCGTAAAACAGCAGATTTCTGGTTTTGGCTTTTTTTTCTGGCCGTACAACGACTTGAAAAGAAGATTTGTGGTTTCAGCTTCTCTTTTGGCCGTAACACAGCAGATTTGTGGTTTTGGCTCTCTCCACAAACCGTACAACGACTTGAATAGCAGATTTCTAGTTTTGGTTTCTTTTCTGGCCGTACAAGGACTTGAAAAGCAGATTTGTTGTTTTGGCTTCTCAACAAACCGTACAACGACTTGACTAGCAAATTTGTGGTAATGGTGCTTCTGTTCTGCCCGTACAACGACTTGAATAGCAGATTTTTTGTTTTGGCTTCTCTTTTCGCCGTAATACAGCAGATTTGTGGTTTTGGCTTCTCTACTGGCCGTAAAAAAGCAGATTTGTGGTTTTGGCTTCTCCAGAAACCGTGCAAAGACTTAAAAAGCAGATTTCTGGTTTTGGCTCCTTTTCTGGCCGTACAAAAACAGATTTATGGTTTTGGCTCTCTCCACAAACCGTACAACGACTTGAATAGCAGATTTCTAGTTTTGGCTTCTTTTCTGGCCGTACAAGGACTTAAAAAGCAGATTTGTTGTTTTGGCTTCTCCACAAACCGTACAACGACTTGACTAGCAGATTTGTGGTAATGGTGCTTCTGTTCTGGCCGTACAACGACTTGAATAGCAGATTTGTGGTTTTGGCTTCTCTTTTCGCCGTAATACAGCAGATTTGTGGTTTTGGCTTCTCTACTAGCCGTACAAAAGCAGATTTGTGGTTTTGGCTTCTCCTTAAACCGTACAACGACTTGAAAAGCAGATTTCTTGTTTTGGCTCCTTTTCTGGCCGTACAAAAGCAGATTTGAGATTTTGGCTTTTCCACAATCCGTATAACGACTTGAATAGCAGATTTCTTGTTTTGGCTTTTTTTCTGGCCGTACAAGGACTTAAAAAGCAGATTTGTTGTTTTGGCTTCTCTTTTGGCCGTAACACAGCAGATTTATGGTTTTGGCTCTCTCCGTAAACCGTACAACGACTTGAATAGCAGATTTCTAGTTTTGGCTTCTTTTCTGGCCGTACAAGGACTTAAAAAGCAGATTTGTTGTTTTGGCTTCTCAACAAACCGTACAACGACTTGACTAGCAGATTTGTGGTAATGGTGCTTCTGTTCTGGCCGTACAACGACTTGAATAGCAGATTTGTGGTTTTGGCTTCTCTTTTCGCCGTAATACAGCAGATTTGTGGTTTTGGCTTCTCTACTAGCCGTACAAAAGCAGATTTGTGGTTTTGGCTTCTCCTTAAACCGCACAACGACTTGAAAAGCAGATTTCTTGTTTTGGCTCCTTTTCTGGCCGTACAAAAGCAGATTTGAGGTTTTGGCTTTTCCACAATCCGTATAACGACTTGAATAGCAGATTTCTTGTTTTGGCTTTTTTTCTGGCCGTACAACGACTTGACAAGAAGATTTGTGGTTTTAGCTTCTCTTTTGGCCGTAACACAGCAGATTTATGGTTTTGGCTCTCTCCGTAAACCGTACAACGACTTGAATAGCAGATTTCTAGTTTTGGCTTCTTTTCTGGCCGTACAAGGACTTGAAAAGCAGATTTGTTGTTTTGGCTTCTCAACAAACCGTACAACGACTTGACTAGCAGATTTGTGGTAATGGTGCTTCTGTTCTGGCCGTACAACGACTTGAATAGCAGATTTGTGGTTTTGGCTTCTCTTTTCGCCGTAATACAGCAGATTTGTGGTTTTGGCTTCTCTACTGGCCGTACAAAAGCAGATTTGTGGTTTTGGCTTCTCCAGAAACCGTACAAAGACTTGAAAAGCAGATTTCTGGTTTTGGCTCCTTTTCTGGCCGTACAAAAACAGATTTATGGTTTTGGCTCTCTCCACAAACCGTACAACGACTTGAATAGCAGATTTCTAGTTTTGGCTTCTTTTCTGGCCGTACAAGGACTTAAAAAGCAGATTTGTTGTTTTGGCTTCTCCACAAACCGTACAACGACTTGACTAGCAGATTTGTGGTAATGGTGCTTCTGTTCTGGCTGTACAACGACTTGAATAGCAGATTTGTGGTTTTGGCTTCTCTTTTCGCCGTAATACAGCATATTTGTGGTTTTGGCTTCTCTACTGGCCGTACAAAAGCAGATTTGTGGTTTTGGCTTCTCCAGAAACCGTACAACGACTTGAAAAGCAGATTTCTGGTTTTGGCTCCTATTCTGGCCGTACAAAAGCAGATTTGTGGTTTTGGCGTTTCCACAGTCCGTACAACGACTTGAATAGCAGATTTCTGGTTTTTGCTTCTCTTTTGGCCTTAAAACAGCAGATTTGTGGTTTTGGCTCCTTTTATGGCCGTACAAAAGCAGATTTGTGGTTTTGGCTTTTGGTACAACGACTTGAATAGCAGATTTCTTGTTTTGGCTTCTTTTCTGGCCGTAAAACAGCAGATTTATGGTTTTGGCTCTCTCCACAAACCGTACAACGACTTGAATAGCAGATTTCTAGTTTTGGCTTCTTATCTGGCCGTACAAGGACTTAAAAAGAAGATTTGTTGTTTTGGCTTCTCCACAAACCGTACAACGACTTGACTAGCAGATTTGTGGTAATGGTGCTTCTGTTTTGGCCGTACAACGACTTGAATAGCAGATTTGTGGTTTTGGCTTCTCTTTTCGCCATAATACAGCAGATTTGTGGTTTTGGCTTCTCTACTGGCCGTACAAAAGCAGATTTGTGGTTTTGGCTTCAGAAACCGTACAACGACTTGAAAAGCAGATTTCTGGTTTTGGCTCCTATTCTGGCCGTACAAAAGCAGATTTGTGGTTTTGGCGTTTCCACAGTCCGTACAACGACTTGAATAGCAGATTTCTGGTTTTTGCTTTTCTTTTTGCCTTAAAACAGCAGATTTGTGGTTTTGGCTTCTCTACTAGCCGTACAATAGCAGATTTGTGGTTTTGGCTTCTCCAGAAACCGTACAACGACTTGAAAAGCAGATTTCTGGTTTTGGCTCCTTTTCTGGCCGTAAAACAGCAGATTTCTGGTTTTGGCTTTTTTTCTGGCCGTACAACGACTTGAAAAGAAGATTTGTGGTTTCAGCTTCTCTTTTGGCCGTAACACAGCAGATTTGTGGTTTTGGCTCTCTCCACAAACCGTACAACGACTTGAATAGCAGATTTCTAGTTTTGGTTTCTTTTCTGGCCGTACAAGGACTTAAAAAGCAGATTTGTTGTTTTGGCTTCTCCACAAACCGTACAACGACTTGACTAGCAGATTTGTGGTAATGGTGCTTCTGTTCTGGCCGTACAACGACTTGAATAGCAGATTTGTGGTTTTGGCTTCTCTTTTCGCCGTAATACAGCAGATTTGTGATTTTGGCTTCTCTACTAGCCGTACAAAAGCAGATTTGTGGTTTTGGCTTCTCCTTAAACCGTACAACGACTTGAAAAGCAGATTTCTTGTTTTGGCTCCTTTTCTGGCCGTACAAAAGCAGATTTGAGGTTTTGGCTTTTCCACAATCCGTATAACGACTTGAATAGCAGATTTCTTGTTTTGGCTTTTTTTCTGGCCGTACAACGACTTGACAAGAAGATTTGTGGTTTTAGCTTCTCTTTTGGACGTAACACAGCAGATTTATGGTTTTGGCTCTCTCCACAAACCGTACAACGACTTGAATAGCAGATTTCTAGTTTTGGCTTCTTTTCTGGCCGTACAAGGACTTGAAAAGCAGATTTGTTGTTTTGGCTTCTCAACAAACCGTACAACGACTTGACTAGCAGATTTGTGGTAATGGTGCTTCTGTTCTGGCCGTACAACGACTTGAATAGCAGATTTGTGGTTTTGGCTTCTCTTTTCGCCGTAATACAGCAGATTTGTGGTTTTGGCTTCTCTACTGGCCGTACAAAAGCAGTTTTGTGGTTTTGGCTTCTCCAGAAACCGTACAACGACTTGAAAAGCAGATTTCTGGTTTTGGCTCCTATTCTGGCCGTACAAAAGCAGATTTGTGGTTTTGGCTTTTCCACAATCCGTACAACGACTTGAATAGCAGATTTCTTGTTTTGGCTTCCTTTCTAACCGTAAAACAGCAGATTTGTGGTTTTGGCTTCTCTACTGGCCGTACAAAAGCAGATTTGTGGTTTTGGCGTTTCCACAGTCCGTACAACGACTTGAATAGCAGATTTCTTGTTTTGGCTCCTTTTCTGGCCGTAAAACAGCAGATTTCTAGTTTTGGCTTCTTATCTGGCCGTACAAGGACTTAAAAAGCAGATTTGTTGTTTTGGCTTCTCCACAAACCGTACAACGACTTGACTAGCAGATTTGTGGTAATGGTGCTTCTGTTTTGGCCGTACAACGACTTGAATAGCAGATTTGTGGTTTTGGCTTCTCTTTTCGCCATAATACAGCAGATTTGTGGTTTTGGCTTCTCTACTGGCCGTACAAAAGCAGATTTGTGGTTTTGGCTTCAGAAACCGTACAACGACTTGAAAAGCAGATTTCTCGTTTTGGCTCCTATTCTGGCCGTACAAAAGCAGATTTGTGGTTTTGGCGTTTCCACAGTCCGTACAACGACTTGAATAGCAGATTTCTGGTTTTTGCTTCTCTTTTTGCCTTAAAACAGCAGATTTGTGGTTTTGGCTTCTCTACTAGCCGTACAATAGCAGATTTGTGGTTTTGGCTTCTCCAGAAACCGTACAACGACTTGAAAAGCAGATTTCTGGTTTTGGCTCCTTTTCTGGCCGTAAAACAGCAGATTTCTGGTTTTGGCTTTTTTTCTGGCCGTACAACGACTTGAAAAGAAGATTTGTGGTTTCAGCTTCTCTTTTGGCCGTAACACAGCAGATTTGTGGTTTTGGCTCTCTCCACAAACCGTACAACGACTTGAATAGCAGATTTCTAGTTTTGGTTTCTTTTCTGGCCGTACAAGGACTTAAAAAGCAGATTTGTTGTTTTGGCTTCTCCACAAACCGTACAACGACTTGACTAGCAGATTTGTGGTAATGGTGCTTCTGTTCTGGCCGTACAACGACTTGAATAGCAGATTTGTGGTTTTGGCTTCTCTTTTCGCCGTAATACAGCAGATTTGTGATTTTGGCTTCTCTACTAGCCGTACAAAAGCAGATTTGTGGTTTTGGCTTCTCCTTAAACCGTACAACGACTTGAAAAGCAGATTTCTTGTTTTGGCTCCTTTTCTGGCCGTACAAAAGCAGATTTGAGGTTTTGGCTTTTCCACAATCCGTATAACGACTTGAATAGCAGATTTCTTGTTTTGGCTTTTTTTCTGGCCGTACAACGACTTGACAAGAAGATTTGTGGTTTTAGCTTCTCTTTTGGCCGTAACACAGCAGATTTATGGTTTTGGCTCTCTCCACAAACCGTACAACGACTTGAATAGCAGATTTCTAGTTTTGGCTTCTTTTCTGGCCGTACAAGGACTTGAAAAGCAGATTTGTTGTTTTGGCTTCTCAACAAACCGTACAACGACTTGACTAGCAGATTTGTGGTAATGGTGCTTCTGTTCTGGCCGTACAACGACTTGAATAGCAGATTTGTGGTTTTGGCTTCTCTTTTCGCCGTAATACAGCAGATTTGTGGTTTTGGCTTCTCTACTGGCCGTACAAAAGCAGTTTTGTGGTTTTGGCTTCTCCAGAAACCGTACAACGACTTGAAAAGCAGATTTCTGGTTTTGGCTCCTATTCTGGCCGTACAAAAGCAGATTTGTGGTTTTGGCTTTTCCACAATCCGTACAACGACTTGAATAGCAGATTTCTTGTTTTGGCTTCTTTTCTAACCGTAAAACAGCAGATTTGTGGTTTTGGCTTCTCTACTGGCCGTACAAAAGCAGATTTGTGGTTTTGGCGTTTCCACAGTCCGTACAACGACTTGAATAGCAGATTTCTTGTTTTGGCTCCTTTTCTGGCCGTAAAACAGCAGATTTCTAGTTTTGGCTTCTTTTCTGGCCGTAGAAGGACTTAAAAAGCAGATTTGTTGTTTTGGCTTCTCCACAAACCGTACAACGACTTGACTAGCAGATTTGTGGTAATGGTGCTTCTGTTCTGGCCGTACAACGACTTGAATAGCAGATTTGTGGTTTTGGCTTCTCTTTTCGCCGTAATACAGCATATTTGTGGTTTTGGCTTCTCTACTGGCCGTACAAAAGCAGATTTGTGGTTTTGGCTTCTCCAGAAACCGTACAACGACTTGAAAAGCAGATTTCTCGTTTTGGCTCCTATTCTGGCCGTACAAAAGCAGATTTGTGGTTTTGGCGTTTCCACAATCCGTACAACGACTTGAATAGCAGATTTCTGGTTTTTGCTTCTCTTTTGGCCTTAAAACAGCAGATTTGTGGTTTTGGCTCCTTTTCTGGCCGTACAAAAGCAGATTTGTGGTTTTGGCTTTTGGTACAACGACTTGAATAGCAGATTTCTTGTTTTGGCTTCTTTTCTGGCCATAAAACAGCAGATTTATGGTTTTGGCTCTCTCCACAAACCGTACAACGACTTGAATAGCAGATTTCTAGTTTTGGCTTCTTATCTGGCCGTACAAGGACTTAAAAAGCAGATTTGTTGTTTTGGCTTCTCCACAAACCGTACAACGACTTGACTAGCAGATTTGTGGTAATGGTGCTTCTGTTTTGGCCGTACAACGACTTGAATAGCAGATTTGTGGTTTTGGCTTCTCTTTTCGCCATAATACAGCAGATTTGTGGTTTTGGCTTCTCTACTGGCCGTACAAAAGCAGATTTGTGGTTTTGGCTTCAGAAACCGTACAACGACTTGAAAAGCAGATTTCTGGTTTTGGCTCCTATTCTGGCCGTACAAAAGCAGATTTGTGGTTTTGGCGTTTCCACAGTCCGTACAACGACTTGAATAGCAGATTTCTGGTTTTTGCTTCTCTTTTGGCCTTAAAACAGCAGATTTGTGGTTTTGGCTTCTCTACTAGCCGTACAAAAGCAGATTTGTGGTTTTGGCATCTCCAGAAACCGTACAACGACTTGAAAAGCAGATTTCTGGTTTTGGCTCCTTTTCTGGCCGTAAAACAGCAGATTTCTGGTTTTGGCTTTTTTTCTGGCCGTACAACGACTTGAAAAGAAGATTTGTGGTTTCAGCTTCTCTTTTGGCCGTAACACAGCAGATTTGTGGTTTTGGCTCTCTCCACAAACCGTACAACGACTTGAATAGCAGATTTCTAGTTTTGGTTTCTTTTCTGGCCGTACAAGGACTTAAAAAGCAGATTTGTTGTTTTGGCTTCTCCACAAACCGTACAACGACTTGACTAGCAGATTTGTGGTAATGGTGCTTCTGTTCTGGCCGTACAACGACTTGAATAGCAGATTTGTGGTTTTGGCTTCTCTTTTCGCCGTAATACAGCAGATTTGTGATTTTGGCTTCTCTACTAGCCGTACAAAAGCAGATTTGTGGTTTTGGCTTCTCCTTAAACCGTACAACGACTTGAAAAGCAGATTTCTTGTTTTGGCTCCTTTTCTGGCCGTACAAAAGCAGATTTGAGGTTTTGGCTTTTCCACAATCCGTATAACGACTTGAATAGCAGATTTCTTGTTTTGGCTTTTTTTCTGGCCGTACAACGACTTGACAAGAAGATTTGTGGTTTTAGCTTCTCTTTTGGCCGTAACACAGCAGATTTATGGTTTTGGCTCTCTCCACAAACCGTACAACGACTTGAATAGCAGATTTCTAGTTTTGGCTTCTTTTCTGGCCGTACAAGGACTTGAAAAGCAGATTTGTTGTTTTGGCTTCTCAACAAACCGTACAACGACTTGACTAGCAGATTTGTGGTAATGGTGCTTCTGTTCTGGCCGTACAACGACTTGAATAGCAGATTTGTGGTTTTGGCTTCTCTTTTCGCCGTAATACAGCAGATTTGTGGTTTTGGCTTCTCTACTGGCCGTACAAAAGCAGTTTTGTGGTTTTGGCTTCTCCAGAAACCGTACAACGACTTGAAAAGCAGATTTCTGGTTTTGGCTCCTATTCTGGCCGTACAAAAGCAGATTTGTGGTTTTGGCTTTTCCACAATCCGTACAACGACTTGAATAGCAGATTTCTTGTTTTGGCTTCTTTTCTAACCGTAAAACAGCAGATTTGTGGTTTTGGCTTCTCTACTGGCCGTACAAAAGCAGATTTGTGGTTTTGGCGTTTCCACAGTCCGTACAACGACTTGAATAGCAGATTTCTTGTTTTGGCTCCTTTTCTGGCCGTAAAACAGCAGATTTCTAGTTTTGGCTTCTTTTCTGGCCGTAGAAGGACTTAAAAAGCAGATTTGTTGTTTTGGCTTCTCCACAAACCGTACAACGACTTGACTAGCAGATTTGTGGTAATGGTGCTTCTGTTCTGGCCGTACAACGACTTGAATAGCAGATTTGTGGTTTTGGCTTCTCTTTTCGCCGTAATACAGCATATTTGTGGTTTTGGCTTCTCTACTGGCCGTACAAAAGCAGATTTGTGGTTTTGGCTTCTCCAGAAACCGTACAACGACTTGAAAAGCAGATTTCTCGTTTTGGCTCTTATTCTGGCCGTACAAAAGCAGATTTGTGGTTTTGGCGTTTCCACAATCCGTACAACGACTTGAATAGCAGATTTCTGGTTTTTGCTTCTCTTTTGGCCTTAAAACAGCAGATTTGTGGTTTTGGCTCCTTTTCTGGCCGTACAAAAGCAGATTTGTGGTTTTGGCTTTTGGTACAACGACTTGAATAGCAGATTTCTTGTTTTGGCTTCTTTTCTGGCCGTAAAACAGCAGATTTATGGTTTTGGCTCTCTCCACAAACCGTACAACGACTTGAATAGCAGATTTCTAGTTTTGGCTTCTTATCTGGCCGTACAAGGACTTAAAAAGCAGATTTGTTGTTTTGGCTTCTCCACAAACCGTACAACGACTTGACTAGCAGATTTGTGGTAATGGTGCTTCTGTTTTGGCCGTACAACGACTTGAATAGCAGATTTGTGGTTTTGGCTTCTCTTTTCGCCATAATACAGCAGATTTGTGGTTTTGGCTTCTCTACTGGCCGTACAAAAGCAGATTTGTGGTTTTGGCTTCAGAAACCGTACAACGACTTGAAAAGCAGATTTCTGGTTTTGGCTCCTATTCTGGCCGTACAAAAGCAGATTTGTGGTTTTGGCGTTTCCACAGTCCGTACAACGACTTGAATAGCAGATTTCTGGTTTTTGCTTCTCTTTTGGCCTTAAAACAGCAGATTTGTGGTTTTGGCTTCTCTACTAGCCGTACAAAAGCAGATTTGTGGTTTTGGCATCTCCAGAAACCGTACAACGACTTGAAAAGCAGATTTCTGGTTTTGGCTCCTTTTCTGGCCGTAAAACAGCAGATTTCTGGTTTTGGCTTTTTTTCTGGCCGTACAACGACTTGAAAAGAAGATTTGTGGTTTCAGCTTCTCTTTTGGCCGTAACACAGCAGATTTGTGGTTTTGGCTCTCTCCACAAACCGTACAACGACTTGAATAGCAGATTTCTAGTTTTGGTTTCTTTTCTGGCCGTACAAGGACTTAAAAAGCAGATTTGTTGTTTTGGCTTCTCCACAAACCGTACAACGACTTGACTAGCAGATTTGTGGTAATGGTGCTTCTGTTCTGGCCGTACAACGACTTGAATAGCAGATTTGTGGTTTTGGCTTCTCTTTTCGCCGTAATACAGCAGATTTGTGGTTTTGGCTTCTCTACTAGCCGTACAAAAGCAGATTTGTAGTTTTGGCTTCTCCTTAAACCGTACAACGACTTGAAAAGCAGATTTCTTGTTTTGGCTCCTTTTCTGGCCGTACAAAAGCAGATTTGAGGTTTTGGCTTTTCCACAATCCGTATAACGACTTGAATAGCAGATTTCTTGTTTTGGCTTTTTTTCTGGCCGTACAACGACTTGACAAGAAGATTTGTGGTTTTAGCTTCTCTTTTGGCAGTAACACAGCAGATTTATGGTTTTGGCTCTCTCCACAAACCGTACAACGACTTGAATAGCAGATTTCTAGTTTTGGCTTCTTTTCTGGCCGTACAAGGACTTGAAAAGCAGATTTGTTGTTTTGGCTTCTCAACAAACCGTACAACGACTTGACTAGCAGATTTGTGGTAATGGTGCTTCTGTTCTGGCCGTACAACGACTTGAATAGCAGATTTGTGGTTTTGGCTTCTCTTTTCGTCGTAATACAGCAGATTTGTGGTTTTGGCTTCTCTACTGGCCGTACAAAAGCAGATTTGTGGTTTTGGCTTCTCCAGAAACCGTACAAAGACTTGAAAAGCAGATTTCTGGTTTTGGCTCCTTTTCTGGCCGTACAAAAACAGATTTATGGTTTTGGCTCTCTCCACAAACCGTACAACGACTTGAATAGCAGATTTCTAGTTTTGGCTTCTTTTCTGGCCGTACAAGGACTTAAAAAGCAGATTTGTTGTTTTGGCTTCTCCACAAACCGTACAACGACTTGACTAGCAGATTTGTGGTAATGGTGCTTCTGTTCTGGCCGTACAACGACTTGAATAGCAGATTTGTGGTTTTGGCTTCTCTTTTCGCCGTAATACAGCATATTTGTGGTTTTGGCTTCTCTACTGGCCGTACAAAAGCAGATTTGTGGTTTTGGCTTCTCCAGAAACCGTACAACGACTTGAAAAGCAGATTTCTGGTTTTGGCTCCTATTCTGGCCGTACAAAAGCAGATTTGTGGTTTTGGCTTTTCCACAATCCGTACAACGACTTGAATAGCAGATTTCTTGTTTTGGCTTCTTTTCTAACCGTAAAACCGCAGATTTGTGGTTTTGGCTTCTCTACTGGCCGTACAAAAGCAGATTTGTGGTTTTGGCGTTTCCACAGTCTGTACAACGACTTGAATAGCAGATTTCTTGTTTTGGCTCCTTTTCTGGCCGTACAAAAACAGATTTATGGTTTTGGCTCTCTCCACAAACCGTACAACAACTTGAATAGCAGATTTCTAGTTTCGGCTTCTTTTCTGGCGTACAAGGACTTAAAAAGCAGATTTGTTGTTTTGGCTTCTCCACAAACCGTACAACGACTTGACTAGCAGATTTGTGGTAATGGTGCTTCTGTTCTGGCCGTACAACGACTTGAATAGCAGATTTGTGGTTTTGGCTTCTCTTTTCGCCGTAATACAGCATATTTGTGGTTTTGGCTTCTCTACTGGCCGTACAAAAGCAGATTTGTGGTTTTGGCTTCTCCAGAAACCGTACAACGACTTGAAAAGCAGATTTGTGGTAATGGTGCTTCTGTTCTGGCCGTACAACGACTTGAATAGCAGATTTGTGGTTTTGGCTTCTCTTTTCGCCGTAATACAGCATATTTGTGGTTTTGGCTTCTCTACTGGCCGTACAAAAGCAGATTTGTGGTTTTGGCTTCTCCAGAAACCGTACAACGACTTGAAAAGCAGATTTCTCGTTTTGGCTCCTATTCTGGCCGTACAAAAGCAGATTTGTGGTTTTGGCGTTTCCACAATCCGTACAACGACTTGAATAGCAGATTTCTGGTTTTTGCTTCTCTTTTGGCCTTAAAACAGCAGATTTGTGGTTTTGGCTCCTTTTCTGGCCGTACAAAAGCAGATTTGTGGTTTTGGCTTTTGGTACAACGACTTGAATAGCAGATTTCTTGTTTTGGCTTCTTTTCTGGCCGTAAAACAGCAGATTTATGGTTTTGGCTCTCTCCACAAACCATACAACGACTTGAATAGCAGATTTCTAGTTTTGGCTTCTTATCTGGCCGTACAAGGACTTAAAAAGCAGATTTGTTGTTTTGGCTTCTCCACAAACCGTACAACGACTTGACTAGCAGATTTGTGGTAATGGTGCTTCTGTTTTGGCCGTACAACGACTTGAATAGCAGATTTGTGGTTTTGGCTTCTCTTTTCGCCGTAATACAGCATATTTGTGGTTTTGGCTTCTCTACTGGCCGTACAAAAGCAGATTTGTGGTTTTGGCTTCTCCAGAAACCGTACAACGACTTGAAAAGCAGATTTCTGGTTTTGGCTCCTATTCTGGCCGTACAAAAGCAGATTTGTGGTTTTGGCTTTTCCACAATCCGTACAACGACTTGAATAGCAGATTTCTTGTTTTGGCTTCTTTTCTAACCGTAAAACCGCAGATTTGTGGTTTTGGCTTCTCTACTGGCCGTACAAAAGCAGATTTGTGGTTTTGGCATTTCCACAGTCTGTACAACGACTTGAATAGCAGATTTCTTGTTTTGGCTCCTTTTCTGGCCGTAAAACAGCAGATTTCTGGTTTTGGCTTTTTTTTCTGGCCGTACAACGACTTGAAAAGAAGATTTGTGGTTTCAGCTTCTCTTTTGGCCGTAACACAGCAGATTTGTGGTTTTGGCTCTCTCCACAAACCGTACAACGACTTGAATAGCAGATTTCTAGTTTTTGCTTCTTTTCTGGCCGTACAAGGACTTAAAAAGCAGATTTGTTGTTTTGGCTTCTCCACAAACCGTACAACGACTTGACTAGCAGATTTGTGGTAATGGTGCTTCTGTTCTGGCCGTACAACGACTTAAATAGCAGATTTGTGGTTTTGGGTTCTTTTTTCGCCGTAATACAGCAGATTTGTGGTTTTGGCTTCAGAAACCGTACAACGACTTGAAAAGCAGATTTCTGGTTTTGGCTCCTATTCTGGCCGTACAAAAGCAGATTTGTGGTTTTGGCGTTTCCACAGTCCGTACAACGACTTGAATAGCAGATTTCTGGTTTTTGCTTCTCTTTTGGCCTTAAAACAGCAGATTTGTGGTTTTGGCTTCTCTACTAGCCGTACAAAAGCAGATTTGTGGTTTTGGCTTCTCCAGAAACCGTACAACGACTTGAAAAGCAGATTTCTGGTTTTGGCTCCAATTCTGGCCGTACAAAAGCAGATTTGTGGTTTTGGCGTTTCCACAGTCCGTACAACGACTTGAATAGCAGATTTCTGGTTTTTGCTTCTCTTTTGGCCTTAAAACAGCAGATTTGTGGTTTTGGCTTCTCTACTAGCCGTGCAAAAGCAGATTTGTGGTTTTGGCTTCTCCAGAAACCGTACAACGACTTGAAAAGCAGATTTCTGGTTTTGGCTCCTTTTCTGGCCGTAAAACAGCAGATTTCTGGTTTTGGCTTTTTTTCTGGCCGTACAACGACTTGAAAAGAAGATTTGTGGTTTCAGCTTCTCTTTTGGCCGTAACACAGCAGATTTGTGGTTTTGGCTCTCTCCACAAACCGTACAACGACTTGAATAGCAGATTTCTAGTTTTGGTTTCTTTTCTGGCCGTACAAGGACTTAAAAAGCAGATTTGTTGTTTTGGCTTCTCCACAAACCGTACAACGACTTGACTAGCAGATTTGTGGTAATGGTGCTTCTGTTCTGGCCGTACAACGACTTGAATAGCAGATTTGTGGTTTTGGCTTCTCTTTTCGCCGTAATACAGCAGATTTGTGGTTTTGGCTTCTCTACTAGCCGTACAAAAGCAGTGTTGTGGTTTTGGCTTTTCCAGAAACCGTACAAAGACTTGAAAAGTAGATTTCTGGTTTTGGCTCCTTTTCTGGCCGTACAAAAACAGATTTATGGTTTTGGCTCTCTCCACAAACCGTACAACAACTTGAATAGCAGATTTCTAGTTTCGGCTTCTTTTCTGGCCGTACAAGGACTTAAAAAGCAGATTTGTTGTTTTGGCTTCTCCACAAACCGTACAACGACTTGACTAGCAGATTTGTGGTAATGGTGCTTCTGTTCTGGCCGTACAACGACTTGAATAGCAGATTTGTGGTTTTGGCTTCTCTTTTCGCCGTAATACAGCATATTTGTGGTTTTGGCTTCTCTACTGGCCGTACAAAAGCAGATTTGTGGTTTTGGCTTCTCCAGAAACCGTACAACGACTTGAAAAGCAGATTTCTGGTTTTGGCTCCTATTCTGGCCGTACAGAAGCAGATTTGTGGTTTTGGCTTCTCTACTAGCCGTACAAAAGCAGATTTGTGGTTTTAGCTTCTCCAGAAACCGTACAACGACTTGAAAAGCAGATTTCTGGTTTTGGCTCCTTTTCTGGCCGTAAAACAGCAGATTTCTGGTTTTGGCTTTTTTTCTGGCCGTACAACGACTTGAAAAGAAGATTTGTGGTTTCAGCTTCTCTTTTGGCCGTAACACAGCAGATTTGTGGTTTTGGCTCTCTCCACAAACCGTACAACGACTTGAATAGCAGATTTCTAGTTTTGGTTTCTTTTCTGGCCGTACAAGGACTTAAAAAGCAGATTTGTTGTTTTGGCTTCTCCACAAACCGTACAACGACTTGATTAGCAGATTTGTGGTAATGGTGCTTCTGTTCTGGCCGTACAACGACTTGAATAGCAGATTTGTGGTTTTGGCTTCTCTTTTCGCCGTAATACAGCAGATTTGTGGTTTTGGCTTCTCTACTAGCCGTACAAAAGCAGATTTGTGGTTTTGGCTTCTCCAGAAACCGTACAAAGACTTGAAAAGCAGATTTCTGGTTTTGGCTCCTTTTCTGGCCGTACAAAAACAGATTTATGGTTTTGGCTCTCTCCACAAACCGTACAACAACTTGAATAGCAGATTTCTAGTTTCGGCTTCTTTTCTGGCCGTACAAGGACTTAAAAAGCAGATTTGTTGTTTTGGCTTCTCCACAAACCGTACAACGACTTGACTAGCAGATTTGTGGTAATGGTGCTTCTGTTCTGGCCGTACAACGACTTGAATAGCAGATTTGTGGTTTTGGCTTCTCTTTTCGCCGTAATACAGCATATTTGTGGTTTTGGCTTCTCTACTGGCCGTACAAAAGCAGATTTGTGGTTTTGGCTTCTCCAGAAACCGTACAACGACTTGAAAAGCAGATTTCTGGTTTTGGCTCCTATTCTGGCCGTACAAAAGCAGATTTGTGGTTTTGGCTTTTCCACAATCCGTACAACGACTTGAATAGCAAATTTCTTGTTTTGGCTTCTTTTCTAACCGTAAAACAGCAGATTTGTGGTTTTGGCTTCTCTACTGGCCGTACAAAAGCAGATTTGTGGTTTTGGCTCTCTCCACAAACCGTACAACGACTTGAATAGCAGATTTCTTTTTTTGGCTCCTTTTCTGGCCGTAAAAAAGCAGATTTCTGGTTTTGGCTTTTTTTTCTGGCCGTACAACGACTTGAAAAGAAGATTTGTGGTTTCAGCTTCTCTTTTGGTCGTAACACAGCAGATTTGTGGTTTTGGCTCTCTCCACAAACCGTACAACGACTTGAATAGCAGATTTCTAGTTTTTGCTTCTTTTCTGGCCGTACAAGGACTTAAAAAGCAGATTTGTTGTTTTGGCTTCTCCACAAACCGTACAACGACTTGACTAGCAGATTTGTGGTAATGGTGCTTCTTTTCTGGCCGTACAACGACTTGAATAGCAGATTTGTGGTTTTGGCTTCTCTTTTCGCCGTAATACAGCAGATTTGTGGTTTTGGCTTCTCTACTAGCCGTACAAAAGCAGATTTGTGGTTTTGGCTTCTCCAGAAACCGTACAACGACTTGAATAGCAGATTTCTTGTTTTGGCTTCTTTTCTGGCCGTACAACGACTTGACAAGAAGATTTGTGGATTTAGCTTCTCTTTTGGCCGTAACACAGCAGATTTATGGTTTTGGCTCTCTCCATAAACCGTACAACGACTTGAATAGCAGATTTCTAGTTTTGGCTTTTTTTCTGGCCGTACAAGGACTTAAAAAGCAGATTTGTTGTTTTGGCTTCTCAACAAACCGTACAACGACTTGACTAGCAGATTTGTGGTAATGGTGCTTCTGTTCTGGCCGTACAACGACTTGAATAGCACATTTGTGGTTTTGGCTTCTCTTTTCGCCGTATACAGCAGATTTGTGGTTTTGGCTTCTCTACTAGCCGTACAAAAGCAGATTTGTGGTTTTGGCTTCTCCAGAAACCGTGCAACGACTTGAAAAGCAGATTTCTGGTTTTGGCTCCTTTTCTGGCCGTAAAACAGCAGATTTCTGGTTTTGGCTTTTTTTCTGGCCGTACAACGACTTGAATAGCAGATTTGTGGTTTTGGCTTCTCTTTTCGCCGTAATACAGCAGATTTGTGGTTTTGGCTTCTCTACTGGCCGTACAAAAGCAGATTTGTGGTTTTGGCTTCTCCAGAAACCGTACAAAGACTTAAAAAGCAGATTTCTGGTTTTGGCTCCTTTTCTGGCCGTACAAAAACAGATTTATGGTTTTGGCTCTCTCCATAAACCGTACAACGACTTGAATAGCAGATTTCTAGTTTTGGCTTCTTTTCTGGCCGTACAAGGACTTAAAAAGCAGATTTGTTGTTTTGGCTTCTCCACAAACCGTACAACGACTTGACTAGCAGATTTGTGGTAATGGTGCTTCTGTTCTGGCCGTACAACGACTTGAATAGCAGATTTGTGGTTTTGGCTTCTCTTTTCGCCGTAATACAGCAGATTTGTGGTTTTGGCTTCTCTACTAGCCGTACAAAAGCAGATTTGTGGTTTTGGCTTCTCCTTAAACCGTACAACGACTTGAAAAGCAGATTTTTTGTTTTGGCTCCTTTTCTGGCCGTACAAAAGCAGATTTGAGATTTTGGCTTTTCCACAATCCGTATAACGACTTGAATAGCAGATTTCTTGTTTTGGCTTTTTTTCTGGCCGTACAACGACTTGACAAGAAGATTTGTGGTTTTAGCTTCTCTTTTGGCCGTAACACAGCAGATTTATGGTTTTGGCTCTCTCCACAAACCGTACAACGACTTGAATAGCAGATTTCTAGTTTTGGCTTCTTTTCTGGCCGTACAAGGACTTAAAAAGCAGATTTGTTGTTTTGGCTTCTCAACAAACCGTACAACGACTTGACTAGCAGATTTGTGGTAATGGTGCTTCTGTTCTGGCCGTACAACGACTTGAATAGCAGATTTGTGGTTTTGGCTTCTCTTTTCGCCGTAATACAGCAGATTTGTGGTTTTGGCTTCTCTACTGGCCGTACAAAAGCAGATTTGTGGTTTTGGCGTTTCCACAGTCTGTACAACGACTTGAATAGCAGATTTCTTTTTTTGGCTCCTATTCTGGCCGTAAAAAAGCAGATTTCTGGTTTTGGCTTTTTTTTCTGGCCGTACAACGACTTGAAAAGAAGATTTGTGGTTTCAGCTTCTCTTTTGGTCGTAACACAGCAGATTTGTGGTTTTGGCTCTCTCCACAAACCGTACAACGACTTGAATAGCAGATTTCTAGTTTTTGCTTCTTTTCTGGCCGTACAAGGACTTAAAAAGCAGATTTGTTGTTTTGGCTTCTCCACAAACCGTACAACGACTTGACTAGCAGATTTGTGGTAATGGTGCTTCTTTTCTGGCCGTACAACGACTTGAATAGCAGATTTGTGGTTTTGGCTTCTCTTTTCGCCGTAATACAGCAGATTTGTGGTTTTGGCTTCTCTACTAGCCGTACAAAAGCAGATTTGTGGTTTTGGCTTCTCCAGAAACCGTACAACGACTTGAATAGCAGATTTCTTGTTTTGGCTTCTTTTCTGGCCGTACAACGACTTGACAAGAAGATTTGTGGATTTAGCTTCTCTTTTGGCCGTAACACAGCAGATTTATGGTTTTGGCTCTCTCCATAAACCGTACAACGACTTGAATAGCAGATTTCTAGTTTTGGCTTTTTTTCTGGCCGTACAAGGACTTAAAAAGCAGATTTGTTGTTTTGGCTTCTCAACAAACCGTACAACGACTTGACTAGCAGATTTGTGGTAATGGTGCTTCTGTTCTGGCCGTACAACGACTTGAATAGCACATTTGTGGTTTTGGCTTCTCTTTTCGCCGTATACAGCAGATTTGTGGTTTTGGCTTCTCTACTAGCCGTACAAAAGCAGATTTGTGGTTTTGGCTTCTCCAGAAACCGTGCAACGACTTGAAAAGCAGATTTCTGGTTTTGGCTCCTTTTCTGGCCGTAAAACAGCAGATTTCTGGTTTTGGCTTTTTTTCTGGCCGTACAACGACTTGAAAAGAAGATTTGTGGTTTCAGCTTCTCTTTTGGCCGTAACACAGCAGATTTGTGGTTTTGGCTCTCTCCACAAACCGTACAACGACTTGAATAGCAGATTTCTAGTTTTGGTTTCTTTTCTGGCCGTACAAGGACTTGAAAAGCAGATTTGTTGTTTTGGCTTCTCAACAAACCGTACAACGACTTGACTAGCAGATTTGTGGTAATGGTGCTTCTGTTCTGGCCGTACAACGACTTGAATAGCAGATTTGTGGTTTTGGCTTCTCTTTTCGCCGTAATACAGCAGATTTGTGGTTTTGGCTTCTCTACTGGCCGTACAAAAGCAGATTTGTGGTTTTGGCTTCTCCAGAAACCGTACAAAGACTTAAAAAGCAGATTTCTGGTTTTGGCTCCTTTTCTGGCCGTACAAAAACAGATTTATGGTTTTGGCTCTCTCCACAAACCGTACAACGACTTGAATAGCAGATTTCTAGTTTTGGCTTCTTTTCTGGCCGTACAAGGACTTAAAAAGCAGATTTGTTGTTTTGGCTTCTCCACAAACCGTACAACGACTTGACTAGCAGATTTGTGGTAATGGTGCTTCTGTTCTGGCCGTACAACGACTTGAATAGCAGATTTGTGGTTTTGGCTTCTCTTTTCGCCGTAATACAGCAGATTTGTGGTTTTGGCTTCTCTACTAGCCGTACAAAAGCAGATTTGTGGTTTTGGCTTCTCCTTAAACCGTACAACGACTTGAAAAGCAGATTTCTTGTTTTGGCTCCTTTTCTGGCCGTACAAAAGCAGATTTGAGATTTTGGCTTTTCCACAATCCGTATAACGACTTGAATAGCAGATTTCTTGTTTTGGCTTTTTTTCTGGCCGTACAACGACTTGACAAGAAGATTTGTGGTTTTAGCTTCTCTTTTGGCCGTAACACAGCAGATTTATGGTTTTGGCTCTCTCCACAAACCGTACAACGACTTGAATAGCAGATTTCTAGTTTTGGCTTCTTTTCTGGCCGTACAAGGACTTAAAAAGCAGATTTGTTGTTTTGGCTTCTCAACAAACCGTACAACGACTTGACTAGCAGATTTGTGGTAATGGTGCTTCTGTTCTGGCCGTACAACGACTTGAATAGCAGATTTGTGGTTTTGGCTTCTCTTTTCGCCGTAATACAGCAGATTTGTGGTTTTGGCTTCTCTACTAGCCGTACAAAAGCAGATTTGTGGTTTTGGCTTCTCCTTAAACCGCACAACGACTTGAAAAGCAGATTTCTTGTTTTGGCTCCTTTTCTGGCCGTACAAAAGCAGATTTGAGGTTTTGGCTTTTCCACAATCCGTATAACGACTTGAATAGCAGATTTCTAGTTTTGGCTTCTTTTCTGGCCGTACAAGGACTTGAAAAGCAGATTTGTTGTTTTGGCTTCTCAACAAACCGTACAACGACTTGACTAGCAGATTTGTGGTAATGGTGCTTCTGTTCTGGCCGTACAACGACTTGAATAGCAGATTTGTGGTTTTGGCTTCTCTTTTCGCCGTAATACAGCAGATTTGTGGTTTTGGCTTCTCTACTGGCCGTACAAAAGCAGATTTGTGGTTTTGGCTTCTCCAGAAACCGTACAAAGACTTGAAAAGCAGATTTCTGGTTTTGGCTCCTTTTCTGGCCGTACAAAAACAGATTTCTGGTTTTGGCTTTTTTTCTGGCCGTACAACGACTTGAATAGCAGATTTGTGGTTTTGGCTTCTCTTTTCGCCGTAATACAGCAGATTTGTGGTTTTGGCTTCTCTACTGGCCGTACAAAAGCAGATTTGTGGTTTTGGCTTCTCCAGAAACCGTACAAAGACTTAAAAAGCAGATTTCTGGTTTTGGCTCCTTTTCTGGCCGTACAAAAACAGATTTATGGTTTTGGCTCTCTCCACAAACCGTACAACGACTTAAATAGCAGATTTCTAGTTTTGGCTTCTTTTCTGGCCGTACAAGGACTTAAAAAGCAGATTTGTTGTTTTGGCTTCTCCACAAACCGTACAACGACTTGACTAGCAGATTTGTGGTAATGGTGCTTCTGTTCTGGCCGTACAACGACTTGAATAGCAGATTTGTGGTTTTGGCTTCTCTTTTCGCCGTAATACAGCAGATTTGTGGTTTTGGCTTCTCTACTAGCCGTACAAAAGCAGATTTGTGGTTTTGGCTTCTCCTTAAACCGTACAACGACTTGAAAAGCAGATTTTTTGTTTTGGCTCCTTTTCTGGCCGTACAAAAGCAGATTTGAGATTTTGGCTTTTCCACAATCCGTATAACGACTTGAATAGCAGATTTCTTGTTTTGGCTTTTTTTCTGGCCGTACAACGACTTGACAAGAAGATTTGTGGTTTTAGCTTCTCTTTTGGCCGTAACACAGCAGATTTATGGTTTTGGCTCTCTCCACAAACCGTACAACGACTTGAATAGCAGATTTCTAGTTTTGGCTTCTTTTCTGGCCGTACAAGGACTTAAAAAGCAGATTTGTTGTTTTGGCTTCTCAACAAACCGTACAACGACTTGACTAGCAGATTTGTGGTAATGGTGCTTCTGTTCTGGCCGTACAACGACTTGAATAGCAGATTTGTGGTTTTGGCTTCTCTTTTCGCCGTAATACAGCAGATTTGTGGTTTTGGCTTCTCTACTGGCCGTACAAAAGCAGATTTGTGGTTTTGGCGTTTCCACAGTCTGTACAACGACTTGAATAGCAGATTTCTTTTTTTGGCTCCTATTCTGGCCGTAAAAAAGCAGATTTCTGGTTTTGGCTTTTTTTTCTGGCCGTACAACGACTTGAAAAGAAGATTTGTGGTTTCAGCTTCTCTTTTGGTCGTAACACAGCAGATTTGTGGTTTTGGCTCTCTCCACAAACCGTACAACGACTTGAATAGCAGATTTCTAGTTTTTGCTTCTTTTCTGGCCGTACAAGGACTTAAAAAGCAGATTTGTTGTTTTGGCTTCTCCACAAACCGTACAACGACTTGACTAGCAGATTTGTGGTAATGGTGCTTCTTTTCTGGCCGTACAACGACTTGAATAGCAGATTTGTGGTTTTGGCTTCTCTTTTCGCCGTAATACAGCAGATTTGTGGTTTTGGCTTCTCTACTAGCCGTACAAAAGCAGATTTGTGGTTTTGGCTTCTCCAGAAACCGTACAACGACTTGAATAGCAGATTTCTTGTTTTGGCTTCTTTTCTGGCCGTACAACGACTTGACAAGAAGATTTGTGGATTTAGCTTCTCTTTTGGCCGTAACACAGCAGATTTATGGTTTTGGCTCTCTCCATAAACCGTACAACGACTTGAATAGCAGATTTCTAGTTTTGGATTTTTTTCTGGCCGTACAAGGACTTAAAAAGCAGATTTGTTGTTTTGGCTTCTCAACAAACCGTACAACGACTTGACTAGCAGATTTGTGGTAATGGTGCTTCTGTTCTGGCCGTACAACGACTTGAATAGCACATTTGTGGTTTTGGCTTCTCTTTTCGCCGTATACAGCAGATTTGTGGTTTTGGCTTCTCTACTAGCCGTACAAAAGCAGATTTGTGGTTTTGGCTTCTCCAGAAACCGTGCAACGACTTGAAAAGCAGATTTCTGGTTTTGGCTCCTTTTCTGGCCGTAAAACAGCAGATTTCTGGTTTTGGCTTTTTTTCTGGCCGTACAACGACTTGAAAAGAAGATTTGTGGTTTCAGCTTCTCTTTTGGCCGTAACACAGCAGATTTGTGGTTTTGGCTCTCTCCACAAACCGTACAACGACTTGAATAGCAGATTTCTAGTTTTGGTTTCTTTTCTGGCCGTACAAGGACTTGAAAAGCAGATTTGTTGTTTTGGCTTCTCAACAAACCGTACAACGACTTGACTAGCAGATTTGTGGTAATGGTGCTTCTGTTCTGGCCGTACAACGACTTGAATAGCAGATTTGTGGTTTTGGCTTCTCTTTTCGCCGTAATACAGCAGATTTGTGGTTTTGGCTTCTCTACTGGCCGTACAAAAGCAGATTTGTGGTTTTGGCTTCTCCAGAAACCGTACAAAGACTTAAAAAGCAGATTTCTGGTTTTGGCTCCTTTTCTGGCCGTACAAAAACAGATTTATGGTTTTGGCTCTCTCCACAAACCGTACAACGACTTGAATAGCAGATTTCTAGTTTTGGCTTCTTTTCTGGCCGTACAAGGACTTAAAAAGCAGATTTGTTGTTTTGGCTTCTCCACAAACCGTACAACGACTTGACTAGCAGATTTGTGGTAATGGTGCTTCTGTTCTGGCCGTACAACGACTTGAATAGCAGATTTGTGGTTTTGGCTTCTCTTTTCGCCGTAATACAGCAGATTTGTGGTTTTGGCTTCTCTACTAGCCGTACAAAAGCAGATTTGTGGTTTTGGCTTCTCCTTAAACCGTACAACGACTTGAAAAGCAGATTTCTTGTTTTGGCTCCTTTTCTGGCCGTACAAAAGCAGATTTGAGATTTTGGCTTTTCCACAATCCGTATAACGACTTGAATAGCAGATTTCTTGTTTTGGCTTTTTTTCTGGCCGTACAACGACTTGACAAGAAGATTTGTGGTTTTAGCTTCTCTTTTGGCCGTAACACAGCAGATTTATGGTTTTGGCTCTCTCCACAAACCGTACAACGACTTGAATAGCAGATTTCTAGTTTTGGCTTCTTTTCTGGCCGTACAAGGACTTAAAAAGCAGATTTGTTGTTTTGGCTTCTCAACAAACCGTACAACGACTTGACTAGCAGATTTGTGGTAATGGTGCTTCTGTTCTGGCCGTACAACGACTTGAATAGCAGATTTGTGGTTTTGGCTTCTCTTTTCGCCGTAATACAGCAGATTTGTGGTTTTGGCTTCTCTACTAGCCGTACAAAAGCAGATTTGTGGTTTTGGCTTCTCCTTAAACCGCACAACGACTTGAAAAGCAGATTTCTTGTTTTGGCTCCTTTTCTGGCCGTACAAAAGCAGATTTGAGGTTTTGGCTTTTCCACAATCCGTATAACGACTTGAATAGCAGATTTCTAGTTTTGGCTTCTTTTCTGGCCGTACAAGGACTTGAAAAGCAGATTTGTTGTTTTGGCTTCTCAACAAACCGTACAACGACTTGACTAGCAGATTTGTGGTAATGGTGCTTCTGTTCTGGCCGTACAACGACTTGAATAGCAGATTTGTGGTTTTGGCTTCTCTTTTCGCCGTAATACAGCAGATTTGTGGTTTTGGCTTCTCTACTGGCCGTACAAAAGCAGATTTGTGGTTTTGGCTTCTCCAGAAACCGTACAAAGACTTGAAAAGCAGATTTCTGGTTTTGGCTCCTTTTCTGGCCGTACAAAAACAGATTTATGGTTTTGGCTCTCTCCACAAACCGTACAACGACTTGAATAGCAGATTTCTAGTTTTGGCTTCTTTTCTGGCCGTACAAGGACTTAAAAAGCAGATTTGTTGTTTTGGCTTCTCCACAAACCGTACAACGACTTGACTAGCAGATTTGTGGTAATGGTGCTTCTGTTCTGGCTGTACAACGACTTGAATAGCAGATTTGTGGTTTTGGCTTCTCTTTTCGCCGTAATACAGCATATTTGTGGTTTTGGCTTCTCTACTGGCCGTACAAAAGCAGATTTGTGGTTTTGGCTTCTCCAGAAACCGTACAACGACTTGAAAAGCAGATTTCTGGTTTTGGCTCCTATTCTGGCCGTACAAAAGCAGATTTGTGGTTTTGGCGTTTCCACAGTCCGTACAACGACTTGAATAGCAGATTTCTGGTTTTTGCTTCTCTTTTGGCGTTAAAACAGCAGATTTGTGGTTTTGGCTCCTTTTATGGCCGTACAAAAGCAGATTTGTGGTTTTGGCTTTTGGTACAACGACTTGAATAGCAGATTTCTTGTTTTGGCTTCTTTTCTGGCCGTAAAACAGCAGATTTATGGTTTTGGCTTCTCTACTGGCCGTACAAAAGCAGATTTGTGGTTTTGGCTTCTCCAGAAACCGTACAAAGACTTGAAAAGCAGATTTCTGGTTTTGGCTCCTTTTCTGGCCGTACAAAAACAGATTTATGGTTTTGGCTCTCTCCACAAACCGTACAACGACTTGAATAGCAGATTTCTAGTTTTGGCTTCTTTTCTGGCCGTACAAGGACTTAAAAAGCAGATTTGTTGTTTTGGCTTCTCCACAAACCGTACAACGACTTGACTAGCAGATTTGTGGTAATGGTGCTTCTGTTCTGGCTGTACAACGACTTGAATAGCAGATTTGTGGTTTTGGCTTCTCTTTTCGCCGTAATACAGCATATTTGTGGTTTTGGCTTCTCTACTGGCCGTACAAAAGCAGATTTGTGGTTTTGGCTTCTCCAGAAACCGTACAACGACTTGAAAAGCAGATTTCTGGTTTTGGCTCCTATTCTGGCCGTACAAAAGCAGATTTGTGGTTTTGGCGTTTCCACAGTCCGTACAACGACTTGAATAGCAGATTTCTGGTTTTTGCTTCTCTTTTGGCGTTAAAACAGCAGATTTGTGGTTTTGGCTCCTTTTATGGCCGTACAAAAGCAGATTTGTGGTTTTGGCTTTTGGTACAACGACTTGAATAGCAGATTTCTTGTTTTGGCTTCTTTTCTGGCCGTAAAACAGCAGATTTATGGTTTTGGCTCTCTCCACAAACCGTACAACGACTTGAATAGCAGATTTCTAGTTTTGGCTTCTTATCTGGCCGTACAAGGACTTAAAAAGAAGATTTGTTGTTTTGGCTTCTCCACAAACCGTACAACTACTTGACTAGCAGATTTGTGGTAATGGTGCTTCTGTTTTGGCCGTACAACGACTTGAATAGCAGATTTGTGGTTTTGGCTTCTCTTTTCGCCATAATACAGCAGATTTGTGGTTTTGGATTCTCTACTGGCCGTACAAAAGCAGATTTGTGGTTTTGGCTTTAGAAACCGTACAACGACTTGAAAAGCAGATTTCTGGTTTTGGCTCCTATTCTGGCCGTACAAAAGCAGATTTGTGGTTTTGGCGTTTCCACAGTCCGTACAACGACTTGAATAGCAGATTTCTGGTTTTTGCTTCTCTTTTGGCCTTAAAACAGCAGATTTGTGGTTTTGGCTTCTCTACTAGCCGTACAAAAGCAGATTTGTGGTTTTGGCTTCTCCAGAAACCGTACAACGACTTGAAAAGCAGATTTCTGGTTTTGGCTCCTTTTCTGGCCGTAAAACAGCAGATTTCTGGTTTTGGCTTTTTTTTTGGCCGTACAACGACTTGAAAAGAAGATTTGTGGTTTCAGCTTCTCTTTTGGCCGTAACACAGCAGATTTGTGGTTTTGGCTCTCTCCACAAACCGTACAACGACTTGAATAGCAGATTTCTAGTTTTGGTTTCTTTTCTGGCCGTACAAGGACTTAAAAAGCAGATTTGTTGTTTTGGCTTCTCCACAAACCGTACAACGACTTGACTAGCAGATTTGTGGTAATGGTGCTTCTGTTCTGGCCGTACAACGACTTGAATAGCAGATTTGTGGTTTTGGCTTCTCTTTTCGCCGTAATACAGCAGATTTGTGGTTTTGGCTTCTCTACTAGCCGTACAAAAGCAGATTTGTAGTTTTGGCTTCTCCTTAAACCGTACAACGACTTGAAAAGCAGATTTCTTGTTTTGGCTCCTTTTCTGGCCGTACAAAAGCAGATTTGAGGTTTTGGCTTTTCCACAATCCGTATAACGACTTGAATAGCAGATTTCTTGTTTTGGCTTTTTTTCTGGCCGTACAACGACTTGACAAGAAGATTTGTGGTTTTAGCTTCTCTTTTGGCAGTAACACAGCAGATTTATGGTTTTGGCTCTCTCCACAAACCGTACAACGACTTGAATAGCAGATTTCTAGTTTTGGCTTCTTTTCTGGCCGTACAAGGACTTGAAAAGCAGATTTGTTGTTTTGGCTTCTCAACAAACCGTACAACGACTTGAATAGCAGATTTGTGGTAATGGTGCTTCTGTTCTGGCCGTACAACGACTTGAATAGCAGATTTGTGGTTTTGGCTTCTCTTTTCGTCGTAATACAGCAGATTTGTGGTTTTGGCTTCTCTACTGGCCGTACAAAAGCAGATTTGTGGTTTTGGCTTCTCCAGAAACCGTACAAAGACTTGAAAAGCAGATTACTGGTTTTGGCTCCTTTTCTGGCCGTACAAAAACAGATTTATGGTTTTGGCTCTCTCCACAAACCGTACAACGACTTGAATAGCAGATTTCTAGTTTTGGCTTCTTTTCTGGCCGTACAAGGACTTAAAAAGCAGATTTGTTGTTTTGGCTTCTCCACAAACCGTACAACGACTTGACTAGCAGATTTGTGGTAATGGTGCTTCTGTTCTGGCCGTACAACGACTTGAATAGCAGATTTGTGGTTTTGGCTTCTCTTTTCGCCGTAATACAGCATATTTGTGGTTTTATCTTCTCTACTGGCCGTACAAAAGCAGATTTGTGGTTTTGGCTTCTCCAGAAACCGTACAACGACTTGAAAAGCAGATTTCTGGTTTTGGCTCCTATTCTGGCCGTACAAAAGCAGATTTGTGGTTTTTGCTTTTCCACAATCCGTACAACGACTTGAATAGCAGATTTCTTGTTTTGGCTTCTTTTCTAACCGTAAAACCGCAGATTTGTGGTTTTGGCTTCTCTACTGGCCGTACAAAAGCAGATTTGTGGTTTTGGCGTTTCCACAGTCTGTACAACGACTTGAATAGCAGATTTCTTGTTTTGGCTCCTTTTCTGGCCGTAAAACAGCAGATTTCTGGTTTTGGCTTTTTTTTCTGGCCGTACAACGACTTGAAAAGAAGATTTGTGGTTTCAGCTTCTCTTTTGGCCGTAACACAGCAGATTTGTGGTTTTGGCTCTCTCCACAAACCGTACAACGACTTGAATAGCAGATTTCTAGTTTTTGCTTCTTTTCTGGCCGTACAAGGACTTAAAAAGCAGATTTGTTGTTTTGGCTTCTCCACAAACCGTACAACGACTTGACTAGCAGATTTGTGGTAATGGTGCTTCTGTTCTGGCCGTACAACGACTTAAATAGCAGATTTGTGGTTTTGGGTTCTTTTTTCGCCGTAATACAGCAGATTTGTGGTTTTGGCTTCAGAAACCGTACAACGACTTGAAAAGCAGATTTCTGGTTTTGGCTCCTATTCTGGCCGTACAAAAGCAGATTTGTGGTTTTGGCGTTTCCACAGTCCGTACAACGACTTGAATAGCAGATTTCTGGTTTTTGCTTCTCTTTTGGCCTTAAAACAGCAGATTTGTGGTTTTGGCTTCTCTACTAGCCGTACAAAAGCAGATTTGTGGTTTTGGCTTCTCCAGAAACCGTACAACGACTTGAAAAGCAGATTTCTGGTTTTGGCTCCTATTCTGGCCGTACAAAAGCAGATTTGTGGTTTTGGCGTTTCCACAGTCCGTACAACGACTTGAATAGCAGATTTCTGGTTTTTGCTTCTCTTTTGGCCTTAAAACAGCAGATTTGTGGTTTTGGCTTCTCTACTAGCCGTACAAAAGCAGATTTGTGGTTTTGGCTTCTCCAGAAACCGTACAACGACTTGAAAAGCAGATTTCTGATTTTGGCTCCTTTTCTGGCCGTAAAACAGCAGATTTCTGGTTTTGGCTTTTTTTCTGGCCGTACAACGACTTGAAAAGAAGATTTGTGGTTTCAGCTTCTCTTTTGGCCGTAACACAGCAGATTTGTGGTTTTGGCTCTCTCCACAAACCGTACAACGACTTAAATAGCAGATTTCTAGTTTTGGTTTCTTTTCTGGCCGTACAAGGACTTAAAAAGCAGATTTGTTGTTTTGGCTTCTCCACAAACCGTACAACGACTTGACTAGCAGATTTGTGGTAATGGTGCTTCTGTTCTGGCCGTACAACGACTTGAATAGCAGATTTGTGGTTTTGGCTTCTCTTTTCGCCGTAATACAGCAGATTTGTGGTTTTGGCTTCTCTACTAGCCGTACAAAAGCAGTGTTGTGGTTTTGGCTTCTCCAGAAACCGTACAAAGACTTGAAAAGTAGATTTCTGGTTTTGGCTCCTTTTCTGGCCGTACAAAAACAGATTTATGGTTTTGGCTCTCTCCACAAACCGTACAACAACTTGAATAGCAGATTTCTAGTTTCGGCTTCTTTTCTGGCCGTACAAGGACTTAAAAAGCAGATTTGTTGTTTTGGCTTCTCCACAAACCGTACAACGACTTGACTAGCAGATTTGTGGTAATGGTGCTTCTGTTCTGGCCGTACAACGACTTGAATAGCAGATTTGTGGTTTTGGCTTCTCTTTTCGCCGTAATACAGCATATTTGTGGTTTTGGCTTCTCTACTGGCCGTACAAAAGCAGATTTGTGGTTTTGGCTTCTCCAGAAACCGTACAACGACTTGAAAAGCAGATTTCTGGTTTTGGCTCCTATTCTGGCCGTACAGAAGCAGATTTGTGGTTTTGGCTTCTCTACTAGCCGTACAAAAGCAGATTTGTGGTTTTAGCTTCTCCAGAAACCGTACAACGACTTGAAAAGCAGATTTCTGGTTTTGGCTCCTTTTCTGGCCGTAAAACAGCAGATTTCTGGTTTTGGCTTTTTTTCTGGCCGTACAACGACTTGAAAAGAAGATTTGTGGTTTCAGCTTCTCTTTTGGCCGTAACACAGCAGATTTGTGGTTTTGGCTCTCTCCACAAACCGTACAACGTCTTGAATAGCAGATTTCTAGTTTTGGTTTCTTTTCTGGCCGTACAAGGACTTAAAAAGCAGATTTGTTGTTTTGGCTTCTCCACAAACCGTACAACGACTTGACTAGCAGATTTGTGGTAATGGTGCTTCTGTTCTGGCCGTACAACGACTTGAATAGCAGATTTGTGGTTTTGGCTTCTCTTTTCGCCGTAATACAGCAGATTTGTGGTTTTGGCTTCTCTACTAGCCGTACAAAAGCAGATTTGTGGTTTTGGCTTCTCCAGAAACCGTACAAAGACTTGAAAAGCAGATTTCTGGTTTTGGCTCCTTTTCTGGCCGTACAAAAACAGATTTATGGTTTTGGCTCTCTCCACAAACCGTACAACAACTTGAATAGCAGATTTCTAGTTTCGGCTTCTTTTCTGGCCGTACAAGGACTTAAAAAGCAGATTTGTGGTTTTGGCTTCTCCACAAACCGTACAACGACTTGACTAGCAGATTTGTGGTAATGGTGCTTCTGTTCTGGCCGTACAACGACTTGAATAGCAGATTTGTGGTTTTGGCTTCTCTTTTCGCCGTAATACAGCATATTTGTGGTTTTGGCTTCTCTACTGGCCGTACAAAAGCAGATTTGTGGTTTTGGCTTCTCCAGAAACCGTACAACGACTTGAAAAGCAGATTTCTGGTTTTGGCTCCTATTCTGGCCGTACAAAAGCAGATTTGTGGTTTGGTCTTTTCCAAAATCCGTACAACGACTTGAATAGCAAATTTCTTGTTTTGGCTTCTTTTCTAACCGTAAAACAGCAGATTTGTGGTTTTGGCTTCTCTACTGGCCGTACAAAAGCAGATTTGTGGTTTTGGCGTTTCCACAGTCTGTACAACGACTTGAATAGCAGATTTCTTGTTTTGGCTCCTTTTCTGGCCGTAAAAAAGCAGATTTCTGGTTTTGGCTTTTTTTTCTGGCCGTACAACGACTTGAAAAGAAGATTTGTGGTTTCAGCTTCTCTTTTGGTCGTAACACAGCAGATTTGTGGTTTTGGCTCTCTCCACAAACCGTACAACGACTTGAATAGCAGATTTCTAGTTTTTGCTTCTTTTCTGGCCGTACAAGGACTTAAAAAGCAGATTTGTTGTTTTGGCTTCTCCACAAACCGTACAACGACTTGACTAGCAGATTTGTGGTAATGGTGCTTCTGTTCTGGCCGTACAACGACTTAAATAGCAGATTTGTGGTTTTGGGTTCTTTTTTCGCCGTAATACAGCAGATTTGTGGTTTTGGCTTCTCTACTAGCCGTACTAAAGCAGATTTGTGGTTTTGGCTTCTCCAGAAACCGTACAACGACTTGAAAAGCAGATTTCTGGTTTTGGCTCCTTTTCTGGCCGTACAAAAGCAGATTTGTGGTTTTGGCTTCTCTTTTCGCCGTAATACAGCAGATTTGTGGTTTTGGCTTCTCTACTAGCCGTACAAAAGCAGATTTGTGGTTTTGGCTTCTCCTTAAACCGCACAACGACTTGAAAAGCAGATTTCTTGTTTTGGCTCCTTTTCTGGCCGTACAAAAGCAGATTTGAGGTTTTGGCTTTTCCACAATCCGTATAACGACTTGAATAGCAGATTTCTAGTTTTGGCTTCTTTTCTGGCCGTACAAGGACTTGAAAAGCAGATTTGTTGTTTTGGCTTCTCAACAAACCGTACAACGACTTGACTAGCAGATTTGTGGTAATGGTGCTTCTGTTCTGGCCGTACAACGACTTGAATAGCAGATTTGTGGTTTTGGCTTCTCTTTTCGCCGTAATACAGCAGATTTGTGGTTTTGGCTTCTCTACTGGCCGTACAAAAGCAGATTTGTGGTTTTGGCTTCTCCAGAAACCGTACAAAGACTTGAAAAGCAGATTTCTGGTTTTGGCTCCTTTTCTGGCCGTACAAAAACAGATTTATGGTTTTGGCTCTCTCCACAAACCGTACAACGACTTGAATAGCAGATTTCTAGTTTTGGCTTCTTTTCTGGCCGTACAAGGACTTAAAAAGCAGATTTGTTGTTTTGGCTTCTCCACAAACCGTACAACGACTTGACTAGCAGATTTGTGGTAATGGTGCTTCTGTTCTGGCTGTACAACGACTTGAATAGCAGATTTGTGGTTTTGGCTTCTCTTTTCGCCGTAATACAGCATATTTGTGGTTTTGGCTTCTCTACTGGCCGTACAAAAGCAGATTTGTGGTTTTGGCTTCTCCAGAAACCGTACAACGACTTGAAAAGCAGATTTCTGGTTTTGGCTCCTATTCTGGCCGTACAAAAGCAGATTTGTGGTTTTGGCGTTTCCACAGTCCGTACAACGACTTGAATAGCAGATTTCTGGTTTTTGCTTCTCTTTTGGCGTTAAAACAGCAGATTTGTGGTTTTGGCTCCTTTTATGGCCGTACAAAAGCAGATTTGTGGTTTTGGCTTTTGGTACAACGACTTGAATAGCAGATTTCTTGTTTTGGCTTCTTTTCTGGCCGTAAAACAGCAGATTTATGGTTTTGGCTTCTCTACTGGCCGTACAAAAGCAGATTTGTGGTTTTGGCTTCTCCAGAAACCGTACAAAGACTTGAAAAGCAGATTTCTGGTTTTGGCTCCTTTTCTGGCCGTACAAAAACAGATTTATGGTTTTGGCTCTCTCCACAAACCGTACAACGACTTGAATAGCAGATTTCTAGTTTTGGCTTCTTTTCTGGCCGTACAAGGACTTAAAAAGCAGATTTGTTGTTTTGGCTTCTCCACAAACCGTACAACGACTTGACTAGCAGATTTGTGGTAATGGTGCTTCTGTTCTGGCTGTACAACGACTTGAATAGCAGATTTGTGGTTTTGGCTTCTCTTTTCGCCGTAATACAGCATATTTGTGGTTTTGGCTTCTCTACTGGCCGTACAAAAGCAGATTTGTGGTTTTGGCTTCTCCAGAAACCGTACAACGACTTGAAAAGCAGATTTCTGGTTTTGGCTCCTATTCTGGCCGTACAAAAGCAGATTTGTGGTTTTGGCGTTTCCACAGTCCGTACAACGACTTGAATAGCAGATTTCTGGTTTTTGCTTCTCTTTTGGCGTTAAAACAGCAGATTTGTGGTTTTGGCTCCTTTTATGGCCGTACAAAAGCAGATTTGTGGTTTTGGCTTTTGGTACAACGACTTGAATAGCAGATTTCTTGTTTTGGCTTCTTTTCTGGCCGTAAAACAGCAGATTTATGGTTTTGGCTCTCTCCACAAACCGTACAACGACTTGAATAGCAGATTTCTAGTTTTGGCTTCTTATCTGGCCGTACAAGGACTTAAAAAGAAGATTTGTTGTTTTGGCTTCTCCACAAACCGTACAACTACTTGACTAGCAGATTTGTGGTAATGGTGCTTCTGTTTTGGCCGTACAACGACTTGAATAGCAGATTTGTGGTTTTGGCTTCTCTTTTCGCCATAATACAGCAGATTTGTGGTTTTGGATTCTCTACTGGCCGTACAAAAGCAGATTTGTGGTTTTGGCTTTAGAAACCGTACAACGACTTGAAAAGCAGATTTCTGGTTTTGGCTCCTATTCTGGCCGTACAAAAGCAGATTTGTGGTTTTGGCGTTTCCACAGTCCGTACAACGACTTGAATAGCAGATTTCTGGTTTTTGCTTCTCTTTTGGCCTTAAAACAGCAGATTTGTGGTTTTGGCTTCTCTACTAGCCGTACAAAAGCAGATTTGTGGTTTTGGCTTCTCCAGAAACCGTACAACGACTTGAAAAGCAGATTTCTGGTTTTGGCTCCTTTTCTGGCCGTAAAACAGCAGATTTCTGGTTTTGGCTTTTTTTTTGGCCGTACAACGACTTGAAAAGAAGATTTGTGGTTTCAGCTTCTCTTTTGGCCGTAACACAGCAGATTTGTGGTTTTGGCTCTCTCCACAAACCGTACAACGACTTGAATAGCAGATTTCTAGTTTTGGTTTCTTTTCTGGCCGTACAAGGACTTAAAAAGCAGATTTGTTGTTTTGGCTTCTCCACAAACCGTACAACGACTTGACTAGCAGATTTGTGGTAATGGTGCTTCTGTTCTGGCCGTACAACGACTTGAATAGCAGATTTGTGGTTTTGGCTTCTCTTTTCGCCGTAATACAGCAGATTTGTGGTTTTGGCTTCTCTACTAGCCGTACAAAAGCAGATTTGTAGTTTTGGCTTCTCCTTAAACCGTACAACGACTTGAAAAGCAGATTTCTTGTTTTGGCTCCTTTTCTGGCCGTACAAAAGCAGATTTGAGGTTTTGGCTTTTCCACAATCCGTATAACGACTTGAATAGCAGATTTCTTGTTTTGGCTTTTTTTCTGGCCGTACAACGACTTGACAAGAAGATTTGTGGTTTTAGCTTCTCTTTTGGCAGTAACACAGCAGATTTATGGTTTTGGCTCTCTCCACAAACCGTACAACGACTTGAATAGCAGATTTCTAGTTTTGGCTTCTTTTCTGGCCGTACAAGGACTTGAAAAGCAGATTTGTTGTTTTGGCTTCTCAACAAACCGTACAACGACTTGAATAGCAGATTTGTGGTAATGGTGCTTCTGTTCTGGCCGTACAACGACTTGAATAGCAGATTTGTGGTTTTGGCTTCTCTTTTCGTCGTAATACAGCAGATTTGTGGTTTTGGCTTCTCTACTGGCCGTACAAAAGCAGATTTGTGGTTTTGGCTTCTCCAGAAACCGTACAAAGACTTGAAAAGCAGATTACTGGTTTTGGCTCCTTTTCTGGCCGTACAAAAACAGATTTATGGTTTTGGCTCTCTCCACAAACCGTACAACGACTTGAATAGCAGATTTCTAGTTTTGGCTTCTTTTCTGGCCGTACAAGGACTTAAAAAGCAGATTTGTTGTTTTGGCTTCTCCACAAACCGTACAACGACTTGACTAGCAGATTTGTGGTAATGGTGCTTCTGTTCTGGCCGTACAACGACTTGAATAGCAGATTTGTGGTTTTGGCTTCTCTTTTCGCCGTAATACAGCATATTTGTGGTTTTATCTTCTCTACTGGCCGTACAAAAGCAGATTTGTGGTTTTGGCTTCTCCAGAAACCGTACAACGACTTGAAAAGCAGATTTCTGGTTTTGGCTCCTATTCTGGCCGTACAAAAGCAGATTTGTGGTTTTTGCTTTTCCACAATCCGTACAACGACTTGAATAGCAGATTTCTTGTTTTGGCTTCTTTTCTAACCGTAAAACCGCAGATTTGTGGTTTTGGCTTCTCTACTGGCCGTACAAAAGCAGATTTGTGGTTTTGGCGTTTCCACAGTCTGTACAACGACTTGAATAGCAGATTTCTTGTTTTGGCTCCTTTTCTGGCCGTAAAACAGCAGATTTCTGGTTTTGGCTTTTTTTTCTGGCCGTACAACGACTTGAAAAGAAGATTTGTGGTTTCAGCTTCTCTTTTGGCCGTAACACAGCAGATTTGTGGTTTTGGCTCTCTCCACAAACCGTACAACGACTTGAATAGCAGATTTCTAGTTTTTGCTTCTTTTCTGGCCGTACAAGGACTTAAAAAGCAGATTTGTTGTTTTGGCTTCTCCACAAACCGTACAACGACTTGACTAGCAGATTTGTGGTAATGGTGCTTCTGTTCTGGCCGTACAACGACTTAAATAGCAGATTTGTGGTTTTGGGTTCTTTTTTCGCCGTAATACAGCAGATTTGTGGTTTTGGCTTCAGAAACCGTACAACGACTTGAAAAGCAGATTTCTGGTTTTGGCTCCTATTCTGGCCGTACAAAAGCAGATTTGTGGTTTTGGCGTTTCCACAGTCCGTACAACGACTTGAATAGCAGATTTCTGGTTTTTGCTTCTCTTTTGGCCTTAAAACAGCAGATTTGTGGTTTTGGCTTCTCTACTAGCCGTACAAAAGCAGATTTGTGGTTTTGGCTTCTCCAGAAACCGTACAACGACTTGAAAAGCAGATTTCTGGTTTTGGCTCCTATTCTGGCCGTACAAAAGCAGATTTGTGGTTTTGGCGTTTCCACAGTCCGTACAACGACTTGAATAGCAGATTTCTGGTTTTTGCTTCTCTTTTGGCCTTAAAACAGCAGATTTGTGGTTTTGGCTTCTCTACTAGCCGTACAAAAGCAGATTTGTGGTTTTGGCTTCTCCAGAAACCGTACAACGACTTGAAAAGCAGATTTCTGATTTTGGCTCCTTTTCTGGCCGTAAAACAGCAGATTTCTGGTTTTGGCTTTTTTTCTGGCCGTACAACGACTTGAAAAGAAGATTTGTGGTTTCAGCTTCTCTTTTGGCCGTAACACAGCAGATTTGTGGTTTTGGCTCTCTCCACAAACCGTACAACGACTTAAATAGCAGATTTCTAGTTTTGGTTTCTTTTCTGGCCGTACAAGGACTTAAAAAGCAGATTTGTTGTTTTGGCTTCTCCACAAACCGTACAACGACTTGACTAGCAGATTTGTGGTAATGGTGCTTCTGTTCTGGCCGTACAACGACTTGAATAGCAGATTTGTGGTTTTGGCTTCTCTTTTCGCCGTAATACAGCAGATTTGTGGTTTTGGCTTCTCTACTAGCCGTACAAAAGCAGTGTTGTGGTTTTGGCTTCTCCAGAAACCGTACAAAGACTTGAAAAGTAGATTTCTGGTTTTGGCTCCTTTTCTGGCCGTACAAAAACAGATTTATGGTTTTGGCTCTCTCCACAAACCGTACAACAACTTGAATAGCAGATTTCTAGTTTCGGCTTCTTTTCTGGCCGTACAAGGACTTAAAAAGCAGATTTGTTGTTTTGGCTTCTCCACAAACCGTACAACGACTTGACTAGCAGATTTGTGGTAATGGTGCTTCTGTTCTGGCCGTACAACGACTTGAATAGCAGATTTGTGGTTTTGGCTTCTCTTTTCGCCGTAATACAGCATATTTGTGGTTTTGGCTTCTCTACTGGCCGTACAAAAGCAGATTTGTGGTTTTGGCTTCTCCAGAAACCGTACAACGACTTGAAAAGCAGATTTCTGGTTTTGGCTCCTATTCTGGCCGTACAGAAGCAGATTTGTGGTTTTGGCTTCTCTACTAGCCGTACAAAAGCAGATTTGTGGTTTTAGCTTCTCCAGAAACCGTACAACGACTTGAAAAGCAGATTTCTGGTTTTGGCTCCTTTTCTGGCCGTAAAACAGCAGATTTCTGGTTTTGGCTTTTTTTCTGGCCGTACAACGACTTGAAAAGAAGATTTGTGGTTTCAGCTTCTCTTTTGGCCGTAACACAGCAGATTTGTGGTTTTGGCTCTCTCCACAAACCGTACAACGTCTTGAATAGCAGATTTCTAGTTTTGGTTTCTTTTCTGGCCGTACAAGGACTTAAAAAGCAGATTTGTTGTTTTGGCTTCTCCACAAACCGTACAACGACTTGACTAGCAGATTTGTGGTAATGGTGCTTCTGTTCTGGCCGTACAACGACTTGAATAGCAGATTTGTGGTTTTGGCTTCTCTTTTCGCCGTAATACAGCAGATTTGTGGTTTTGGCTTCTCTACTAGCCGTACAAAAGCAGATTTGTGGTTTTGGCTTCTCCAGAAACCGTACAAAGACTTGAAAAGCAGATTTCTGGTTTTGGCTCCTTTTCTGGCCGTACAAAAACAGATTTATGGTTTTGGCTCTCTCCACAAACCGTACAACAACTTGAATAGCAGATTTCTAGTTTCGGCTTCTTTTCTGGCCGTACAAGGACTTAAAAAGCAGATTTGTGGTTTTGGCTTCTCCACAAACCGTACAACGACTTGACTAGCAGATTTGTGGTAATGGTGCTTCTGTTCTGGCCGTACAACGACTTGAATAGCAGATTTGTGGTTTTGGCTTCTCTTTTCGCCGTAATACAGCATATTTGTGGTTTTGGCTTCTCTACTGGCCGTACAAAAGCAGATTTGTGGTTTTGGCTTCTCCAGAAACCGTACAACGACTTGAAAAGCAGATTTCTGGTTTTGGCTCCTATTCTGGCCGTACAAAAGCAGATTTGTGGTTTGGTCTTTTCCAAAATCCGTACAACGACTTGAATAGCAAATTTCTTGTTTTGGCTTCTTTTCTAACCGTAAAACAGCAGATTTGTGGTTTTGGCTTCTCTACTGGCCGTACAAAAGCAGATTTGTGGTTTTGGCGTTTCCACAGTCTGTACAACGACTTGAATAGCAGATTTCTTGTTTTGGCTCCTTTTCTGGCCGTAAAAAAGCAGATTTCTGGTTTTGGCTTTTTTTTCTGGCCGTACAACGACTTGAAAAGAAGATTTGTGGTTTCAGCTTCTCTTTTGGTCGTAACACAGCAGATTTGTGGTTTTGGCTCTCTCCACAAACCGTACAACGACTTGAATAGCAGATTTCTAGTTTTTGCTTCTTTTCTGGCCGTACAAGGACTTAAAAAGCAGATTTGTTGTTTTGGCTTCTCCACAAACCGTACAACGACTTGACTAGCAGATTTGTGGTAATGGTGCTTCTGTTCTGGCCGTACAACGACTTAAATAGCAGATTTGTGGTTTTGGGTTCTTTTTTCGCCGTAATACAGCAGATTTGTGGTTTTGGCTTCTCTACTAGCCGTACTAAAGCAGATTTGTGGTTTTGGCTTCTCCAGAAACCGTACAACGACTTGAAAAGCAGATTTCTGGTTTTGGCTCCTTTTCTGGCCGTACAAAAGCAGATTTGTGGTTTTGGCTTTTCCACAATCCGTACAACGACTTGAATAGCAGATTTCTTGGTTTGGCTTCTTTTCTGGCCGTACAACGGCTTGACAAGAAGATTTGTGGTTTTAGCTTCTCTTTTGGCCGTAACACAGCAGATTTATGGTTTTGGCTCTCTCCATAAACCGTACAACGACTTGAATAGCAGATTTCTAGTTTTGGCTTTTTTTCTGGCCGTACAAGGACTTAAAAAGCAGATTTGTTGTTTTGGCTTCTCCACAAACCGTACAACGACTTGACTAGCAGATTTGTGGTAATGGTGCTTCTGTTTTGGCCGTACAACGACTTGAATAGCAGATTTGTGGTTTTGGCTTCTCTTTTTGCCATAATACAGCAGATTTGTGGTTTTGGCTTCTCTACTGGCCGTACAAAAGCAGATTTGTGGTTTTGGCTTCAGAAACCGTACAACGACTTGAAAAGCAGATTTCTGGTTTTGGCTCCTTTTCTGGCCGTACAAAAGCAGATTTGTGGTTTTGGCTTTTCCACAATCCGTACAACGACTTGAATAGCAGATTTCTTGGTTTGGCTTCTTTTCTGGCCGTACAACGACTTGACAAGAAGATTTGTGGTTTTAGCTTCTCTTTTGGCCGTAACACAGCAGATTTATGGTTTTGGCTCTCTCCATAAACCGTACAACGACTTGAATAGCAGATTTCTAGTTTTGGCTTCTTATCTGGCCGTACAAGGACTTAAAAAGCAGATTTGTTGTTTTGGCTTCTCCACAAACCGTACAACGACTTGACTAGCAGATTTGTGGTAATGGTGCTTCTGTTTTGGCCGTACAACGACTTGAATAGCAGATTTGTGGTTTTGGCTTCTCTTTTTGCCATAATACAGCAGATTTGTGGTTTTGGCTTCTCTACTGGCCGTACAAAAGCAGATTTGTGGTTTTGGCTTCAGAAACCGTACAACGACTTGAAAAGCAGATTTCTGGTTTTGGCTCCTTTTCTGGCCGTACAAAAGCAGATTTGTGGTTTTGGCTTTTCCACAATCCGTACAACGACTTGAATAGCAGATTTCTTGGTTTGGCTTCTTTTCTGGCCGTACAACGACTTGACAAGAAGATTTGTGGTTTTAGCTTCTCTTTTGGCCGTAACACAGCAGATTTATGGTTTTGGCTCTCTCCATAAACCGTACAACGACTTGAATAGCAGATTTCTAGTTTTGGCTTCTTATCTGGCCGTACAAGGACTTAAAAAGCAGATTTGTTGTTTTGGCTTCTCCACAAACCGTACAACGACTTGACTAGCAGATTTGTGGTAATGGTGCTTCTGTTTTGGCCGTACAACGACTTGAATAGCAGATTTGTGGTTTTGGCTTCTCTTTTCGCCATAATACAGCAGATTTGTGGTTTTGGCTTCTCTACTGGCCGTACAAAAGCAGATTTGTGGTTTTGGCTTCAGAAACCGTACAACGACTTGAAAAGCAGATTTCTTGTTTTGGCTCCTTTTCTGGCCGTACAAAAGCAGATTTGAGGTTTTGGCTTTTCCACAATCCGTATAACGACTTGAATAGCAGATTTCTTGTTTTGGCTTTTTTTCTGGCCGTACAACGACTTGACAAGAAGATTTGTGGTTTTAGCTTCTCTTTTGGCCGTAACACAGCAGATTTATGGTTTTGGCTCTCTCCACAAACCGTACAACGACTTGAATAGCAGATTTCTAGTTTTGGCTTCTTTTCTGGCCGTACAAGGACTTAAAAAGCAGATTTGTTGTTTTGGCTTCTCAACAAACCGTACAACGACTTGACTAGCAGATTTGTGGTAATGGTGCTTCTGTTCTGGCCGTACAACGACTTGAATAGCAGATTTGTGGTTTTGGCTTCTCTTTTGGCCGTAATACAGCAGATTTGTGGTTTTGGCTTCTGTACTAGCCGTACAAAAGCAGATTTGTGGTTTTGGCTTCTCCTTAAACCGCACAACGACTTGAAAAGCAGATTTCTTGTTTTGGCTCCTTTTCTGGCCGTACAAAAGCAGATTTGAGGTTTTGGCTTTTCCACAATCCGTATAACGACTTGAATAGCAGATTTCTTGTTTTGGCTTTTTTTCTGGCCGTACAACGACTTGACAAGAAGATTTGTGGTTTTAGCTTCTCTTTTGGCCGTAACACTGCAGATTTATGGTTTTGGCTCTCTCCACAAACCGTACAACGACTTGAATAGCAGATTTCTAGTTTTGGCTTCTTTTCTGGCCGTACAAGGACTTGAAAAGCAGATTTGTTGTTTTGGCTTCTCAACAAACCGTACAACGACTTGACTAGCAGATTTGTGGTAATGGTGCTTCTGTTCTGGCCGTACAACGACTTGAATAGCAGATTTGTTGTTTTGGCTTCTCTTTTCGCCGTAATACAGCAGATTTGTGGTTTTGGCTTCTCTACTGGCCGTACAAAAGCAGATTTGTGGTTTTGGCTTCTCCAGAAACCGTACAAAGACTTGAAAAGCAGATTTCTGGTTTTGGCTCCTTTTCTGGCCGTACAAAAACAGATTTATGGTTTTGGCTCTCTCCACAAACCGTACAACGACTTGAATAGCAGATTTCTAGTTTTGGCTTCTTCTCTGGCCGTACAAGGACTTAAAAAGCAGATTTGTTGTTTTGGCTTCTCCACAAACCGTACAACGACTTGAATAGCAGATTTCTAGTTTTGGTTACTTTTCTGGTCGTACAAGGACTTAAAAAGCAGATTTGTTGTTTTGGCTTCTCCACAAACCGTACAACGACTTGACTAGCAGATTTGTGGTAATGGTGCTTCTGTTCTGGCTGTACAACGACTTGAATAGCAGATTTGTGGTTTTGGCCTCTCTTTTCGCCGTAATACAGCATATTTGTAGTTTTGGCTTCTCTACTGGCCGTACAAAAGCAGATTTGTGGTTTTGGCTTCTCCAGAAACCGTACAACGACTTGAAAAGCAGATTTCTGGTTTTGGCTCCTATTCTGGCCGTACAAAAGCAGATTTGTGGTTTTGGCGTTTCCACAGTCCGTACAACGACTTGAATAGCAGATTTCTGGTTTTTGCTTCTCTTTTGGCCTTAAAACAGCAGATTTGTGGTTTTGGCTTCTCTACTAGCCGTACAAAAGCAGATTTGTGGTTTTGGCTTCTCCAGAAACCGTACAACGACTTGAAAAGCAGATTTCTGGTTTTGGCTCCTTTTCTGGCCGTAAAACAGCAGATTTCTGGTTTTGGCTTTTTTTCTGGCCGTACAACGACTTGAAAAGAAGATTTGTGGTTTCAGCTTCTCTTTTGGCCGTAACACAGCAGATTTGTGGTTTTGGCTCTCTCCACAAACCGTACAACGACTTGAATAGCAGATTTCTAGTTTTGGCTTCTTTTCTGGCCGTACAAGGACTTGAAAAGCAGATTTGTTGTTTTGGCTTCTCAACAAACCGTACAACGACTTGACTAGCAGATTTGTGGTAATGGTGCTTCTGTTCTGGCCGTACAACGACTTGAATAGCAGATTTGTTGTTTTGGCTTCTCTTTTCGCCGTAATACAGCAGATTTGTGGTTTTGGCTTCTCTACTGGCCGTACAAAAGCAGATTTGTGGTTTTGGCTTCTCCAGAAACCGTACAAAGACTTGAAAAGCAGATTTCTGGTTTTGGCTCCTTTTCTGGCCGTACAAAAACAGATTTATGGTTTTGGCTCTCTCCACAAACCGTACAACGACTTGAATAGCAGATTTCTAGTTTTGGCTTCTTCTCTGGCCGTACAAGGACTTAAAAAGCAGATTTGTTGTTTTGGCTTCTCCACAAACCGTACAACGACTTGAATAGCAGATTTCTAGTTTTGGTTTCTTTTCTGGCCGTACAAGGACTTAAAAAGCAGATTTGTTGTTTTGGCTTCTCCACAAACCGTACAACGACTTGACTAGCAGATTTGTGGTAATGGTGCTTCTGTTCTGGCTGTACAACGACTTGAATAGCAGATTTGTGGTTTTGGCTTCTCTTTTCGCCGTAATACAGCATATTTGTAGTTTTGGCTTCTCTACTGGCCGTACAAAAGCAGATTTGTGGTTTTGGCTTCTCCAGAAACCGTACAACGACTTGAAAAGCAGATTTCTGGTTTTGGCTCCTATTCTGGCCGTACAAAAGCAGATTTGTGGTTTTGGCGTTTCCACAGTCCGTACAACGAATTGAATAGCAGATTTCTGGTTTTTGCTTCTCTTTTGGCCTTAAAACAGCAGATTTGTGGTTTTGGCTCCTTTTCTGGCCGTAAAAAGCAGATTTGTGGTTTTGGCTTTTGGTACAACGACTTGAATAGCAGATTTCTTGTTTTGGCTTCTTTTCTGGCCGTAAAACAGCAGATTTATGGTTTTGGCTCTCTCCACAAACCGTACAACGACTTGAATAGCAGATTTCTAGTTTTGGCTTCTTTTCTGGCCGTACAAGGACTTGAAAAGCAGATTTGTTGTTTTGGCTTCTCAACAAACCGTACAACGACTTGACTAGCAGATTTGTGGTAATGGTGCTTCTGTTCTGGCCGTACAACGACTTGAAAAGCAGATTTCTGGTTTTGGCTCCTTTTCTGGCCGTAAAACAGCAGATTTCTGGTTTTGGCTTTTTTTCTGGCCGTACAACGACTTGAAAAGAAGATTTGTGGTTTCAGCTTCTCTTTTGGCCGTAACACAGCAGATTTGTGGTTTTGGCTCTCTCCACAAACCGTACAACGACTTGAATAGCAGATTTCTAGTTTTGGTTTCTTTTCTGGCCGTACAAGGACTTAAAAAGCAGATTTGTTGTTTTGGCTTCTCCACAAACCGTACAACGACTTGACTAGCAGATTTGTGGTAATGGTGCTTCTGTTCTGGCCGTACAACGACTTGAATAGCAGATTTGTGGTTTTGGCTTCTCTTTTCGCCGTAATACAGCAGATTTGTGGTTTTGGCTTCTCTACTAGCCGTACAAAAGCAGATTTGTGGTTTTGGCTTCTCCAGAAACCGTACAAAGACTTGAAAAGCAGATTTCTGGTTTTGGCTCCTTTTCTGGCCGTACAAAAACAGATTTATGGTTTTGGCTCTCTCCACAAACCGTACAACAACTTGAATAGCAGATTTCTAGTTTCGGCTTCTTTTCTGACCGTACAAGGACTTAAAAAGCAGATTTGTTGTTTTAGCTTCTCCACAAACCGTACAACGACTTGACTAGCAGATTTGTGGTAATGGTGCTTCTGTTCTGGCCGTACAACGACTTGAATAGCAGATTTGTGGTTTTGGCTTCTCTTTTCGCCGTAATACAGCATATTTGTGGTTTTGGCTTCTCTACTGGCCGTACAAAAGCAGATTTGTGGTTTTGGCTTCTCCAGAAACCGTACAACGACTTGAAAAGCAGATTTCTGGTTTTGGCTCCTATTCTGGCCGTACAAAAGCAGATTTGTGGTTTTGGCTTTTCCACAATCCGTACAACGACTTGAATAGCAAATGTCTTGTTTTGGCTTCTTTTCTAACCGTAAAACAGCAGATTTGTGGTTTTGGCTTCTCTACTGGCCGTACAAAAGCAGATTTGTGGTTTTGGCGTTTCCACAGTCTGTACAACGACTTGAATAGCAAATTTCTTGTTTTGGCTCCTTTTCTGGCCGTAAAAAAGCAGATTTCTGGTTTTGGCTTTTTTTTCTGGCCGTACAACGACTTGAAAAGAAGATTTGTGGTTTCAGCTTCTCTTTTGGTCGTAACACAGCAGATTTGTGGTTTTGGCTCTCTCCACAAACCGTACAACGACTTGAATAGCAGATTTCTAGTTTTTGCTTCTTTTCTGGCCGTACAAGGACTTAAAAAGCAGATTTGTTGTTTTGGCTTCTCCACAAACCGTACAACGACTTGACTAGCAGATTTGTGGTAATGGTGCTTCTGTTCTGGCCGTACAACGACTTAAATAGCAGATTTGTGGTTTTGGGTTCTTTTTTCGCCGTAATACAGCAGATTTGTGGTTTTGGCTTCTCTACTAGCCGTACTAAAGCAGATTTGTGGTTTTGGCTTCTCCAGAAACCGTACAACGACTTGAAAAGCAGATTTCTGGTTTTGGCTCCTTTTCTGGCCGTACAAAAGCAGATTTGTGGTTTTGGCTTTTCCACAATCCGTACAACGACTTGAATAGCAGATTTCTTGGTTTGGCTTCTTTTCTGGCCGTACAACGACTTGACAAGAAGATTTGTGGTTTTAGCTTCTCTTTTGGCCGTAACACAGCAGATTTATGGTTTTGGCTCTCTCCATAAACCGTACAACGACTTGAATAGCAGATTTCTAGTTTTGGCTTTTTTTCTGGCCGTACAAGGACTTAAAAAGCAGATTTGTTGTTTTGGCTTCTCCACAAACCGTACAACGACTTGACTAGCAGATTTGTGGTAATGGTGCTTCTGTTTTGGCCGTACAACGACTTGAATAGCAGATTTGTGGTTTTGGCTTCTCTTTTCGCCATAATACAGCAGATTTGTGGTTTTGGCTTCTCTACTGGCCGTACAAAAGCAGATTTGTGGTTTTGGCTTCAGAAACCGTACAACGACTTGAAAAGCAGATTTCTGGTTTTGGCTCCTATTCTGGCCGTACAAAAGCAGATTTGTGGTTTTGGCGTTTCCACAGTCCGTACAACGACTTGAATAGCAGATTTCTGGTTTTTGCTTCTCTTTTGGCCTTAAAACAGCAGATTTGTGGTTTTGGCTTCTCTACTAGCCGTACAAAAGCAGATTTGTGGTTTTGGCTTCTCCAGAAACCGTACAACGACTTGAAAAGCAGATTTCTGGTTTTGGCTCCTTTTCTGGCCGTAAAACAGCAGATTTCTGGTTTTGGCTTTTTTTCTGGCCGTACAACGACTTGAAAAGAAGATTTGTGGTTTCAGCTTCTCTTTTGGCCGTAACACAGCAGATTTGTGGTTTTGGCTCTCTCCACAAACCGTACAACGACTTGAATAGCAGATTTCTAGTTTTGGTTTCTTTTCTGGCCGTACAAGGACTTAAAAAGCAGATTTGTTGTTTTGGCTTCTCCACAAACCGTACAACGACTTGACTAGCAGATTTGTGGTAATGGTGCTTCTGTTCTGGCCGTACAACGACTTGAATAGCAGATTTGTGGTTTTGGCTTCTCTTTTCGCCGTAATACAGCAGATTTGTGGTTTTGGCTTCTCTACTAGCCGTACAAAAGCAGATTTGTAGTTTTGGCTTCTCCTTAAACCGTACAACGACTTGAAAAGCAGATTTCTTGTTTTGGCTCCTTTTCTGGCCGTACAAAAGCAGATTTGAGGTTTTGGCTTTTCCACAATCCGTATAACGACTTGAATAGCAGATTTCTTGTTTTGGCTTTTTTTCTGGCCGTACAACGACTTGACAAGAAGATTTGTGGTTTTAGCTTCTCTTTTGGCAGTAACACAGCAGATTTATGGTTTTGGCTCTCTCCACAAACCGTACAACGACTTGAATAGCAGATTTCTAGTTTTGGCTTCTTTTCTGGCCGTACAAGGACTTAAAAAGCAGATTTGTTGTTTTGGCTTCTCAACAAACCGTACAACGACTTGACTAGCAGATTTGTGGTAATGGTGCTTCTGTTCTGGCCGTACAACGACTTGAATAGCAGATTTGTGGTTTTGGCTTCTCTTTTCGTCGTAATACAGCAGATTTGTGGTTTTGGCTTCTCTACTGGCCGTACAAAAGCAGATTTGTGGTTTTGGCTTCTCCAGAAACCGTACAAAGACTTGAAAAGCAGATTTCTGGTTTTGGCTCCTTTTCTGGCCGTACAAAAACAGATTTATGGTTTTGGCTCTCTCCACAAACCGTACAACGACTTGAATAGCAGATTTCTAGTTTTGGCTTCTTTTCTGGCCGTACAAGGACTTAAAAAGCAGATTTGTTGTTTTGGCTTCTCCACAAACCGTACAACGACTTGACTAGCAGATTTGTGGTAATGGTGCTTCTGTTCTGGCCGTACAACGACTTGAATAGCAGATTTGTGGTTTTGGCTTCTCTTTTCGCCGTAATACAGCATATTTGTGGTTTTGGCTTCTCTACTGGCCGTACAAAAGCAGATTTGTGGTTTTGGCTTCTCCAGAAACCGTACAACGACTTGAAAAGCAGATTTCTGGTTTTGGCTCCTTTTCTGGCCGTACAAAAACAGATTTATGGTTTTGGCTTTTCCACAATCCGTACAACGACTTGAATAGCAGATTTCTTGTTTTGGCTTCTTCTCTGGCCGTACAAGGACTTAAAAAGCAGATTTGTTGTTTTGGCTTCTCCACAAACCGTACAACGACTTGAATAGCAGATTTCTAGTTTTGGTTTCTTTTCTGGCTGTACAAGGACTTAAAAAGCAGATTTGTTGTTTTGGCTTCTCCACAAACCGTACAACGACTTGACTAGCAGATTTGTGGTAATGGTGCTTCTGTTCTGGCTGTACAACGACTTGAATAGCAGATTTGTGGTTTTGGCTTCTCTTTTCGCCGTAATACAGCAGATTTGTGGTTTTGGCTTCTCTACTGGCCGTACAAAAGCAGATTTGTGGTTTTGGCTTCTCCAGAAACCGTACAAAGACTTGAAAAGCAGATTTCTGGTTTTGGCTCCTTTTCTGGCCGTACAAAAACAGATTTATGGTTTTGGCTCTCTCCACAAACCGTACAACGACTTGAATAGCAGATTTCTAGTTTTGGCTTCTTCTCTGGCCGTACAAGGACTTAAAAAGCAGATTTGTTGTTTTGGCTTCTCCACAAACCGTACAACGACTTGAATAGCAGATTTCTAGTTTTGGTTTCTTTTCTGGCCGTACAAGGACTTAAAAAGCAGATTTGTTGTTTTGGCTTCTCCACAAACCGTACAACGACTTGACTAGCAGATTTGTGGTAATGGTGCTTCTGTTCTGGCTGTACAACGACTTGAATAGCAGATTTGTGGTTTTGGCTTCTCTTTTCGCCGTAATACAGCATATTTGTAGTTTTGGCTTCTCTACTGGCCGTACAAAAGCAGATTTGTGGTTTTGGCTTCTCCAGAAACCGTACAACGACTTGAAAAGCAGATTTCTGGTTTTGGCTCCTATTCTGGCCGTACAAAAGCAGATTTGTGGTTTTGGCGTTTCCACAGTCCGTACAACGAATTGAATAGCAGATTTCTGGTTTTTGCTTCTCTTTTGGCCTTAAAGCAGCAGATTTGTGGTTTTGGCTCCTTTTCTGGCCGTAAAAAGCAGATTTGTGGTTTTGGCTTTTGGTACAACGACTTGAATAGCAGATTTCTTGTTTTGGCTTCTTTTCTGGCCGTAAAACAGCAGATTTATGGTTTTGGCTCTCTCCACAAACCGTACAACGACTTGAATAGCAGATTTCTAGTTTTGGCTTCTTTTCTTGCCGTACAAGGATTTGAAAAGCAGATTTGTTGTTTTGGCTTCTCAACAAACCGTACAACGACTTGACTAGCAGATTTGTGGTAATGGTGCTTCTGTTCTGGCCGTACAACGACTTGAAAAGCAGATTTCTGGTTTTGGCTCCTTTTCTGGCCGTAAAACAGCAGATTTCTGGTTTTGGCTTTTTTTCTGGCCGTACAACGACTTGAAAAGAAGATTTGTGGTTTCAGCTTCTCTTTTGGCCGTAACACAGCAGATTTGTGGTTTTGGCTCTCTCCACAAACCGTACAACGACTTGAATAGCAGATTTCTAGTTTTGGTTTCTTTTCTGGCCGTACAAGGACTTAAAAAGCAGATTTGTTGTTTTGGCTTCTCCACAAACCGTACAACGACTTGACTAGCAGATTTGTGGTAATGGTGCTTCTGTTCTGGCCGTACAACGACTTGAATAGCAGATTTGTGGTTTTGGCTTCTCTTTTCGCCGTAATACAGCAGATTTGTGGTTTTGGCTTCTCTACTAGCCGTACAAAAGCAGATTTGTGGTTTTGGCTTCTCCAGAAACCGTACAAAGACTTGAAAAGCAGATTTCTGGTTTTGGCTCCTTTTCTGGCCGTACAAAAACAGATTTATGGTTTTGGCTCTCTCCACAAACCGTACAACAACTTGAATAGCAGATTTCTAGTTTCGGCTTCTTTTCTGGCCGTATAAGGACTTAAAAAGCAGATTTGTTGTTTTGGCTTCTCCACAAACCGTACAACGACTTGACTAGCAGATTTGTGGTAATGGTGCTTCTGTTCTGGCCGTACAACGACTTGAATAGCAGATTTGTGGTTTTGGCTTCTCTTTTCGCCGTAATACAGCATATTTGTGGTTTTGGCTTCTCTACTGGCCGTACAAAAGCAGATTTGTGGTTTTTGCTTCTCCAGAAACCGTACAACGACTTGAAAAGCAGATTTCTGGTTTTGGCTCCTATTCTGGCCGTACAAAAGCAGATTTGTGGTTTTGGCTTTTCCACAATCCGTACAACGACTTGAATAGCAAATTTCTTGTTTTGGCTTCTTTTCTAACCGTAAAACAGCAGATTTGTGGTTTTGGCTTCTCTACTGGCCGTACAAAAGCAGATTTGTGGTTTTGGCGTTTCCACAGTCTGTACAACGACTTGAATAGCAGATTTCTTGTTTTGGCTCCTTTTCTGGCCGTAAAAAAGCAGATTTCTGGTTTTGGCTTTTTTTTCTGGCCGTACAACGACTTGAAAAGAAGATTTGTGGTTTCAGCTTCTCTTTTGGTCGTAACACAGCAGATTTGTGGTTTTGGCTCTCTCCACAAACCGTACAACGACTTGAATAGCAGATTTCTAGTTTTTGCTTCTTTTCTGGCCGTACAAGGACTTAAAAAGCAGATTTGTTGTTTTGGCTTCTCCACAAACCGTACAACGACTTGACTAGCAGATTTGTGGTAATGGTGCTTCTGTTCTGGCCGTACAACGACTTAAATAGCAGATTTGTGGTTTTGGGTTCTTTTTTCGCCGTAATACAGCAGATTTGTGGTTTTGGCTTCTCTACTAGCCGTACTAAAGCAGATTTGTGGTTTTGGCTTCTCCAGAAACCGTACAACGACTTGAAAAGCAGATTTCTGGTTTTGGCTCCTTTTCTGGCCGTACAAAAGCAGATTTGTGGTTTTGGCTTTTCCACAATCCGTACAAACGACTTGAATAGCAGATTTCTTGGTTTGGCTTCTTTTCTGGCCGTACAACGACTTGACAAGAAGATTTGTGGTTTTAGCTTCTCTTTTGGCCGTAACACAGCAGATTTATGGTTTTGGCTCTCTCCATAAACCGTACAACGACTTGAATAGCAGATTTCTAGTTTTGGCTTTTTTTCTGGCCGTACAAGGACTTAAAAAGCAGATTTGTTGTTTTGGCTTCTCCACAAACCGTACAACGACTTGACTAGCAGATTTGTGGTAATGGTGCTTCTGTTTTGGCCGTACAACGACTTGAATAGCAGATTTGTGGTTTTGGCTTCTCTTTTCGCCATAATACAGCAGATTTGTGGTTTTGGCTTCTCTACTGGCCGTACAAAAGCAGATTTGTGGTTTTGGCGTTTCCACAGTCCGTACAACGACTTGAATAGCAGATTTCTGGTTTTTGCTTCTCTTTTGGCCTTAAAACAGCAGATTTGTGGTTTTGGCTTCTCTACTAGCCGTACAAAAGCAGATTTGTGGTTTTGGCTTCTCCAGAAACCGTACAACGACTTGAAAAGCAGATTTCTGGTTTTGGCTCCTTTTCTGGCCGTAAAACAGCAGATTTCTGGTTTTGGCTTTTTTTCTGGCCGTACAACGACTTGAAAAGAAGATTTGTGGTTTCAGCTTCTCTTTTGGCCGTAACACAGCAGATTTGTGGTTTTGGCTCTCTCCACAAACCGTACAACGACTTGAATAGCAGATTTCTAGTTTTGGTTTCTTTTCTGGCCGTACAGGGACTTAAAAAGCAGATTTGTTGTTTTGGCTTCTCCACAAACCGTACAACGACTTGACTAGCAGATTTGTGGTAATGGTGCTTCTGTTCTGGCCGTACAACGACTTGAATAGCAGATTTGTGGTTTTGGCTTCTCTTTTCGCCGTAATACAGCAGATTTGTGGTTTTGGCTTCTCTACTAGCCGTACAAAAGCAGATTTGTAGTTTTGGCTTCTCCTTAAACCGTACAACGACTTGAAAAGCAGATTTCTTGTTTTGGCTCCTTTTCTGGCCGTACAAAAGCAGATTTGAGGTTTTGGCTTTTCCACAATCCGTATAACGACTTGAATAGCAGATTTCTTGTTTTGGCTTTTTTTCTGGCCGTACAACGACTTGACAAGAAGATTTGTGGTTTTAGCTTCTCTTTTGGCAGTAACACAGCAGATTTATGGTTTTGGCTCTCTCCACAAACCGTACAACGACTTGAATAGCAGATTTCTAGTTTTGGCTTCTTTTCTGGCCGTACAAGGACTTAAAAAGCAGATTTGTTGTTTTGGCTTCTCAACAAACCGTACAACGACTTGACTAGCAGATTTGTGGTAATGGTGCTTCTGTTCTGGCCGTACAACGACTTGAATAGCAGATTTGTGGTTTTGGCTTCTCTTTTCGTCGTAATACAGCAGATTTGTGGTTTTGGCTTCTCTACTGGCCGTACAAAAGCAGATTTGTGGTTTTGGCTTCTCCAGAAACCGTACAAAGACTTGAAAAGCAGATTTCTGGTTTTGGCTCCTTTTCTGGCCGTACAAAAACAGATTTATGGTTTTGGCTCTCTCCACAAACCGTACAACGACTTGAATAGCAGATTTCTAGTTTTGGCTTCTTTTCTGGCCGTACAAGGACTTAAAAAGCAGATTTGTTGTTTTGGCTTCTCCTCAAACCGTACAACGACTTGACTAGCAGATTTGTGGTAATGGTGCTTCTGTTCTGGCCGTACAACGACTTGAATAGCAGATTTGTGGTTTTGGCTTCTCTTTTCGCCGTAATACAGCATATTTGTGGTTTTGGCTTCTCTACTGGCCGTACAAAAGCAGATTTGTGGTTTTGGCTTCTCCAGAAACCGTACAACGACTTGAAAAGCAGATTTCTGGTTTTGGCTCCTTTTCTGGCCGTACAAAAACAGATTTATGGTTTTGGCTTTTCCACAATCCGTACAACGACTTGAATAGCAGATTTCTTGTTTTGGCTTCTTCTCTGGCCGTACAAGGACTTAAAAAGCAGATTTGTTGTTTTGGCTTCTCCACAAACCGTACAACGACTTGAATAGCAGATTTCTAGTTTTGGTTTCTTTTCTGGCCGTACAAGGACTTAAAAAGCAGATTTGTTGTTTTGGCTTCTCCACAAACCGTACAACGACTTGACTAGCAGATTTGTGGTAATGGTGCTTCTGTTCTGGCTGTACAACGACTTGAATAGCAGATTTGTGGTTTTGGCTTCTCTTTTCGCCGTAATACAGCATATTTGTAGTTTTGGCTTCTCTACTGGCCGTACAAAAGCAGATTTGTGGTTTTGGCTTCTCCAGAAACCGTACAACGACTTGAAAAGCAGATTTCTGGTTTTGGCTCCTATTCTGGCCGTACAAAAGCAGATTTGTGGTTTTGGCGTTTCCACAGTCCGTACAACGACTTGAATAGCAGATTTCTGGTTTTTGCTTCTCTTTTGGCCTTAAAACAGCAGATTTGTGGTTTTGGCTCCTTTTCTGGCCGTAAAAAGCAGATTTGTGGTTTTGGCTTTTGGTACAACGACTTGAATAGCAGATTTCTTGTTTTGGCTTCTTTTCTGGCCGTAAAACAGCAGATTTATGGTTTTGGCTCTCTCCACAAACCGTACAACGACTTGAATAGCAGATTTCTAGTTTTGGCTTCTTTTCTGGCCGTACAAGGACTTAAAAAGCAGATTTGTTGTTTTGGCTTCTCCACAAACCGTACAACGACTTGACTAGCAGATTTGTGGTAATGGTGCTTCTGTTCTGGCTGTACAACGACTTGAATAGCAGATTTGTGGTTTTGGCTTCTCTTTTCGCCGTAATACAGCATATTTGTGGTTTTGGCTTCTCTACTGGCCGTACAAAAGCAGATTTGTGGTTTTGGCTTCTCCAGAAACCGTACAACGACTTGAAAAGCAGATTTCTGGTTTTGGCTCCTATTCTGGCCGTACAAAAGCAGATTTGTGGTTTTGGCTTTTCCACAATCCGTACAACGACTTGAATAGCAAATTTCTTGTTTTGGCTTCTTTTCTAACCGTAAAACAGCAGATTTGTGGTTTTGGCTTCTCTACTGGCCGTACAAAAGCAGATTTGTGGTTTTGGCGTTTCCACAGTCTGTACAACGACTTGAATAGCAGATTTCTTGTTTTGGCTCCTTTTCTGGCCGTAAAAAAGCAGATTTCTGGTTTTGGCTTTTTTTTCTGGCCGTACAACGACTTGAAAAGAAGATTTGTGGTTTCAGCTTCTCTTTTGGTCGTAACACAGCAGATTTGTGGTTTTGGCTCTCTCCACAAACCGTACAACGACTTGAATAGCAGATTTCTAGTTTTTGCTTCTTTTCTGGCCGTACAAGGACTTAAAAAGCAGATTTGTTGTTTTGGCTTCTCCACAAACCGTACAACGACTTGACTAGCAGATTTGTGGTAATGGTGCTTCTGTTCTGGCCGTACAACGACTTAAATAGCAGATTTTTTGGTTTTGGGTTCTTTTTTCGCCGTAATACAGCAGATTTGTGGTTTTGGCTTCTCTACTAGCCGTACTAAAGCAGATTTGTGGTTTTGGCTTCTCCAGAAACCGTACAACGACTTGAAAAGCAGATTTCTGGTTTTGGCTCCTTTTCTGGCCGTACAAAAGCAGATTTGTGGTTTTGGCTTTTCCACAATCCGTACAACGACTTGAATAGCAGATTTCTTGTTTTGGCTTTTTTTCTGGCCGTACAACGACTTGACAAGAAGATTTGTGGTTTTAGCTTCTCTTTTGGCCGTAACACAGCAGATTTATGGTTTTGGCTCTCTCCGTAAACCGTACAACGACTTGAATAGCAGATTTCTGGTTTTTGCTTCTCTTTTGGCCTTAAAACAGCAGATTTGTGGTTTTGGCTTCTCTACTAGCCGTACAAAAGCAGATTTGTGGTTTTGGCTTCTCCAGAAACCGTACAACGACTTGAAAAGCAGATTTCTGGTTTTGGCTCCTTTTCTGGCCGTAAAACAGCAGATTTCTGGTTTTGGCTTTTTTTCTGGCCGTACAACGACTTGAAAAGAAGATTTGTGGTTTCAGCTTCTCTTTTGGCCGTAACACAGCAGATTTGTGGTTTTGGCTCTCTCCACAAACCGTACAACGACTTGAATAGCAGATTTCTAGTTTTGGTTTCTTTTCTGGCCGTACAAGGACTTAAAAAGCAGATTTGTTGTTTTGGCTTCTCCACAAACCGTACAACGACTTGACTAGCAGATTTGTGGTAATGGTGCTTCTGTTCTGGCCGTACAACGACTTGAATAGCAGATTTGTGGTTTTGGCTTCTCTTTTCGCCGTAATACAGCAGATTTGTGGTTTTGGCTTCTCTACTAGCCGTACAAAAGCAGATTTGTAGTTTTGGCTTCTCCTTAAACCGTACAACGACTTGAAAAGCAGATTTCTTGTTTTGGCTCCTTTTCTGGCCGTACAAAAGCAGATTTGAGGTTTTGGCTTTTCCACAATCCGTATAACGACTTGAATAGCAGATTTCTTGTTTTGGCTTTTTTTCTGGCCGTACAACGACTTGACAAGAAGATTTGTGGTTTTAGCTTCTCTTTTGGCAGTAACACAGCAGATTTATGGTTTTGGCTCTCTCCACAAACCGTACAACGACTTGAATAGCAGATTTCTAGTTTTGGCTTCTTTTCTAGCCGTACAAGGACTTAAAAAGCAGATTTGTTGTTTTGGCTTCTCAACAAACCGTACAACGACTTGACTAGCAGATTTGTGGTAATGGTGCTTCTGTTCTGGCCGTACAACGACTTGAATAGCAGATTTGTGGTTTTGGCTTCTCTTTTCGTCGTAATACAGCAGATTTGTGGTTTTGGCTTCTCTACTGGCCGTACAAAAGCAGATTTGTGGTTTTGGCTTCTCCAGAAACCGTACAAAGACTTGAAAAGCAGATTTCTGGTTTTGGCTCCTTTTCTGGCCGTACAAAAACAGATTTATGGTTTTGGCTCTCTCCACAAACCGTACAACGACTTGAATAGCAGATTTCTAGTTTTGGCTTCTTTTCTGGCCGTACAAGGACTTAAAAAGCAGATTTGTTGTTTTGGCTTCTCCACAAACCGTACAACGACTTGAATAGCAGATTTCTAGTTTTGGTTTCTTTTCTGGCCGTACAAGGACTTAAAAAGCAGATTTGTTGTTTTGGCTTCTCCACAAACCGTACAACGACTTGACTAGCAGATTTGTGGTAATGGTGCTTCTGTTCTGGCTGTACAACGACTTGAATAGCAGATTTGTGGTTTTGGCTTCTCTTTTCGCCGTAATACAGCATATTTGTAGTTTTGGCTTCTCTACTGGCCGTACAAAAGCAGATTTGTGGTTTTGGCTTCTCCAGAAACCGTACAACGACTTGAAAAGCAGATTTCTGGTTTTGGCTCCTATTCTGGCCGTACAAAAGCAGATTTGTGGTTTTGGCGTTTCCACAGTCCGTACAACGACTTGAATAGCAAATTTCTGGTTTTTGCTTCTCTTTTGGCCTTAAAACAGCAGATTTGTGGTTTTGGCTCCTTTTCTGGCCGTAAAAAGCAGATTTGTGGTTTTGGCTTTTGGTACAACGACTTGAATAGCAGATTTCTTGTTTTGGCTTCTTTTCTGGCCGTAAAACAGCAGATTTATGGTTTTGGCTCTCTCCACAAACCGTACAACGACTTGAATAGCAGATTTCTAGTTTTGGCTTCTTTTCTGGCCGTACAAGGACTTGAATAGCAGATTTCTAGTTTTGGCTTCTTTTCTGGCCGTACAAGGACTTGAAAAGCAGATTTGTTGTTTTGGCTTCTCAACAAACCGTACAACGACTTGACTAGCAGATTTGTGGTAATGGTGCTTCTGTTCTGGCCGTACAACGACTTGAATAGCAGATTTGTGGTTTTGGCTTCTCTTTTCGCCGTAATACAGCAGATTTGTGGTTTTGGCTTCTCTACTGGCCGTACAAAAGCAGATTTGTGGTTTTGGCTTCTCCAGAAACCGTACAAAGACTTGAAAAGCAGATTTCTGGTTTTGGCTCCTTTTCTGGCCGTACAAAAACAGATTTATGGTTTTGGCTCTCTCCACAAACCGTACAACGACTTGAATAGCAGATTTCTAGTTTTGGCTTCTTTTCTGGCCGTACAAGGACTTAAAAAGCAGATTTGTTGTTTTGGCTTCTCCACAAACCGTACAACGACTTGACTAGCAGATTTGTGGTAATGGTGCTTCTGTTCTGGCTGTACAACGACTTGAATAGCAGATTTGTGGTTTTGGCTTCTCTTTTCGCCGTAATACAGCATATTTGTGGTTTTGGCTTCTCTACTGGCCGTACAAAAGCAGATTTGTGGTTTTGGCTTCTCTAAAAACCGTACAACGACTTGAAAAGCAGATTTCTGGTTTTGGCTCCTATTCTGGCCGTACAAAAGCAGATTTGTGGTTTTGGCGTTTCCACAGTCCGTACAACGACTTGAATAGCAGATTTCTGGTTTTTGCTTCTCTTTTGGCCTTAAAACAGCAGATTTGTGGTTTTGGCTCCTTTTCTGGCCGTAAAAAGCAGATTTGTGGTTTTGGCTTTTGGTACAACGACTTGAATAGCAGATTTCTTGTTTTGGCTTCTTTTCTGGCCGTAAAACAGCAGATTTATGGTTTTGGCTCTCTCCACAAACCGTACAACGACTTGAATAGCAGATTTCAAGTTTTGGCTTCTTATCTGGCCGTACAAGGACTTAAAAAGCAGATTTGTTGTTTTGGCTTCTCCACAAACCGTACAACGACTTGACTAGCAGATTTGTGGTAATGGTGCTTCTGTTTTGGCCGTACAACGACTTGAATAGCAGATTTGTGGTTTCGGCTTCTCTTTTCGCCATAATACAGCAGATTTGTGGTTTTGGCTTCTCTACTGGCCGTACAAAAGCAGATTTGTGGTTTTGGCTTCAGAAACCGTACAACGACTTGAAAAGCAGATTTCTGGTTTTGGCTCCTATTCTGGCCGTACAAAAGCAGATTTGTGGTTTTGGCGTTTCCACAGTCCGTACAACGACTTGAATAGCAGATTTCTGGTTTTTGCTTCTCTTTTGGCCTTAAAACAGCAGATTTGTGGTTTTGGCTTCTCTACTAGCCGTACAAAAGCAGATTTGTGGTTTTGGCTTCTCCAGAAACCGTACAACGACTTGAAAAGCAGATTTCTGGTTTTGGCTCCTTTTCTGGCCGTAAAACAGCAGATTTCTGGTTTTGGCTTTTTTTCTGGCCGTACAACGACTTAAAAAGAAGATTTGTGGTTTCAGCTTCTCTTTTGGCCGTAACACAGCAGATTTCTGGTTTTGGCTCTCTCCACAAACCGTACAACGACTTGAATAGCAGATTTCTAGTTTTGGTTTCTTTTCTGGCCGTACAAGGACTTAAAAAGCAGATTTGTTGTTTTGGCTTCTCCACAAACCGTACAACGACTTGACTAGCAGATTTGTGGTAATGGTGCTTCTGTTCTGGCCGTACAACGACTTGAATAGCAGATTTGTGGTTTTGGCTTCTCTTTTCGCCGTAATACAGCAGATTTGTGGTTTTGGCTTCTCTACTAGCCGTACAAAAGCAGATTTGTAGTTTTGGCTTCTCCTTAAACCGTACAACGACTTGAAAAGCAGATTTCTTGTTTTGGCTCCTTTTCTGGCCGTACAAAAGCAGATTTGAGGTTTTGGCTTTTCCACAATCCGTATAACGACTTGAATAGCAGATTTCTTGTTTTGGCTTTTTTTCTGGCCGTACAACGACTTGACAAGAAGATTTGTGGTTTTAGCTTCTCTTTTGGCAGTAACACAGCAGATTTATGGTTTTGGCTCTCTCCACAAACCGTACAACGACTTGAATAGCAGATTTCTAGTTTTGGCTTCTTTTCTGGCCGTACAAGGACTTGAAAAGCAGATTTGTTGTTTTGGCTTCTCAACAAACCGTACAACGACTTGACTAGCAGATTTGTGGTAATGGTGCTTCTGTTCTGGCCGTACAACGACTTGAATAGCAGATTTGTGGTTTTGGCTTCTCTTTTCGTCGTAATACAGCAGATTTGTGGTTTTGGCTTCTCTACTGGCCGTACAAAAGCAGATTTGTGGTTTTGGCTTCTCCAGAAACCGTACAAAGACTTGAAAAGCAGATTTCTGGTTTTGGCTCCTTTTCTGGCCGTACAAAAACAGATTTATGGTTTTGGCTCTCTCCACAAACCGTACAACGACTTGAATAGCAGATTTCTAGTTTTGGCTTCTTTTCTGGCCGTACAAGGACTTAAAAAGCAGATTTGTTGTTTTGGCTTCTCCACAAACCGTACAACGACTTGACTAGCAGATTTGTGGTAATGGTGCTTCTGTTCTGGCCGTACAACGACTTGAATAGCAGATTTGTGGTTTTGGCTTCTCTTTTCGCCGTAATACAGCATATTTGTGGTTTTGGCTTCTCTACTGGCCGTACAAAAGCAGATTTGTGGTTTTGGCTTCTCCAGAAACCGTACAACGACTTGAAAAGCAGATTTCTGGTTTTGGCTCCTATTCTGGCCGTACAAAAGCAGATTTGTGGTTTTGGCTTTTCCACAATCCGTCCAACGACTTGAATAGCAGATTTCTTGTTTTGGCTTCTTTTCTAACCGTAAAACCGCAGATTTGTGGTTTTGGCTTCTCTACTGGCCGTACAAAAGCAGATTTGTGGTTTTGGCGTTTCCACAGTCTGTACAACGACTTGAATAGCAGATTTCTTGTTTTGGCTCCTTTTCTGGCCGTAAAACAGCAGATTTCTGGTTTTGGCTTTTTTTTCTGGCCGTACAACGACTTGAAAAGAAGATTTGTGGTTTCAGCTTCTCTTTTGGCCGTAACACAGCAGATTTGTGGTTTTGGCTCTCTCCACAAACCGTACAACGACTTGAATAGCAGATTTCTAGTTTTTGCTTCTTTTCTGGCCGTACAAGGACTTAAAAAGCAGATTTGTTGTTTTGGCTTCTCCACAAACCGTACAACGACTTGACTAGCAGATTTGTGGTAATGGTGCTTCTGTTCTGGCCGTACAACGACTTGAATAGCAGATTTGTGGTTTTGGCTTCTCTTTTCGTCGTAATACAGCAGATTTGTGGTTTTGGCTTCTCTACTGGCCGTACAAAAGCAGATTTGTGGTTTTGGCTTCTCCAGAAACCGTACAAAGACTTGAAAAGCAGATTTCTGGTTTTGGCTCCTTTTCTGGCCGTACAAAAACAGATTTATGGTTTTGGCTCTCTCCACAAATCGTACAACGACTTGAATAGCAGATTTCTAGTTTTGGCTTCTTTTCTGGCCGTACAAGGACTTAAAAAGCAGATTTGTTGTTTTGGCTTCTCCACAAACCGTACAACGACTTGACTAGCAGATTTGTGGTAATGGTGCTTCTGTTCTGGCCGTACAACGACTTGAATAGCAGATTTGTGGTTTTGGCTTCTCTTTTCGCCGTAATACAGCATATTTGTGGTTGTGGCTTCTCTACTGGCCGTACAAAAGCAGATTTGTGGTTTTGGCTTCTCCAGAAACCGTACAACGACTTGAAAAGCAGATTTCTGGTTTTGGCTCCTATTCTGGCCGTACAAAAGCAGATTTGTGGTTTTGGCTTTTCCACAATCCGTACAACGACTTGAATAGCAGATTTCTTGTTTTGGCTCCTTTTCTGGCCGTAAAACAGCAGATTTCTGGTTTTGGCTTTTTTTTCTGGCCGTACAACGACTTGAAAAGAAGATTTGTGGTTTCAGCTTCTCTTTTGGCCGTAACACAGCAGATTTGTGGTTTTGGCTCTCTCCACAAACCGTACAACGACTTGAATAGCAGATTTCTAGTTTTTGCTTCTTTTCTGGCCGTACAAGGACTTAAAAAGCAGATTTGTTGTTTTGGCTTCTCCACAAACCGTACAACGACTTGACTAGCAGATTTGTGGTAATGGTGCTTCTGTTCTGGCCGTACAACGACTTAAATAGCAGATTTGTGGTTTTGGGTTCTTTTTTCGCCGTAATACAGCAGATTTGTGGTTTTGGCTTCAGAAACCGTACAACGACTTGAAAAGCAGATTTCTGGTTTTGGCTCCTATTCTGGCCGTACAAAAGCAGATTTGTGGTTTTGGCGTTTCCACAGTCCGTACAACGACTTGAATAGCAGATTTCTGGTTTTTGCTTCTCTTTTGGCCTTAAAACAGCAGATTTGTGGTTTTGGCTTCTCTACTAGCCGTACAAAAGCAGATTTGTGGTTTTGGCTTCTCCAGAAACCGTACAACGACTTGAAAAGCAGATTTCTGGTTTTGGCTCCTATTCTGGCCGTACAAAAGCAGATTTGTGGTTTTGGCGTTTCCACAGTCCGTACAACGACTTGAATAGCAGATTTCTGGTTTTTGCTTCTCTTTTGGCCTTAAAACAGCAGATTTGTGGTTTTGGCTTCTCTACTAGCCGTACAAAAGCAGATTTTTGGTTTTGGCTTTTCCAGAAACCGTACAACGACTTGAAAAGCAGATTTCTTGTTTTGGCTCCTTTTCTGGCCGTAAAACAGCAGATTTCTGGTTTTGGCTTTTTTTCTGGCCGTACAACGACTTGAAAAGAAGATTTGTGGTTTCAGCTTCTCTTTTGGCCGTAACACAGCAGATTTGTGGTTTTGGCTCTCTCCACAAACCGTACAACGACTTGAATAGCAGATTTCTAGTTTTGGTTTCTTTTCTGGCCGTACAAGGACTTAAAAAGCAGATTTGTTGTTTTGGCTTCTCCACAAACCGTACAACGACTTGACTAGCAGATTTGTGGTAATGGTGCTTCTGTTCTGGCCGTACAACGACTTGAATAGCAGATTTGTGGTTTTGGCTTCTCTTTTCGCCGTAATACAGCAGATTTGTGGTTTTGGCTTCTCTACTAGCCGTACAAAAGCAGATTTGTGGTTTTGGCTTCTCCAGAAACCGTACAAAGACTTGAAAAGCAGATTTCTGGTTTTGGCTCCTTTTCTGGCCGTACAAAAACAGATTTATGGTTTTGGCTCTCTCCACAAACCGTACAACAACTTGAATAGCAGATTTCTAGTTTCGGCTTCTTTTCTGGCCGTACAAGGACTTAAAAAGCAGATTTGTTGTTTTGGCTTCTCCACAAACCGTACAACGACTTGACTAGCAGATTTGTGGTAATGGTGCTTCTGTTCTGGCCGTACAACGACTTGAATAGCAGATTTGTGGTTTTGGCTTCTCTTTTCGCCGTAATACAGCATATTTGTGGTTTTGGCTTCTCTACTGGCCGTACAAAAGCAGATTTGTGGTTTTGGCTTCTCCAGAAACCGTACAACGACTTGAAAAGCAGATTTCTGGTTTTGGCTCCTATTCTGGCCGTACAGAAGCAGATTTGTGGTTTTGGCTTCTCTACTAGCCGTACAAAAGCAGATTTGTGGTTTTAGCTTCTCCAGAAACCGTACAACGACTTGAAAAGCAGATTTCTGGTTTTGGCTCCTTTTCTGGCCGTAAAACAGCAGATTTTTGGTTTTGGCTTTTTTTCTGGCCGTACAACGACTTGAAAAGAAGATTTGTGGTTTCAGCTTCTCTTTTGGCCGTAACACAGCAGATTTGTGGTTTTGGCTCTCTCCACAAACCGTACAACGACTTGAATAGCAGATTTCTAGTTTTGGTTTCTTTTCTGGCCGTACAAGGACTTAAAAAGCAGATTTGTTGTTTTGGCTTCTCCACAAACCGTACAACGACTTGACTAGCAGATTTGTGGTAATGGTGCTTCTGTTCTGGCCGTACAACGACTTGAATAGCAGATTTGTGGTTTTGGCTTCTCTTTTCGCCGTAATACAGCAGATTTGTGGTTTTGGCTTCTCTACTAGCCGTACAAAAGCAGATTTGTGGTTTTGGCTTCTCCAGAAACCGTACAAAGACTTGAAAAGCAGATTTCTGGTTTTGGCTCCTTTTCTGGCCGTACAAAAACAGATTTATGGTTTTGGCTCTCTCCACAAACCGTACAACAACTTGAATAGCAGATTTCTAGTTTCGGCTTCTTTTCTGGCCGTACAAGGACTTAAAAAGCAGATTTGTTGTTTTGGCTTCTCCACAAACCGTACAACGACTTGACTAGCAGATTTGTGTCAATGGTGCTTCTGTTCTGGCCGTACAACGACTTGAATAGCAGATTTGTGGTTTTGGCTTCTCTTTTCGCCGTAATACAGCATATTTGTGGTTTTGGCTTCTCTACTGGCCGTACAAAAGCAGATTTGTGGTTTTGGCTTCTCCAGAAACCGTACAACGACTTGAAAAGCAGATTTCTGGTTTTGGCTCCTATTCTGGCCGTACAAAAGCAGATTTCTGGTTTTTGCTTATCTTTTGGCCTTAAAACAGCAGATTTGTGGTTTTGGCTTCTCTACTAGCCGTACAAAAGCAGATTTGTGGTTTTGGCTTCTCCAGAAACCGTACAACGACTTGAAAAGCAGATTTCTGGTTTTGGCTCCTATTCTGGCCGTACAAAAGCAGATTTGTGGTTTTGGCGTTTCCACAGTCCGTACAACGACTTGAATAGCAGATTTCTGGTTTTTGATTCTCTTTTGGCCTTAAAACAGCAGATTTGTGGTTTTGGCTTCTCTACTAGCCGTACAAAAGCAGATTTTTGGTTTTGGCTTCTCCAGAAACCGTACAACGACTTGAAAAGCAGATTTCTGGTTTTGGCTCCTTTTCTGGCCGTAAAACAGCAGATTTCTGGTTTTGGCTTTTTTTCTGGCCGTACAACGACTTGAAAAGAAGATTTGTGGTTTCAGCTTCTCTTTTGGCCGTAACACAGCAGATTTGTGGTTTTGGCTCTCTCCACAAACCGTACAACGACTTGAATAGCAGATTTCTAGTTTTGGTTTCTTTTCTGGCCGTACAAGGACTTAAAAAGCAGATTTGTTGTTTTGGCTTCTCCACAAACCGTACAACGACTTGACTAGCAGATTTGTGGTAATGGTGCTTCTGTTCTGGCCGTACAACGACTTGAATAGCAGATTTGTGGTTTTGGCTTCTCTTTTCGCCGTAATACAGCAGATTTGTGGTTTTGGCTTCTCTACTAGCCGTACAAAAGCAGTGTTGTGGTTTTGGCTTCTCCAGAAACCGTACAAAGACTTGAAAAGCAGATTTCTGGTTTTGGCTCCTTTTCTGGCCGTACAAAAACAGATTTATGGTTTTGGCTCTCTCCACAAACCGTACAACAACTTGAATAGCAGATTTCTAGTTTCGGCTTCTTTTCTGGCCGTACAAGGACTTAAAAAGCAGATTTGTTGTTTTGGCTTCTCCACAAACCGTACAACGACTTGACTAGCAGATTTGTGGTAATGGTGCTTCTGTTCTGGCCGTACAACGACTTGAATAGCAGATTTGTGGTTTTGGCTTCTCTTTTCGCCGTAATACAGCATATTTGTGGTTTTGGCTTCTCTACTGGCCGTACAAAAGCAGATTTGTGGTTTTGGCTTCTCCAGAAACCGTACAACGACTTGAAAAGCAGATTTCTGGTTTTGGCTCCTATTCTGGCCGTACAGAAGCAGATTTGTGGTTTTGGCTTCTCTACTAGCCGTACAAAAGCAGATTTGTGGTTTTAGCTTCTCCAGAAACCGTACAACGACTTGAAAAGCAGATTTCTGGTTTTGGCTCCTTTTCTGGCCGTAAAACAGCAGATTTTTGGTTTTGGCTTTTTTTCTGGCCGTACAACGACTTGAAAAGAAGATTTGTGGTTTCAGCTTCTCTTTTGGCCGTAACACAGCAGATTTGTGGTTTTGGCTCTCTCCACAAACCGTACAACGACTTGAATAGCAGATTTCTAGTTTTGGTTTCTTTTCTGGCCGTACAAGGACTTAAAAAGCAGATTTGTTGTTTTGGCTTCTCCACAAACCGTACAACGACTTGACTAGCAGATTTGTGGTAATGGTGCTTCTGTTCTGGCCGTACAACGACTTGAATAGCAGATTTGTGGTTTTGGCTTCTCTTTTCGCCGTAATACAGCAGATTTGTGGTTTTGGCTTCTCTACTAGCCGTACAAAAGCAGATTTGTGGTTTTGGCTTCTCCAGAAACCGTACAAAGACTTGAAAAGCAGATTTCTGGTTTTGGCTCCTTTTCTGGCCGTACAAAAACAGATTTATGGTTTTGGCTCTCTCCACAAACCGTACAACAACTTGAATAGCAGATTTCTAGTTTCGGCTTCTTTTCTGGCCGTACAAGGACTTAAAAAGCAGATTTGTTGTTTTGGCTTCTCCACAAACCGTACAACGACTTGACTAGCAGATTTGTGGTAATGGTGCTTCTGTTCTGGCCGTACAACGACTTGAATAGCAGATTTGTGGTTTTGGCTTCTCTTTTCGCCGTAATACAGCATATTTGTGGTTTTGGCTTCTCTACTGGCCGTACAAAAGCAGATTTGTGGTTTTGGCTTCTCCAGAAACCGTACAACGACTTGAAAAGCAGATTTCTGGTTTTGGCTCCTATTCTGGCCGTACAAAAGCAGATTTGTGGTTTTGGCTTTTCCACAATCCGTACAACGACTTGAATAGCAAATTTCTTGTTTTGGCTTCTTTTCTAACCGTAAAACAGCAGATTTGTGGTTTTGGCTTCTCTACTGGCCGTACAAAAGCAGATTTGTGGTTTTTGCTTCTCTTTTGGCCTTAAAACAGCAGATTTGTGGTTTTGGCTTCTCTACTAGCCGTACAAAAGCAGATTTGTGGTTTTGGCTTCTCTAGAAACCGTACAACGACTTGAAAAGCAGATTTCTGGTTTTGGCTCCTTTTCTGGCCGTAAAACAGCAGATTTCTGGTTTTGGCTTTTTTTCTGGCCGTACAACGACTTGAAAAGAAGATTTGTGGTTTCAGCTTCTCTTTTGGCCGTAACACAGCAGATTTGTGGTTTTGGCTCTCTCCACAAACCGTACAACGACCTGAATAGCAGATTTCTAGTTTTGGTTTCTTTTCTGGCCGTACAAGGACTTAAAAAGCAGATTTGTTGTTTTGGCTTCTCCACAAACCGTACAACGACTTGACTAGCAGATTTGTGGTAATGGTGCTTCTGTTCTGGCCGTACAACGACTTGAATAGCAGATTTGTGGTTTTGGCTTCTCTTTTCGCCGTAATACAGCATATTTGTGGTTTTGGCTTCTCTACTGGCCGTACAAAAGCAGATTTGTGGTTTTGGCTTCTCCAGAAACCGTACAACGACTTGAAAAGCAGATTTCTGGTTTTGGCTCCTATTCTGGCCGTACAGAAGCAGATTTGTGGTTTTGGCTTCTCTACTAGCCGTACAAAAGCAGATTTGTGGTTTTAGCTTCTCCAGAAACCGTACAACGACTTGAAAAGCAGATTTCTGGTTTTGGCTCCTTTTCTGGCCGTAAAACAGCAGATTTTTGGTTTTGGCTTTTTTTCTGGCCGTACAACGACTTGAAAAGAAGATTTGTGGTTTCAGCTTCTCTTTTGGCCGTAACACAGCAGATTTGTGGTTTTGGCTCTCTCCACAAACCGTACAACGACTTGAATAGCAGATTTCTAGTTTTGGTTTCTTTTCTGGCCGTACAAGGACTTAAAAAGCAGATTTGTTGTTTTGGCTTCTCCACAAACCGTACAACGACTTGACTAGCAGATTTGTGGTAATGGTGCTTCTGTTCTGGCCGTACAACGACTTGAATAGCAGATTTGTGGTTTTGGCTTCTCTTTTCGCCGTAATACAGCAGATTTGTGGTTTTGGCTTCTCTACTAGCCGTACAAAAGCAGATTTGTGGTTTTGGCTTCTCCAGAAACCGTACAAAGACTTGAAAAGCAGATTTCTGGTTTTGGCTCCTTTTCTGGCCGTACAAAAACAGATTTATGGTTTTGGCTCTCTCCACAAACCGTACAACAACTTGAATAGCAGATTTCTAGTTTCGGCTTCTTTTCTGGCCGTACAAGGACTTAAAAAGCAGATTTGTTGTTTTGGCTTCTCCACAAACCGTACAACGACTTGACTAGCAGATTTGTGGTAATGGTGCTTCTGTTCTGGCCGTACAACGACTTGAATAGCAGATTTGTGGTTTTGGCTTCTCTTTTCGCCGTAATACAGCATATTTGTGGTTTTGGCTTCTCTACTGGCCGTACAAAAGCAGATTTGTGGTTTTGGCTTCTCCAGAAACCGTACAACGACTTGAAAAGCAGATTTCTGGTTTTGGCTCCTATTCTGGCCGTACAAAAGCAGATTTGTGGTTTTGGCTTTTCCACAATCCGTACAACGACTTGAATAGCAAATTTCTTGTTTTGGCTTCTTTTCTAACCGTAAAACAGCAGATTTGTGGTTTTGGCTTCTCTACTGGCCGTACAAAAGCAGATTTGTGGTTTTTGCTTCTCTTTTGGCCTTAAAACAGCAGATTTGTGGTTTTGGCTTCTCTACTAGCCGTACAAAAGCAGATTTGTGGTTTTGGCTTCTCTAGAAACCGTACAACGACTTGAAAAGCAGATTTCTGGTTTTGGCTCCTTTTCTGGCCGTAAAACAGCAGATTTCTGGTTTTGGCTTTTTTTCTGGCCGTACAACGACTTGAAAAGAAGATTTGTGGTTTCAGCTTCTCTTTTGGCCGTAACACAGCAGATTTGTGGTTTTGGCTCTCTCCACAAACCGTACAACGACTTGAATAGCAGATTTCTAGTTTTGGCTTCTTTTCTGGCCGTACAAGGACTTGAAAAGCAGATTTGTTGTTTTGGCTTCTCAACAAACCGTACAACGACTTGACTAGCAGATTTGTGGTAATGGTGCTTCTGTTCTGGCCGTACAACGACTTGAATAGCAGATTTGTGGTTTTGGCTTCTCTTTTCGTCGTAATACAGCAGATTTGTGGTTTTGGCTTCTCTACTGGCCGTACAAAAGCAGATTTGTGGTTTTGGCTTCTCCAGAAACCGTACAAAGACTTGAAAAGCAGATTTCTGGTTTTGGCTCCTTTTCTGGCCGTACAAAAACAGATTTATGGTTTTGGCTCTCTCCACAAACCGTACAACGACTTGAATAGCAGATTTCTAGTTTTGGCTTCTTTTCTGGCCGTACAAGGACTTAAAAAGCAGATTTGTTGTTTTGGCTTCTCCACAAACCGTACAACGACTTGACTAGCAGATTTGTGGTAATGGTGCTTCTGTTCTGGCCGTACAACGACTTGAATAGCAGATTTGTGGTTTTGGCTTCTCTTTTCGCCGTAATACAGCATATTTGTGGTTTTGGCTTCTCTACTGGCCGTACAAAAGCAGATTTGTGGTTTTGGCTTCTCCAGAAACCGTACAACGACTTGAAAAGCAGATTTCTGGTTTTGGCTCCTATTCTGGCCGTACAAAAGCAGATTTGTGGTTTTGGCTTTTCCACAATCCGTACAACGACTTGAATAGCAGATTTCTTGTTTTGGCTTCTTTTCTAACCGTAAAACCGCAGATTTGTGGTTTTGGCTTCTCTACTGGCCGTACAAAAGCAGATTTGTGGTTTTGGCGTTTCCACAGTCTGTACAACGACTTGAATAGCAGATTTCTTGTTTTGGCTCCTTTTCTGGCCGTAAAACAGCAGATTTCTGGTTTTGGCTTTTTTTTCTGGCCGTACAACGACTTGAAAAGAAGATTTGTGGTTTCAGCTTCTCTTTTGGCCGTAACACAGCAGATTTGTGGTTTTGGCTCTCTCCACAAACCGTACAACGACTTGAATAGCAGATTTCTGGTTTTGGCTCCTTTTCTGGCCGTACAAAAACAGATTTATGGTTTTGGCTCTCTCCACAAACCGTACAACAACTTGAATAGCAGATTTCTAGTTTCGGCTTCTTTTCTGGCCGTACAAGGACTTAAAAAGCAGATTTGTTGTTTTGGCTTCTCCACAAACCGTACAACGACTTGACTAGCAGATTTGTGGTAATGGTGCTTCTGTTCTGGCTGTACAACGACTTGAATAGCAGATTTGTGGTTTTGGCTTCTCTTTTCGCCGTAATACAGCATATTTGTGGTTTTGGCTTCTCTACTGGCCGTACAAAAGCAGATTTGTGGTTTTGGCTTCTCCAGAAACCGTACAACGACTTGAAAAGCAGATTTCTGGTTTTGGCTCCTATTCTGGCCGTACAAAAGCAGATTTGTGGTTTTGGCTTTTCCACAATCCGTACAACGACTTGAATAGCAAATTTCTTGTTTTGGCTTCTTTTCTAACCGTAAAACAGCAGATTTGTGGTTTTGGCTTCTCTACTGGCCGTACAAAAGCAGATTTGTGGTTTTTGCTTCTCTTTTGGCCTTAAAACAGCAGATTTGTGGTTTTGGCTTCTCTACTAGCCGTACAAAAGCAGATTTGTGGTTTTGGCTTCTCTAGAAACCGTACAACGACTTGAAAAGCAGATTTCTGGTTTTGGCTCCTTTTCTGGCCGTAAAACAGCAGATTTCTGGTTTTGGCTTTTTTTCTGGCCGTACAACGACTTGAAAAGAAGATTTGTGGTTTCAGCTTCTCTTTTGGCCGTAACACAGCAGATTTGTGGTTTTGGCTCTCTCCACAAACCGTACAACGACTTGACTAGCAGATTTGTGGTAATGGTGCTTCTGTTCTGGCCGTACAACGACTTGAATAGCAGATTTGTGGTTTTGGCTTCTCTTTTCGTCGTAATACAGCAGATTTGTGGTTTTGGCTTCTCTACTGGCCGTACAAAAGCAGATTTGTGGTTTTGGCTTCTCCAGAAACCGTACAAAGACTTGAAAAGCAGATTTCTGGTTTTGGCTCCTTTTCTGGCCGTACAAAAACAGATTTATGGTTTTGGCTCTCTCCACAAACCGTACAACGACTTGAATAGCAGATTTCTAGTTTTGGCTTCTTTTCTGGCCGTACAAGGACTTAAAAAGCAGATTTGTTGTTTTGGCTTCTCCACAAACCGTACAACGACTTGACTAGCAGATTTGTGGTAATGGTGCTTCTGTTCTGGCCGTACAACGACTTGAATAGCAGATTTGTGGTTTTGGCTTCTCTTTTCGCCGTAATACAGCATATTTGTGGTTTTGGCTTCTCTACTGGCCGTACAAAAGCAGATTTGTGGTTTTGGCTTCTCCAGAAACCGTACAACGACTTGAAAAGCAGATTTCTGGTTTTGGCTCCTATTCTGGCCGTACAAAAGCAGATTTGTGGTTTTGGCTTTTCCACAATCCGTACAACGACTTGAATAGCAGATTTCTTGTTTTGGCTTCTTTTCTAACCGTAAAACCGCAGATTTGTGGTTTTGGCTTCTCTACTGGCCGTACAAAAGCAGATTTGTGGTTTTGGCGTTTCCACAGTCTGTACAACGACTTGAATAGCAGATTTCTTGTTTTGGCTCCTTTTCTGGCCGTAAAACAGCAGATTTCTGGTTTTGGCTTTTTTTTCTGGCCGTACAACGACTTGAAAAGAAGATTTGTGGTTTCAGCTTCTCTTTTGGCCGTAACACAGCAGATTTGTGGTTTTGGCTCTCTCCACAAACCGTACAACGACTTGAATAGCAGATTTCTGGTTTTGGCTCCTTTTCTGGCCGTACAAAAACAGATTTATGGTTTTGGCTCTCTCCACAAACCGTACAACAACTTGAATAGCAGATTTCTAGTTTCGGCTTCTTTTCTGGCCGTACAAGGACTTAAAAAGCAGATTTGTTGTTTTGGCTTCTCCACAAACCGTACAACGACTTGACTAGCAGATTTGTGGTAATGGTGCTTCTGTTCTGGCCGTACAACGACTTGAATAGCAGATTTGTGGTTTTGGCTTCTCTTTTCGCCGTAATACAGCATATTTGTGGTTTTGGCTTCTCTACTGGCCGTACAAAAGCAGATTTGTGGTTTTGGCTTCTCCAGAAACCGTACAACGACTTGAAAAGCAGATTTCTGGTTTTGGCTCCTATTCTGGCCGTACAAAAGCAGATTTGTGGTTTTGGCGTTTCCACAGTCCGTACAACGACTTGAATAGCAGATTTCTGGTTTTTGCTTCTCTTTTGGCCTTAAAACAGCAGATTTGTGGTTTTGGCTTCTCTACTAGCCGTACAAAAGCAGATTTGTGGTTTTGGCTTCTCCAGAAACCGTACAACGACTTGAAAAGCAGATTTCTGGTTTTGGCTCCTATTCTGGCCGTACAAAAGCAGATTTGTGGTTTTGGCGTTTCCACAGTCCGTACAACGACTTGAATAGCAGATTTCTGGTTTTTGCTTCTCTTTTGGCCTTAAAACAGCAGATTTGTGGTTTTGGCTTCTCTACTAGCCGTACAAAAGCAGATTTTTGGTTTTGGCTTCTCCAGAAACCGTACAACGACTTGAAAAGCAGATTTCTTGTTTTGGCTCCTTTTCTGGCCGTAAAACAGCAGATTTCTGGTTTTGGCTTTTTTTCTGGCCGTACAACGACTTGAAAAGAAGATTTGTGGTTTCAGCTTCTCTTTTGGCCGTAACACAGCAGATTTGTGGTTTTGGCTCTCTCCACAAACCGTACAACGACTTGAATAGCAGATTTCTAGTTTTGGTTTCTTTTCTGGCCGTACAAGGACTTAAAAAGCAGATTTGTTGTTTTGGCTTCTCCACAAACCGTACAACGACTTGACTAGCAGATTTGTGGTAATGGTGCTTCTGTTCTGGCCGTACAACGACTTGAATAGCAGATTTGTGGTTTTGGCTTCTCTTTTCGCCGTAATACAGCAGATTTGTGGTTTTGGCTTCTCTACTAGCCGTACAAAAGCAGTGTTGTGGTTTTGGCTTCTCCAGAAACCGTACAAAGACTTGAAAAGCAGATTTCTGGTTTTGGCTCCTTTTCTGGCCGTACAAAAACAGATTTATGGTTTTGGCTCTCTCCACAAACCGTACAACAACTTGAATAGCAGATTTCTAGTTTCGGCTTCTTTTCTGGCCGTACAAGGACTTAAAAAGCAGATTTGTTGTTTTGGCTTCTCCACAAACCGTACAACGACTTGACTAGCAGATTTGTGGTAATGGTGCTTCTGTTCTGGCCGTACAACGACTTGAATAGCAGATTTGTGGTTTTGGCTTCTCTTTTCGCCGTAATACAGCATATTTGTGGTTTTGGCTTCTCTACTGGCCGTACAAAAGCAGATTTGTGGTTTTGGCTTCTCCAGAAACCGTACAACGACTTGAAAAGCAGATTTCTGGTTTTGGCTCCTATTCTGGCCGTACAAAAGCAGATTTGTGGTTTTGGCTTTTCCACAATCCGTACAACGACTTGAATAGCAAATTTCTTGTTTTGGCTTCTTTTCTAACCGTAAAACAGCAGATTTGTGGTTTTGGCTTCTCTACTGGCCGTACAAAAGCAGATTTGTGGTTTTTGCTTCTCTTTTGGCCTTAAAACAGCAGATTTGTGGTTTTGGCTTCTCTACTAGCCGTACAAAAGCAGATTTGTGGTTTTGGCTTCTCTAGAAACCGTACAACGACTTGAAAAGCAGATTTCTGGTTTTGGCTCCTTTTCTGGCCGTAAAACAGCAGATTTCTGGTTTTGGCTTTTTTTCTGGCCGTACAACGACTTGAAAAGAAGATTTGTGGTTTCAGCTTCTCTTTTGGCCGTAACACAGCAGATTTGTGGTTTTGGCTCTCTCCACAAACCGTACAACGACTTGAATAGCAGATTTCTAGTTTTGGCTTCTTTTCTGGCCGTACAAGGACTTGAAAAGCAGATTTCTGGTTTTGGCTCCTATTCTGGCCGTACAAAAGCAGATTTGTGGTTTTGGCTTTTCCACAATCCGTACAACGACTTGAATAGCAGATTTCTTGTTTTGGCTTCTTTTCTAACCGTAAAACCGCAGATTTGTGGTTTTGGCTTCTCTACTGGCCGTACAAAAGCAGATTTGTGGTTTTGGCGTTTCCACAGTCTGTACAACGACTTGAATAGCAGATTTCTTGTTTTGGCTCCTTTTCTGGCCGTAAAACAGCAGATTTCTGGTTTTGGCTTTTTTTTCTGGCCGTACAACGACTTGAAAAGAAGATTTGTGGTTTCAGCTTCTCTTTTGGCCGTAACACAGCAGATTTGTGGTTTTGGCTCTCTCCACAAACCGTATAACGACTTGAATAGCAGATTTCTGGTTTTGGCTCCTTTTCTGGCCGTACAAAAACAGATTTATGGTTTTGGCTCTCTCCACAAACCGTACAACAACTTGAATAGCAGATTTCTAGTTTCGGCTTCTTTTCTGGCCGTACAAGGACTTAAAAAGCAGATTTGTTGTTTTGGCTTCTCCACAAACCGTACAACGACTTGACTAGCAGATTTGTGGTAATGGTGCTTCTGTTCTGGCCGTACAACGACTTGAATAGCAGATTTGTGGTTTTGGCTTCTCTTTTCGCCGTAATACAGCATATTTGTGGTTTTGGCTTCTCTACTGGCCGTACAAAAGCAGATTTGTGGTTTTGGCTTCTCCAGAAACCGTACAACGACTTGAAAAGCAGATTTCTGGTTTTGGCTCCTATTCTGGCCGTACAAAAGCAGATTTGTGGTTTTGGCGTTTCCACAGTCCGTACAACGACTTGAATAGCAGATTTCTGGTTTTTGCTTCTCTTTTGGCCTTAAAACAGCAGATTTGTGGTTTTGGCTTCTCTACTAGCCGTACAAAAGCAGATTTGTGGTTTTGGCTTCTCCAGAAACCGTACAACGACTTGAAAAGCAGATTTCTGGTTTTGGCTCCTATTCTGGCCGTACAAAAGCAGATTTGTGGTTTTGGCGTTTCCACAGTCCGTACAACGACTTGAATAGCAGATTTCTGGTTTTTGCTTCTCTTTTGGCCTTAAAACAGCAGATTTGTGGTTTTGGCTTCTCTACTAGCCGTACAAAAGCAGATTTTTGGTTTTGGTTTCTCCAGAAACCGTACAACGACTTGAAAAGCAGATTTCTGGTTTTGGCTCCTTTTCTGGCCGTAAAACAGCAGATTTCTGGTTTTGGCTTTTTTTCTGGCCGTACAACGACTTGAAAAGAAGATTTATGGTTTCAGCTTCTCTTTTGGCCGTAACACAGCAGATTTGTGGTTTTGGCTCTCTCCACAAACCGTACAACGACTTGAATAGCAGATTTCTAGTTTTGGTTTCTTTTCTGGCCGTACAAGGACTTAAAAAGCAGATTTGTTGTTTTGGCTTCTCCACAAACCGTACAACGACTTGACTAGCAGATTTGTGGTAATGGTGCTTCTGTTCTGGCCGTACAACGACTTGAATAGCAGATTTGTGGTTTTGGCTTCTCTTTTCGCCGTAATACAGCAGATTTGTGGTTTTGGCTTCTCTACTAGCCGTACAAAAGCAGTGTTGTGGTTTTGGCTTCTCCAGAAACCGTACAAAGACTTGAAAAGCAGATTTCTGGTTTTGGCTCCTTTTCTGGCCGTACAAAAACAGATTTATGGTTTTGGCTCTCTCCACAAACCGTACAACAACTTGAATAGCAGATTTCTAGTTTCGGCTTCTTTTCTGGCCGTACAAGGACTTAAAAAGCAGATTTGTTGTTTTGGCTTCTCCACAAACCGTACAACGACTTGACTAGCAGATTTGTGGTAATGGTGCTTCTGTTCTGGCCGTACAACGACTTGAATAGCAGATTTGTGGTTTTGGCTTCTCTTTTCGCCGTAATACAGCATATTTGTGGTTTTGGCTTCTCTACTGGCCGTACAAAAGCAGATTTGTGGTTTTGGCTTCTCCAGAAACCGTACAACGACTTGAAAAGCAGATTTCTGGTTTTGGCTCCTATTCTGGCCGTACAGAAGCAGATTTGTGGTTTTGGCTTCTCTACTAGCCGTACAAAAGCAGATTTGTGGTTTTAGCTTCTCCAGAAACCGTACAACGACTTGAAAAGCAGATTTCTGGTTTTGGCTCCTTTTCTGGCCGTAAAACAGCAGATTTTTGGTTTTGGCTTTTTTTCTGGCCGTACAACGACTTGAAAAGAAGATTTGTGGTTTCAGCTTCTCTTTTGGCCGTAACACAGCAGATTTGTGGTTTTGGCTCTCTCCACAAACCGTACAACGACTTGAATAGCAGATTTCTAGTTTTGGTTTCTTTTCTGGCCGTACAAGGACTTAAAAAGCAGATTTGTTGTTTTGGCTTCTCCACAAACCGTACAACGACTTGACTAGCAGATTTGTGGTAATGGTGCTTCTGTTCTGGCCGTACAACGACTTGAATAGCAGATTTGTGGTTTTGGCTTCTCTTTTCGCCGTAATACAGCAGATTTGTGGTTTTGGCTTCTCTACTAGCCGTACAAAAGCAGATTTGTGGTTTTGGCTTCTCCAGAAACCGTACAAAGACTTGAAAAGCAGATTTCTGGTTTTGGCTCCTTTTCTGGCCGTACAAAAACAGATTTATGGTTTTGGCTCTCTCCACAAACCGTACAACAACTTGAATAGCAGATTTCTAGTTTCGGCTTCTTTTCTGGCCGTACAAGGACTTAAAAAGCAGATTTGTTGTTTTGGCTTCTCCACAAACCGTACAACGACTTGACTAGCAGATTTGTGGTAATGGTGCTTCTGTTCTGGCCGTACAACGACTTGAATAGCAGATTTGTGGTTTTGGCTTCTCTTTTCGCCGTAATACAGCATATTTGTGGTTTTGGCTTCTCTACTGGCCGTACAAAAGCAGATTTGTGGTTTTGGCTTCTCCAGAAACCGTACAACGACTTGAAAAGCAGATTTCTGGTTTTGGCTCCTATTCTGGCCGTACAAAAGCAGATTTGTGGTTTTGGCTTTTCCACAATCCGTACAACGACTTGAATAGCAAATTTCTTGTTTTGGCTTCTTTTCTAACCGTAAAACAGCAGATTTGTGGTTTTGGCTTCTCTACTGGCCGTACAAAAGCAGATTTGTGGTTTTTGCTTCTCTTTTGGCCTTAAAACAGCAGATTTGTGGTTTTGGCTTCTCTACTAGCCGTACAAAAGCAGATTTGTGGTTTTGGCTTCTCTAGAAACCGTACAACGACTTGAAAAGCAGATTTCTGGTTTTGGCTCCTTTTCTGGCCGTAAAACAGCAGATTTCTGGTTTTGGCTTTTTTTCTGGCCGTACAACGACTTGAAAAGAAGATTTGTGGTTTCAGCTTCTCTTTTGGCCGTAACACAGCAGATTTGTGGTTTTGGCTCTCTCCACAAACCGTACAACGACTTGAATAGCAGATTTCTAGTTTTGGCTTCTTTTCTGGCCGTACAAGGACTTGAAAAGCAGATTTGTTGTTTTGGCTTCTCAACAAACCGTACAACGACTTGACTAGCAGATTTGTGGTAATGGTGCTTCTGTTCTGGCCGTACAACGACTTGAATAGCAGATTTGTGGTTTTGGCTTCTCTTTTCGCCGTAATACAGCAGATTTGTGGTTTTGGCTTCTCTACTAGCCGTACAAAAGCAGTGTTGTGGTTTTGGCTTCTCCAGAAACCGTACAAAGACTTGAAAAGCAGATTTCTGGTTTTGGCTCCATTTCTGGCCGTACAAAAACAGATTTATGGTTTTGGCTCTCTCCACAAACCGTACAACAACTTGAATAGCAGATTTCTAGTTTCGGCTTCTTTTCTGGCCGTACAAGGACTTAAAAAGCAGATTTGTTGTTTTGGCTTCTCCACAAACCGTACAACGACTTGACTAGCAGATTTGTGGTAATGGTGCTTCTGTTCTGGCCGTACAACGACTTGAATAGCAGATTTGTGGTTTTGGCTTCTCTTTTCGCCGTAATACAGCATATTTGTGGTTTTGGCTTCTCTACTGGCCGTACAAAAGCAGATTTGTGGTTTTGGCTTCTCCAGAAACCGTACAACGACTTGAAAAGCAGATTTCTGGTTTTGGCTCCTATTCTGGCCGTACAGAAGCAGATTTGTGGTTTTGGCTTCTCTACTAGCCGTACAAAAGCAGATTTGTGGTTTTAGCTTCTCCAGAAACCGTACAACGACTTGAAAAGCAGATTTCTGGTTTTGGCTCCTTTTCTGGCCGTAAAACAGCAGATTTTTGGTTTTGGCTTTTTTTCTGGCCGTACAACGACTTGAAAAGAAGATTTGTGGTTTCAGCTTCTCTTTTGGCCGTAACACAGCAGATTTGTGGTTTTGGCTCTCTCCACAAACCGTACAACGACTTGAATAGCAGATTTCTAGTTTTGGTTTCTTTTCTGGCCGTACAAGGACTTAAAAAGCAGATTTGTTGTTTTGGCTTCTCCACAAACCGTACAACGACTTGACTAGCAGATTTGTGGTAATGGTGCTTCTGTTCTGGCCGTACAACGACTTGAATAGCAGATTTGTGGTTTTGGCTTCTCTTTTCGCCGTAATACAGCAGATTTGTGGTTTTGGCTTCTCTACTAGCCGTACAAAAGCAGATTTGTGGTTTTGGCTTCTCCAGAAACCGTACAAAGACTTGAAAAGCAGATTTCTGGTTTTGGCTCCTTTTCTGGCCGTACAAAAACAGATTTATGGTTTTGGCTCTCTCCACAAACCGTACAACAACTTGAATAGCAGATTTCTAGTTTCGGCTTCTTTTCTGGCCGTACAAGGACTTAAAAAGCAGATTTGTTGTTTTGGCTTCTCCACAAACCGTACAACGACTTGACTAGCAGATTTGTGGTAATGGTGCTTCTGTTCTGGCCGTACAACGACTTGAATAGCAGATTTGTGGTTTTGGCTTCTCTTTTCGCCGTAATACAGCATATTTGTGGTTTTGGCTTCTCTACTGGCCGTACAAAAGCAGATTTGTGGTTTTGGCTTCTCCAGAAACCGTACAACGACTTGAAAAGCAGATTTCTGGTTTTGGCTCCTATTCTGGCCGTACAAAAGCAGATTTGTGGTTTTGGCTTTTCCACAATCCGTACAACGACTTGAATAGCAAATTTCTTGTTTTGGCTTCTTTTCTAACCGTAAAACAGCAGATTTGTGGTTTTGGCTTCTCTACTGGCCGTACAAAAGCAGATTTGTGGTTTTTGCTTCTCTTTTGGCCTTAAAACAGCAGATTTGTGGTTTTGGCTTCTCTACTAGCCGTACAAAAGCAGATTTGTGGTTTTGGCTTCTCTAGAAACCGTACAACGACTTGAAAAGCAGATTTCTGGTTTTGGCTCCTTTTCTGGCCGTAAAACAGCAGATTTCTGGTTTTGGCTTTTTTTCTGGCCGTACAACGACTTGAAAAGAAGATTTGTGGTTTCAGCTTCTCTTTTGGCCGTAACACAGCAGATTTGTGGTTTTGGCTCTCTCCACAAACCGTACAACGACTTGAATAGCAGATTTCTAGTTTTGGCTTCTTTTCTGGCCGTACAAGGACTTGAAAAGCAGATTTGTTGTTTTGGCTTCTCAACAAACCGTACAACGACTTGACTAGCAGATTTGTGGTAATGGTGCTTCTGTTCTGGCCGTACAACGACTTGAATAGCAGATTTGTGGTTTTGGCTTCTCTTTTCGTCGTAATACAGCAGATTTGTGGTTTTGGCTTCTCTACTGGCCGTACAAAAGCAGATTTGTGGTTTTGGCTTCTCCAGAAACCGTACAAAGACTTGAAAAGCAGATTTCTGGTTTTGGCTCCTTTTCTGGCCGTACAAAAACAGATTTATGGTTTTGGCTCTCTCCACAAACCGTACAACGACTTGAATAGCAGATTTCTAGTTTTGGCTTCTTTTCTGGCCGTACAAGGACTTAAAAAGCAGATTTGTTGTTTTGGCTTCTCCACAAACCGTACAACGACTTGACTAGCAGATTTGTGGTAATGGTGCTTCTGTTCTGGCCGTACAACGACTTGAATAGCAGATTTGTGGTTTTGGCTTCTCTTTTCGCCGTAATACAGCATATTTGTGGTTTTGGCTTCTCTACTGGCCGTACAAAAGCAGATTTGTGGTTTTGGCTTCTCCAGAAACCGTACAACGACTTGAAAAGCAGATTTCTGGTTTTGGCTCCTATTCTGGCCGTACAAAAGCAGATTTGTGGTTTTGGCTTTTCCACAATCCGTACAACGACTTGAATAGCAGATTTCTTGTTTTGGCTTCTTTTCTAACCGTAAAACCGCAGATTTGTGGTTTTGGCTTCTCTACTGGCCGTACAAAAGCAGATTTGTGGTTTTGGCGTTTCCACAGTCTGTACAACGACTTGAATAGCAGATTTCTTGTTTTGGCTCCTTTTCTGGCCGTAAAACAGCAGATTTCTGGTTTTGGCTTTTTTTTCTGGCCGTACAACGACTTGAAAAGAAGATTTGTGGTTTCAGCTTCTCTTTTGGCCGTAACACAGCAGATTTGTGGTTTTGGCTCTCTCCACAAACCGTACAACGACTTGAATAGCAGATTTCTAGTTTTTGCTTCTTTTCTGGCCGTACAAGGACTTAAAAAGCAGATTTGTTGTTTTGGCTTCTCCACAAACCGTACAACGACTTGACTAGCAAATTTGTGGTAATGGTGCTTCTGTTCTGGCCGTACAACGACTTGAATAGCAGATTTGTGGTTTTGGCTTCTCTTTTCGTCGTAATACAGCAGATTTGTGGTTTTGGCTTCTCTACTGGCCGTACAAAAGCAGATTTGTGGTTTTGGCTTCTCCAGAAACCGTACAAAGACTTGAAAAGCAGATTTCTGGTTTTGGCTCCTTTTCTGGCCGTACAAAAACAGATTTATGGTTTTGGCTCTCTCCACAAACCGTACAACGACTTGAATAGCAGATTTCTAGTTTTGGCTTCTTTTCTGGCCGTACAAGGACTTAAAAAGCAGATTTGTTGTTTTGGCTTCTCCACAAACCGTACAACGACTTGACTAGCAGATTTGTGGTAATGGTGCTTCTGTTCTGGCCGTACAACGACTTGAATAGCAGATTTGTGGTTTTGGCTTCTCTTTTCGCCGTAATACAGCATATTTGTGGTTTTGGCTTCTCTACTGGCCGTACAAAAGCAGATTTGTGGTTTTGGCTTCTCCAGAAACCGTACAACGACTTGAAAAGCAGATTTCTGGTTTTGGCTCCTATTCTGGCCGTACAAAAGCAGATTTGTGGTTTTGGCTTTTCCACAATCCGTACAACGACTTGAATAGCAGATTTCTTGTTTTGGCTTCTTTTCTAACCGTAAAACCGCAGATTTGTGGTTTTGGCTTCTCTACTGGCCGTACAAAAGCAGATTTGTGGTTTTGGCGTTTCCACAGTCTGTACAACGACTTGAATAGCAGATTTCTTGTTTTGGCTCCTTTTCTGGCCGTAAAACAGCAGATTTCTGGTTTTGGCTTTTTTTTCTGGCCGTACAACGACTTGAAAAGAAGATTTGTGGTTTCAGCTTCTCTTTTGGCCGTAACACAGCAGATTTGTGGTTTTGGCTCTCTCCACAAACCGTACAACGACTTGAATAGCAGATTTCTAGTTTTTGCTTCTTTTCTGGCCGTACAAGGACTTAAAAAGCAGATTTGTTGTTTTGGCTTCTCCACAAACCGTACAACGACTTGACTAGCAGATTTGTGGTAATGGTGCTTCTGTTCTAACCGTACAACGACTTAAATAGCAGATTTGTGGTTTTGGGTTCTTTTTTCGCCGTAATACAGCAGATTTGTGGTTTTGGCTTCAGAAACCGTACAACGACTTGAAAAGCAGATTTCTGGTTTTGGCTCCTATTCTGGCCGTACAAAAGCAGATTTGTGGTTTTGGCGTTTCCACAGTCCGTACAACGACTTGAATAGCAGATTTCTGGTTTTTGCTTCTCTTTTGGCCTTAAAACAGCAGATTTGTGGTTTTGGCTTCTCTACTAGCCGTACAAAAGCAGATTTGTGGTTTTGGCTTCTCCAGAAACCGTACAACGACTTGAAAAGCAGATTTCTGGTTTTGGCTCCTATTCTGGCCGTACAAAAGCAGATTTGTGGTTTTGGCGTTTCCACAGTCCGTACAACGACTTGAATAGCAGATTTCTGGTTTTTGCTTCTCTTTTGGCCTTAAAACAGCAGATTTGTGGTTTTGGCTTCTCTACTAGCCGTACAAAAGCAGATTTTTGGTTTTGGCTTCTCCACAAACCGTACAACGACTTGACTAGCAGATTTGTGGTAATGGTGCTTCTGTTCTGGCCGTACAACGACTTGAATAGCAGATTTGTGGTTTTGGCTTCTCTTTTCGCCGTAATACAGCATATTTGTGGTTTTGGCTTCTCTACTGGCCGTACAAAAGCAGATTTGTGGTTTTGGCTTCTCCAGAAACCGTACAACGACTTGAAAAGCAGATTTCTGGTTTTGGCTCCTATTCTGGCCGTACAAAAGCAGATTTGTGGTTTTGGCTTTTCCACAATCCGTACAACGACTTGAATAGCAGATTTCTTGTTTTGGCTTCTTTTCTAACCGTAAAACCGCAGATTTGTGGTTTTGGCTTCTCTACTGGCCGTACAAAAGCAGATTTGTGGTTTTGGCGTTTCCACAGTCTGTACAACGACTTGAATAGCAGATTTCTTGTTTTGGCTCCTTTTCTGGCCGTAAAACAGCAGATTTCTGGTTTTGGCTTTTTTTTCTGGCCGTACAACGACTTGAAAAGAAGATTTGTGGTTTCAGCTTCTCTTTTGGCCGTAACACAGCAGATTTGTGGTTTTGGCTCTCTCCACAAACCGTACAACGACTTGAATAGCAGATTTCTAGTTTTTGCTTCTTTTCTGGCCGTACAAGGACTTAAAAAGCAGATTTGTTGTTTTGGCTTCTCCACAAACCGTACAACGACTTGACTAGCAAATTTGTGGTAATGGTGCTTCTGTTCTGGCCGTACAACGACTTGAATAGCAGATTTGTGGTTTTGGCTTCTCTTTTCGTCGTAATACAGCAGATTTGTGGTTTTGGCTTCTCTACTGGCCGTACAAAAGCAGATTTGTGGTTTTGGCTTCTCCAGAAACCGTACAAAGACTTGAAAAGCAGATTTCTGGTTTTGGCTCCTTTTCTGGCCGTACAAAAACAGATTTATGGTTTTGGCTCTCTCCACAAACCGTACAACGACTTGAATAGCAGATTTCTAGTTTTGGCTTCTTTTCTGGCCGTACAAGGACTTAAAAAGCAGATTTGTTGTTTTGGCTTCTCCACAAACCGTACAACGACTTGACTAGCAGATTTGTGGTAATGGTGCTTCTGTTCTGGCCGTACAACGACTTGAATAGCAGATTTGTGGTTTTGGCTTCTCTTTTCGCCGTAATACAGCATATTTGTGGTTTTGGCTTCTCTACTGGCCGTACAAAAGCAGATTTGTGGTTTTGGCTTCTCCAGAAACCGTACAACGACTTGAAAAGCAGATTTCTGGTTTTGGCTCCTATTCTGGCCGTACAAAAGCAGATTTGTGGTTTTGGCTTTTCCACAATCCGTACAACGACTTGAATAGCAGATTTCTTGTTTTGGCTTCTTTTCTAACCGTAAAACCGCAGATTTGTGGTTTTGGCTTCTCTACTGGCCGTACAAAAGCAGATTTGTGGTTTTGGCGTTTCCACAGTCTGTACAACGACTTGAATAGCAGATTTCTTGTTTTGGCTCCTTTTCTGGCCGTAAAACAGCAGATTTCTGGTTTTGGCTTTTTTTTCTGGCCGTACAACGACTTGAAAAGAAGATTTGTGGTTTCAGCTTCTCTTTTGGCCGTAACACAGCAGATTTGAGGTTTTGGCTCTCTCCACAAACCGTACAACGACTTGAATAGCAGATTTCTAGTTTTTGCTTCTTTTCTGGCCGTACAAGGACTTAAAAAGCAGATTTGTTGTTTTGGCTTCTCCACAAACCGTACAACGACTTGACTAGCAGATTTGTGGTAATGGTGCTTCTGTTCTAACCGTACAACGACTTAAATAGCAGATTTGTGGTTTTGGGTTCTTTTTTCGCCGTAATACAGCAGATTTGTGGTTTTGGCTTCAGAAACCGTACAACGACTTGAAAAGCAGATTTCTGGTTTTGGCTCCTATTCTGGCCGTACAAAAGCAGATTTGTGGTTTTGGCGTTTCCACAGTCCGTACAACGACTTGAATAGCAGATTTCTGGTTTTTGCTTCTCTTTTGGCCTTAAAACAGCAGATTTGTGGTTTTGGCTTCTCTACTAGCCGTACAAAAGCAGATTTGTGGTTTTGGCTTCTCCAGAAACCGTACAACGACTTGAAAAGCAGATTTCTGGTTTTGGCTCCTATTCTGGCCGTACAAAAGCAGATTTGTGGTTTTGGCGTTTCCACAGTCCGTACAACGACTTGAATAGCAGATTTCTGGTTTTTGCTTCTCTTTTGGCCTTAAAACAGCAGATTTGTGGTTTTGGCTTCTCTACTAGCCGTACAAAAGCAGATTTTTGGTTTTGGCTTCTCCAGAAACCGTACAACGACTTGAAAAGCAGATTTCTGGTTTTGGCTCCTTTTCTGGCCGTAAAACAGCAGATTTCTGGTTTTGGCTTTTTTTCTGGCCGTACAACGACTTGAAAAGAAGATTTGTGGTTTCAGCTTCTCTTTTGGCCGTAACACAGCAGATTTGTGGTTTTGGCTCTCTCCACAAACCGTACAACGACTTGAATAGCAGATTTCTAGTTTTGGTTTCTTTTCTGGCCGTACAAGGACTTAAAAAGCAGATTTGTTGTTTTGGCTTCTCTACAAACCGTACAACGACTTGACTAGCAGATTTGTGGTAATGGTGCTTCTGTTCTGGCCGTACAACGACTTGAATAGCAGATTTGTGGTTTTGGCTTCTCTTTTCGCCGTAATACAGCATATTTGTGGTTTTGGCTTCTCTACTGGCCGTACAAAAGCAGATTTGTGGTTTTGGCTTCTCCAGAAACCGTACAACGACTTGAAAAGCAGATTTCTGGTTTTGGCTCCTATTCTGGCCGTACAGAAGCAGATTTGTGGTTTTGGCTTCTCTACTAGCCGTACAAAAGCAGATTTGTGGTTTTAGCTTCTCCAGAAACCGTACAACGACTTGAAAAGCAGATTTCTGGTTTTGGCTCCTTTTCTGGCCGTAAAACAGCAGATTTTTGGTTTTGGCTTTTTTTCCTGGCCGTACAACGACTTGAAAAGAAGATTTGTGGTTTCAGCTTCTCTTTTGGCCGTAACATAGCAGATTTGTGGTTTTGGCTCTCTCCACAAACCGTACAACGACTTGAATAGCAGATTTCTAGTTTTGGTTTCTTTTCTGGCCGTACAAGGACTTAAAAAGCAGATTTGTTGTTTTGGCTTCTCCACAAACCGTACAACGACTTGACTAGCAGATTTGTGGTAATGGTGCTTCTGTTCTGGCCGTACAAAGACTTGAATAGCAGATTTGTGGTTTTGGCTTCTCTTTTCGCCGTAATACAGCAGATTTGTGGTTTTGGCTTCTCTACTAGCCGTACAAAAGCAGATTTGTGGTTTTGGCTTCTCCAGAAACCGTACAAAGACTTGAAAAGCAGATTTCTGGTTTTGGCTCCTTTTCTGGCCGTACAAAAACAGATTTATGGTTTTGGCTCTCTCCACAAACCGTACAACAACTTGAATAGCAGATTTCTAGTTTCGGCTTCTTTTCTGGCCGTACAAGGACTTAAAAAGCAGATTTGTTGTTTTGGCTTCTCCACAAACCGTACAACGACTTGACTAGCAGATTTGTGGTAATGGTGCTTCTGTTCTGGCCGTACAACGACTTGAATAGCAGATTTGTGGTTTTGGCTTCTCTTTTCGCCGTAATACAGCATATTTGTGGTTTTGGCTTCTCTACTGGCCGTACAAAAGCAGATTTGTGGTTTTGGCTTCTCCAGAAACCGTACAACGACTTGAAAAGCAGATTTCTGGTTTTGGCTCCTATTCTGGCCGTACAAAAGCAGATTTGTGGTTTTGGCGTTTCCACAGTCCGTACAACGACTTGAATAGCAGATTTCTGGTTTTTGCTTCTCTTTTGGCCTTAAAACAGCAGATTTGTGGTTTTGGCTTCTCTACTAGCCGTACAAAAGCAGATTTGTGGTTTTGGCTTCTCCAGAAACCGTACAACGACTTGAAAAGCAGATTTCTGGTTTTGGCTCCTATTCTGGCCGTACAAAAGCAGATTTGTGGTTTTGGCGTTTCCACAGTCCGTACAACGACTTGAATAGCAGATTTCTAATTTTTGCTTCTCTTTTGGCCTTAAAACAGCAGATTTGTGGTTTTGGCTTCTCTACTAGCCGTACAAAAGCAGATTTTTGGTTTTGGCTTCTCCAGAAACCGTACAACGACTTGAAAAGCAGATTTCTGGTTTTGGCTCCTTTTCTGGCCGTAAAACAGCAGATTTCCGTTTTGGCTTTTTTTCTGGCCGTACAACGACTTGAAAAGAAGATTTGTGGTTTCAGCTTCTCTTTTGGCCGTAACACAGCAGATTTGTGGTTTTGGCTCTCTCCACAAACCGTACAACGACTTGAATAGCAGATTTCTAGTTTTGGTTTCTTTTCTGGCCGTACAAGGACTTAAAAAGCAGATTTGTTGTTTTGGCTTCTCCACAAACCGTACAACGACTTGACTAGCAGATTTGTGGTAATGGTGCTTCTGTTCTGGCCGTACAACGACTTGAATAGCAGATTTGTGGTTTTGGCTTCTCTTTTCGCCGTAATACAGCAGATTTGTGGTTTTGGCTTCTCTACTAGCCGTACAAAAGCAGTGTTGTGGTTTTGGCTTCTCCAGAAACCGTACAAAGACTTGAAAAGCAGATTTCTGGTTTTGGCTCCTTTTCTGGCCGTACAAAAACAGATTTATGGTTTTGGCTCTCTCCACAAACCGTACAACAACTTGAATAGCAGATTTCTAGTTTCGGCTTCTTTTCTGGCGTACAAGGACTTAAAAAGCAGATTTGTTGTTTTGGCTTCTCCACAAACCGTACAACGACTTGACTAGCAGATTTGTGGTAATGGTGCTTCTGTTCTGGCCGTACAACGACTTGAATAGCAGATTTGTGGTTTTGGCTTCTCTTTTCGCCGTAATACAGCATATTTGTGGTTTTGGCTTCTCTACTGGCCGTACAAAAGCAGATTTGTGGTTTTGGCTTCTCCAGAAACCGTACAACGACTTGAAAAGCAGATTTCTGGTTTTGGCTCCTATTCTGGCCGTACAGAAGCAGATTTGTGGTTTTGGCTTCTCTACTAGCCGTACAAAAGCAGATTTGTGGTTTTAGCTTCTCCAGAAACCGTACAACGACTTGAAAAGCAGATTTCTGGTTTTGGCTCCTTTTCTGGCCGTAAAACAGCAGATTTTTGGTTTTGGCTTTTTTTCTGGCCGTACAACGACTTGAAAAGAAGATTTGTGGTTTCAGCTTCTCTTTTGGCAGTAACACAGCAGATTTGTGGTTTTGGCTCTCTCCACAAACCGTACAACGACTTGAATAGCAGATTTCTAGTTTTGGTTTCTTTTCTGGCCGTACAAGGACTTAAAAAGCAGATTTGTTGTTTTGGCTTCTCCACAAACCGTACAACGACTTGACTAGCAGATTTGTGGTAATGGTGCTTCTGTTCTGGCCGTACAACGACTTGAATAGCAGATTTGTGGTTTTGGCTTCTCTTTTCGCCGTAATACAGCAGATTTGTGGTTTTGGCTTCTCTACTAGCCGTACAAAAGCAGATTTGTGGTTTTGGCTTCTCCAGAAACCGTACAAAGACTTGAAAAGCAGATTTCTGGTTTTGGCTCCTTTTCTGGCCGTACAAAAACAGATTTATGGTTTTGGCTCTCTCCACAAACCGTACAACAACTTGAATAGCAGATTTCTAGTTTCGGCTTCTTTTCTGGCCGTACAAGGACTTAAAAAGCAGATTTGTTGTTTTGGCTTCTCCACAAACCGTACAACGACTTGACTAGCAGATTTGTGGTAATGGTGCTTCTGTTCTGGCCGTACAACGACTTGAATAGCAGATTTGTGGTTTTGGCTTCTCTTTTCGCCGTAATACAGCATATTTGTGGTTTTGGCTTCTCTACTGGCCGTACAAAAGCAGATTTGTGGTTTTGGCTTCTCCAGAAACCGTACAACGACTTGAAAAGCAGATTTCTGGTTTTGGCTCCTATTGTGGCCGTACAAAAGCAGATTTGTGGTTTTGGCTTTTCCACAATCCGTACAACGACTTGAATAGCAAATTTCTTGTTTTGGCTTCTTTTCTAACCGTAAAACAGCAGATTTGTGGTTTTGGCTTCTCTACTGGCCGTACAAAAGCAGATTTGTGGTTTTGGCGTTTCCACAGTCTGTACAACGACTTGAATAGCAGATTTCTTGTTTTGGCTCCTTTTCTGGCCGTAAAAAAGCAGATTTCTGGTTTTGGCTTTTTTTTCTGGCCGTACAACGACTTGAAAAGAAGATTTGTGGTTTCAGCTTCTCTTTTGGTCGTAACACAGCAGATTTGTGGTTTTGGCTCTCTCCACAAACCGTACAACGACTTGAATAGCAGATTTCTAGTTTTTGCTTCTTTTCTGGCCGTACAAGGACTTAAAAAGCAGATTTGTTGTTTTGGCTTCTCCACAAACCGTACAACGACTTGACTAGCAGATTTGTGGTAATGGTGCTTCTGTTCTGGCCGTACAACGAATTAAATAGCAGATTTGTGGTTTTGGGTTCTTTTTTCGCCGTAATACAGCAGATTTGTGGTTTTGGCTTCTCTACTAGCCGTACTAAAGCAGATTTGTGGTTTTGGCTTCTCCAGAAACCGTACAACGACTTGAAAAGCAGATTTCTGGTTTTGGCTCCTTTTCTGGCCGTACAAAAGCAGATTTGTGGTTTTGGCTTTTCCACAATCCGTACAACGACTTGAATAGCAGATTTCTTGGTTTGGCTTCTTATCTGGCCGTACAACGACTTGACAAGAAGATTTGTGGTTTTAGCTTCTCTTTTGGCCGTAACACAGCAGATTTATGGTTTTGGCTCTCTCCATAAACCGTACAACGACTTGAATAGCAGATTTCTAGTTTTGGCTTTTTTTTCTGGCCGTACAAGGACTTAAAAAGCAGATTTGTTGTTTTGGCTTCTCCACAAACCGTACAACGACTTGACTAGCAGATTTGTGGTAATGGTGCTTCTGTTTTGGCCGTACAACGACTTGAATAGCAGATTTGTGGTTTTGGCTTCTCTTTTCGCCATAATACAGCAGATTTGTGGTTTTGGCTTCTCTACTGGCCGTACAAAAGCAGATTTGTGGTTTTGGCTTCAGAAACCGTACAACGACTTGAAAAGCAGATTTCTGGTTTTGGCTCCTATTCTGGCCGTACAAAAGCAGATTTGTGGTTTTGGCGTTTCCACAGTCCGTACAACGACTTGAATAGCAGATTTCTGGTTTTTGCTTCTCTTTTGGCCTTAAAACAGCAGATTTGTGGTTTTGGCTTCTCTACTAGCCGTACAAAAGCAGATTTGTGGTTTTGGCTTCTCCAGAAACCGTACAACGACTTGAAAAGCAGATTTCAAGTTTTGGCTCCTTTTCTGGCCGTAAAACAGCAGATTTCTGGTTTTGGCTTTTTTTCTGGCCGTACAACGACTTGAAAAGAAGATTTGTGGTTTCAGCTTCTCTTTTGGCCGTAACACAGCAGATTTGTGGTTTTGGCTCTCTCCACAAACCGTACAACGACTTGAATAGCAGATTTCTAGTTTTGGTTTCTTTTCTGGCCGTACAAGGACTTAAAAAGCAGATTTGTTGTTTTGGCTTCTCCACAAACCGTACAACGACTTGACTAGCAGATTTGTGGTAATGGTGCTTCTGTTCTGGCCGTACAACGACTTGAATAGCAGATTTGTGGTTTTGGCTTCTCTTTTCGCCGTATCACAGCAGATTTGTGGTTTTGGCTTCTCTACTAGCCGTACAAAAGCAGATTTGTGGTTTTGGCTTCTCCTTAAACCGTACAACGACTTGAAAAGCAGATTTCTTGTTTTGGCTCCTTTTCTGGCCGTACAAAAGCAGATTTGAGGTTTTGGCTTTTCCACAATCCGTATAACGACTTGAATAGCAGATTTCTTGTTTTGGCTTTTTTTCTGGCCGTACAACGACTTGACAAGAAGATTTGTGGTTTTAGCTTCTCTTTTGGCCGTAACACAGCAGATTTATGGTTTTGGCTCTCTCCACAAACCGTACAACGACTTGAATAGCAGATTTCTAGTTTTGGCTTCTTTTCTGGCCGTACAAGGACTTAAAAAGCAGATTTGTTGTTTTGGCTTCTCAACAAACCGTACAACGACTTGACTAGCAGATTTGTGGTAATGGTGCTTCTGTTCTGGCCGTACAACGACTTGAATAGCAGATTTGTGGTTTTGGCTTCTCTTTTCGCCGTAATACAGCAGATTTGTGGTTTTGGCTTCTCTACTAGCCGTACAAAAGCAGATTTGTGGTTTTGGCTTCTCCTTAAACCGCACAACGACTTGAAAAGCAGATTTCTTGTTTTGGCTCCTTTTCTGGGCGTACAAAAGCAGATTTGAGGTTTTGGCTTTTCCACAATCCGTATAACGACTTGAATAGCAGATTTCTTGTTTTGGCTTTTTTTCTGGCCGTACAACGACTTGACAAGAAGATTTGTGGTTTTAGCTTCTCTTTTGGCCGTAACACAGCAGATTTATGGTTTTGGCTCTCTCCACAAACCGTACAACGACTTGAATAGCAGATTTCTAGTTTTGGCTTCTTTTCTGGCCGTACAAGGACTTGAAAAGCAGATTTGTTGTTTTGGCTTCTCAACAAACCGTACAACGACTTGACTAGCAGATTTGTGGTAATGGTGCTTCTGTTCTGGCCGTACAACGACTTGAATAGCAGATTTGTTGTTTTGGCTTCTCTTTTCGCCGTAATACAGCAGATTTGTGGTTTTGGCTTCTCTACTGGCCGTACAAAAGCAGATTTGTGGTTTTGGCTTCTCCAGAAACCGTACAAAGACTTGAAAAGCAGATTTCTGGTTTTGGCTCCTTTTCTGGCCGTACAAAAACAGATTTATGGTTTTGGCTCTCTCCACAAACCGTACAACGACTTGAATAGCAGATTTCTAATTTTGGCTTCTTTTCTGGCCGTACAAGGACTTAAAAAGCAGATTTGTTGTTTTGGCTTCTCCACAAACCGTACAACGACTTGAATAGCAGATTTCTAGTTTTGGTTTCTTTTCTGGCCGTACAAGGACTTAAAAAGCAGATTTGTTGTCTTGGCTTCTCCACAAACCGTACAACGACTTGACTAGCAGATTTGTGGTAATGGTGCTTCTGTTCTGGCTGTACAACGACTTGAATAGCAGATTTGTGGTTTTGGCTTCTCTTTTCGCCGTAATACAGCATATTTGAAGTTTTGGCTTCTCTACTGGCCGTACAAAAGCAGATTTGTGGTTTTGGCTTCTCCAGAAACCGTACAACGACTTGAAAAGCAGATTTCTGGTTTTGGCTCCTATTCTGGCCGTACAAAAGCAGATTTGTGGTTTTGGCGTTTCCACAGTCCGTACAACGACTTGAATAGCAGATTTCTGGTTTTTGCTTCTCTTTTGGCCGTACAAGGACTTAAAAAGCAGATTTGTTGTTTTGGCTTCTCCACAAACCGTACAACGACTTGACCAGCAGATTTGTGGTTTTGGCTCCTTTTCTGGCCGTAAAAAGCAGATTTGTGGTTTTGGCTTTTGGTACAACGACTTGAATAGCAGATTTCTTGTTTTGGCTTCTTTTCTGGCCGTAAAACAGCAGATTTATGGTTTTGGCTCTCTCCACAAACCGTACAACGACTTGAATAGCAGATTTCTAGTTTTGGCTTCTTTTCTGGCCGTACAAGGACTTGAAAAGCAGATTTGTTGTTTTGGCTTCTCAACAAACCGTACAACGACTTGACTAGCAGATTTGTGGTAATGGTGCTTCTGTTCTGGCCGTACAACGACTTGAATAGCAGATTTGTGGTTTTGGCTTCTCTTTTCGCCGTAATACAGCAGATTTGTGGTTTTGGCTTCTCTACTGGCCGTACAAAAGCAGATTTGTGGTTTTGGCTTCTCCAGAAACCGTACAAAGACTTGAAAAGCAGATTTCTGGTTTTGGCTCCTTTTCTGGCCGTACAAAAACAGATTTATGGTTTTGGCTCTCTCCACAAACCGTACAACGACTTGAATAGCAGATTTCTAGTTTTGGCTTCTTTTCTGGCCGTACAAGGACTTAAAAAGCAGATTTGTTGTTTTGGCTTCTCCACAAACCGTACAACGACTTGACTAGCAGATTTGTGGTAATGGTGCTTCTGTTCTGGCTGTACAACGACTTGAATAGCAGATTTGTGGTTTTGGCTTCTCTTTTCGCCGTAATACAGCATATTTGTGGTTTTGGCTTCTCTACTGGCCGTACAAAAGCAGATTTGTGGTTTTGGCTTCTCCAGAAACCGTACAACGACTTGAAAAGCAGATTTCTGGTTTTGGCTCCTATTCTGGCCGTACAAAAGCAGATTTGTGGTTTTGGCGTTTCCACAGTCCGTACAACGACTTGAATAGCAGATTTCTAGTTTTTGCTTCTCTTTTGGCTTTAAAACAGCAGATTTGTGGTTTTGGCTCCTTTTCTGGCCGTAAAAAGCAGATTTGTGGTTTTGGCTTTTGGTACAACGACTTGAATAGCAGATTTCTTGTTTTGGCTTCTTTTCTGGCCGTAAAACAGCAGATTTATGGTTTTGGCTCTCTCCACAAACCGTACAACGACTTGAATAGCAGATTTCTAGTTTTGGCTTCTTATCTGGCCGTACAAGGACTTAAAAAGCAGATTTGTTGTTTTGGCTTCTCCACAAACCGTACAACGACTTGACTAGCAGATTTGTGGTAATGGTGCTTCTGTTTTGGCCGTACAACGACTTGAATAGCAGATTTGTGGTTTTGGCTTCTCTTTTCGCCATAATACAGCAGATTTGTTGTTTTTGGCTTCTCTACTGGCCGTACAAAAGCAGATTTGTGGTTTTGGCTTCTCCAGAAACCGTACAACGACTTGAAAAGCAGATTTCTGGTTTTGGCTCCTTTTTTGGCCGTACAAAAGCAGATTTGTAATTTTGGCTTTTCCACAATCCGTACAACGACTTGAATAGCAGATTTCTTGTTTTGGCTCCTTTTCTGGCCGTACAACGACTTCAAAAGAAGATTTGTAGTTTTAGCTTATCTTTTGGCCGTAACACAGCAGCTTTATGGTTTTGACTTCTCTTTTGGCCGTAAAACAGCAGATTTGTGGTTTTGGCTCCTTTTCTGGCCGTAAAACAGCAGATTTCTGGTTTTGGCTTTTTTTCTGGCCGTACAACGACTTGAAAAGAAGATTTGTGGTTTCAGCTTCTCTTTTGGCCGTAACACAGCAGATTTGTGGTTTTGGCTCTCTCCACAAACCGTACAACGACTTGAATAGCCGATTTCTAGTTTTGGCTTCTTTTCTGGCCGTACAAGGACTTAAAAAGCAGATTTGTTGTTTTGGCTTCTCCACAAACCGTACAACGACTTGACTAGCAGATTTGTGGTAATGGTGCTTCTGTTCTGGCCGTACAACGACTTGAATAGCAGATTTGTGGTTTTGGCTTCTCTTTTCGCCGTAATACAGCAGATTTTTGGTTTTGGCTTCTCTACTAGCCGTACAAAAGCAGATTTGTGGTTTTGGCTTCTCCAGAAACCGTACAACGACTTTAAAAGCAGATTTCTTGTTTTGGCTCCTTTTCTAGCCGTACAAAAGCAGATTTGAGGTTTTGGCTTTTCCACAATCCGTATAACGACTTGAATAGCAGATTTCTTGTTTTGGCTTCTTTTCTGGCCGTACAACGACTTGACAAGAAGATTTGTGGATTTAGCTTCTCTTTTGGCCGTAACACAGCAGATTTATGGTTTTGGCTCTCTCCATAAACCGTACAACGACTTGAATAGCAGATTTCTAGTTTTGGCTTTTTTTCTGGCCGTACAAGGACTTAAAAAGCAGATTTGTTGTTTTGGCTTCTTAACAAACCGTACAACGACTTGACTAGCAGATTTGTGGTAATGGTGCTTCTGTTCTGGCCGTACAACGACTTGAATAGCAGATTTGTGGTTTTGGCTTCTCTTTTCGCCGTAATACAGCAGATTTGTGGTTTTGGCTTCTCTACTGGCCGTACAAAAGCAGATTTGTGGTTTTGGCTTCAGAAACCGTACAACGACTTGAAAAGCAGATTTCTGGTTTTGGCTCCTATTCTGGCCGTACAAAAGCAGATTTGTGGTTTTGGCGTTTCCACAGTCCGTACAACGACTTGAATAGCAGATTTCTGGTTTTTGCTTCTCTTTTGGCCTTAAAACAGCAGATTTGTGGTTTTGGCTTCTCTACTAGCCGTACAAAAGCAGATTTGTGGTTTTGGCTTCTCCAAAAACCGTACAACGACTTGAAAAGCAGATTTCTGGTTTTGGCTCCTATTCTGGCCGTACAAAAGCAGATTTGTGGTTTTGGCGTTTCCACAGTCCGTACAACGACTTGAATAGCAGATTTCTGGTTTTTGCTTCTCTTTTGGCCTTAAAACAGCAGATTTGTGGTTTTGGCTTCTCTACTAGCCGTACAAAAGCAGATTTGTGGTTTTGGCTTCTCCAGAAACCGTACAACGACTTGAAAAGCAGATTTCTGGTTTTGGCTCCTTTTCTGGCCGTAAAACAGCAGATTTCTGGTTTTGGCTTTTTTTCTGGCCGTACAACGACTTGAAAAGAAGATTTGTGGTTTCAGCTTCTCTTTTGGCCGTAACACAGCAGATTTGTGGTTTTGGCTCTCTCCACAAACCGTACAACGACTTGAATAGCAGATTTCTAGTTTTGGTTTCTTTTCTGGTCGTACAAGGACTTAAAAAGCAGATTTGTTGTTTTGGCTTCTCCACAAACCGTACAACGACTTGACTAGCAGATTTGTGGTAATGGTGCTTCTGTTCTGGCCGTACAACGACTTGAATAGAAGATTTGTGGTTTTGGCTTCTCTTTTCGCCGTAATACAGCAGATTTGTGGTTTTGGCTTCTCTACTAGCCGTACAAAAGCAGATTTGTGGTTTTGGCTTCTCCAGAAACCGTACAAAGACTTGAAAAGCAGATTTCTGGTTTTGGCTCCTTTTCTGGCCGTACAAAAACAGATTTATGGTTTTGGCTCTCTCCACAAACCGTACAACAACTTGAATAGCAGATTTCTAGTTTCGGCTTCTTTTCTGGCCGTACAAGGACTTAAAAAGCAGATTTGTTGTTTTGGCTTCTCCACAAACCGTACAACGACTTGACTAGCAGATTTGTGGTAATGGTGCTTCTGTTCTGGCCGTACAACGACTTGAAAAGCAGATTTCTGGTTTTGGCTCCTATTCTGGCCGTACAAAAGCAGATTTGTGGTTTTGGCTTTTCCACAATCCGTACAACGACTTGAATAGCAGATTTCTTGTTTTGGCTTCTTTTCTAACCGTAAAACAGCAGATTTGTGGTTTTGGCTTCTCTACTGGCCGTACAAAAGCAGATTTGTGGTTTTGGCGTTTCCACAGTCTGTACAACGACTTGAATAGCAGATTTCTTGTTTTGGCTCCTTTTCTGGCCGTAAAACAGCAGATTTCTGGTTTTGGCTTTTTTTTCTGGCCGTACAACGACTTGAAAAGAAGATTTGTGGTTTCAGCTTCTCTTTTGGTCGTAACACAGCAGATTTGTGGTTTTGGCTCTCTCCACAAACCGTACAACGACTTGAATAGCAGATTTCTAGTTTTTGCTTATTTTCTGGCCGTACAAGGACTTAAAAAGCAGATTTGTTGTTTTGGCTTCTCCACAAACCGTACAACGACTTGACTAGCAGATTTGTGGTAATGGTGCTTCTGTTCTGGCCGTACAACGACTTAAATAGCAGATTTGTGGTTTTGGCTTCTCTACTAGCCGTACAAAAGCAGATTTGTGGTTTTGGCTTCTCCAGAAACCGTACAACGACTTGAAAAGCAGATTTCTGGTTTTGGCTCCTTTTCTGGCCGTACAAAAGCAGATTTGTGGTTTTGGCTTTTCCACAATCCGTAAAACGACTTGAATAGCAGATTTCTTGGTTTGGCTTCTTTTCTGGCCGTACAACGACTTGACAAGAAGATTTGTGGTTTTAGCTTCTCTTTTGGCCGTAACACAGCAGATTTATGGTTTTGGCTCTCTCCATAAACCGTACAACGACTTGAATAGCAGATTTCTAGTTTTGGCTTCTTATCTGGCCGTACAAGGACTTAAAAAGCAGATTTGTTGTTTTGGCTTCTCCACAAACCGTACAACGACTTGACTAGCAGATTTGTGGTAATGGTGCTTCTGTTTTGGCCGTACAACGACTTGAATAGCAGATTTGTGGTTTTGGCTTCTCTTTTCGCCATAATACAGCAGATTTGTGGTTTTGGCTTCTCTACTGGCCGTACAAAAGCAGATTTGTGGTTTTGGCTTCAGAAACCGTACAACGACTTGAAAAGCAGATTTCTGGTTTTGGCTCCTATTCTGGGCGTACAAAAGCAGATTTGTGGTTTTGGCGTTTCCACAGTCCGTACAACGACTTGAATAGCAAATTTCTGGTTTTTGCTTCTCTTTTGGCCTTAAAACAGCAGATTTGTGGTTTTGGCTTCTCTACTAGCCGTACAAAAGCAGATTTGTGGTTTTGGCTTCTCCAGAAACCGTACAACGACTTGAAAAGCAGATTTCTGGTTTTGGCTCCTTTTCTGGCCGTAAAACAGCAGATTTCTGGTTTTGGCTTTTTTTCTGGCCGTACAACGACTTGAAAAGAAGATTTGTGGTTTCAGCTTCTCTTTTGGCCGTAACACAGCAGATTTGTGGTTTTGGCTCTCTCCACAAACCGTACAACGACTTGAATAGCAGATTTCTAGTTTTGGCTTCTTTTCTGGCCGTACAAGGACTTAAAAAGCAGATTTGTTGTTTTGGCTTCTCCACAAACCGTACAACGACTTGACTAGCAGATTTGTGGTAATGGTGCTTCTGTTTTGGCCGTACAACGACTTGAATAGAAGATTTGTGGTTTTGGCTTCTCTTTTCGCCATAATACAGCAGATTTGTTGTTTTTGGCTTCTCTACTGGCCGTACAAAAGCAGATTTGTGGTTTTGGCTTCTCCAGAAACCGTACAACGACTTGAAAAGCAGATTTCTGGTTTTGGCTCCTTTTTTGGCCGTACAAAAGCAGATTTGTAATTTTGGCTTTTCCACAATCCGTACAACGACTTGAATAGCAGATTTCTTGTTTTGGCTCCTTTTCTGGCCGTACAACGACTTGAAAAGAAGATTTGTAGTTTTAGCTTATCTTTTGGCCGTAACACAGCAGCTTTATGGTTTTGACTTCTCTTTTGGCCGTAAAACAGCAGATTTGTGGTTTTGGCTCCTTTTCTGGCCGTAAAACAGCAGATTTCTGGTTTTGGCTTTTTTTCTGGCCGTACAACGACTTGAAAAGAAGATTTGTGGTTTCAGCTTCTCTTTTGGCCGTAACACAGCAGATTTATGGTTTTGGCTCTCTCCATAAACCGTACAACGACTTGAATAGCAGATTTCTAGTTTTGGCTTCTTATCTGGCCGTACAAGGACTTAAAAATCAGATTTGTTGTTTTGGCTTCTCCACAAACCGTACAACGACTTGACTAGCAGATTTGTGGTAATGGTGCTTCTGTTTTGGCCGTACAACGACTTGAATAGCAGATTTGTGGTTTTGGCTTCTCTTTTCGCCATAATACAGCAGATTTGTGGTTTTGGCTTCTCTACTAGCCGTACAAAAGCAGATTTGTGGTTTTGGCTTCTCCAGAAACCGTACAACGACTTGAAAAGCAGATTTCTGGTTTTGGCTCCTATTCTGGCCGTACAAAAGCAGATTTGTGGTTTTGGCGTTTCCACAGTCCGTACAACGACTTGAATAGCAGATTTCTGGTTTTTGCTTCTCTTTTGGCCTTAAAACAGCAGATTTGTGGTTTTGGCTTCTCTACTAGCCGTACAAAAGCAGATTTGTGGTTTTGGCTTCTCCAGAAACCGTACAACGACTTGAAAAGCAGATTTCTGGTTTTGGCTCTTTTTCTGGCCGTAAAACAGCAGATTTCTGGTTTTGGCTTTTTTTCTGGCCGTACAACGACTTGAAAAGAAGATTTGTGGTTTCAGCTTCTCTTTTGGCCGTAACACAGCAGATTTGTGGTTTTGGCTCTCTCCACAAACCGTACAACGACTTGAATAGCAGATTTCTAGTTTTGGCTTCTTTTATGGCCGTACAAAGACTTAAAAAGCAGATTTGTTGTTTTGGCTGCTCCACAAACCGTACAACGACTTGACTAGCAGATTTGTGGTAATGGTGCTTCTGTTTTGGCCGTACAACGACTTGAATAGCAGATTTGTGGTTTTGGCTTCTCTTTTCGCCATAATACAGCAGATTTGTTGTTTTTGGCTTCTCTACTGGCCGTACAAAAGCAGATTTGTGGTTTTGGCTTCTCCAGAAACCGTACAACGACTTGAAAAGCAGATTTCTGGTTTTGGCTCCTTTTTTGGCCGTACAAAAGCAGATTTGTAATTTTGGCTTTTCCACAATCCGTACAACGACTTGAATAGCAGATTTCTTGTTTTGGCTCCTTTTCTGGCCGTACAACGACTTGAAAAGAAGATTTGTAGTTTTAGCTTATCTTTTGGCCGTAACACAGCAGCTTTATGGTTTTGACTTCTCTTTTGGCCGTAAAACAGCAGATTTGTGGTTTTGGCTCCTTTTCTGGCCGTAAAACAGCAGATTTGTGGTTTTGGCTTCTCTACTGGCCGTACAAAAGCAGATTTGTGGTTTTGGCTTCTCCAGAAACCGTACAAAGACTTGAAAAGCAGATTTCTGGTTTTGGCTCCTTTTCTGGCCGTACAAAAACAGATTTATGGTTTTGGCTCTCTCCACAAACCGTACAACGACTTGAATAGCAGATTTCTAGTTTTGGCTTCTTTTCTGGCCGTACAAGGACTTAAAAAGCAGATTTGTTGTTTTGGCTTCTCCACAAACCGTACAACGACTTGACTAGCAGATTTGTGGTAATGGTGCTTCTGTTCTGGCTGTACAACGACTTGAATAGCAGATTTGTGGTTTTGGCTTCTCTTTTCGCCGTAATACAGCATATTTGTGGTTTTGGCTTCTCTACTGGCCGTACAAAAGCAGATTTGTGGTTTTGGCTTCTCCAGAAACCGTACAACGACTTGAAAAGCAGATTTCTGGTTTTGGCTCCTATTCTGGCCGTACAAAAGCAGATTTGTGGTTTTGGCGTTTCCACAGTCCGTACAACGACTTGAATAGCAGATTTCTGGTTTTCGCTTCTCTTTTGGCCTTAAAACAGCAGATTTGTGGTTTTGGCTCCTTTTCTGGCCGTAAAAAGCAGATTTGTGGTTTTGGCTTTTGGTACAACGACTTGAATAGCAGATTTCTTGTTTTGGCTTCTTTTCTGGCCGTAAAACAGCAGATTTATGGTTTTGGCTCTCTCCACAAACCGTACAACGACTTGAATAGCAGATTTCTAGTTTTGGCTTCTTATCTGGCCGTACAAGGACTTAAAAAGCAGATTTGTTGTTTTGGCTTCTCCACAAACCGTACAACGACTTGACTAGCAGATTTGTGGTAATGGTGCTTCTTTTTTGGCCGTACAACGACTTGAATAGCAGATTTGTGGTTTTGGCTTCTCTTTTCGCCATAATACAGCAGATTTGTTGTTTTTGGCTTCTCTACTGGCCGTACAAAAGCAGATTTGTGGTTTTGGCTTCTCCAGAAACCGTACAACGACTTGAAAAGCAGATTTCTGGTTTTGGCTCCTTTTTTGGCCGTACAAAAGCAGATTTGTAATTTTGGCTTTTCCACAATCCGTACAACGACTTGAATAGCAGATTTCTTGTTTTGGCTCCTTTTCTGGCCGTACAACGACTTCAAAAGAAGATTTGTAGTTTTAGCTTATCTTTTGGCCGTAACACAGCAGCTTTATGGTTTTGACTTCTCTTTTGGCCGTAAAACAGCAGATTTGTGGTTTTGGCTCCTTTTCTGGCCGTAAAACAGCAGATTTCTGGTTTTGGCTTTTTTTCTGGCCGTACAACGACTTGAAAAGAAGATTTGTGGTTTCAGCTTCTCTTTTGGCCGTAACACAGCAGATTTGTGGTTTTGGCTCTCTCCACAAACCGTACAACGACTTGAATAGCAGATTTCTAGTTTTGGCTTCTTTTCTGGCCGTACAAGGACTTAAAAAGCAGATTTGTTGTTTTGGCTTCTCCACAAACCGTACAACGACTTGACTAGCAGATTTGTGGTAATGGTGCTTCTGTTCTGGCCGTACAACGACTTGAATAGCAGATTTGTGGTTTTGGCTTTTTTTTTCGCCGTAATACAGCAGATTTTTGGTTTTGGCTTCTCTACTAGCCGTACAAAAGCAGATTTGTGGTTTTGGCTTCTCCAGAAACCGTACAACGACTTAAAAAGCAGATTTCTTGTTTTGGCTCCTTTTCTAGCCGTACAAAAGCAGATTTGAGGTTTTGGCTTTTCCACAATCCGTATAACGACTTGAATAGCAGATTTCTTGTTTTGGCTTCTTTTCTGGCCGTACAACGACTTGACAAGAAGATTTGTGGGTTTAGCTTCTCTTTTGGCCGTAACACAGCAGATTTATGGTTTTGGCTCTCTCCATAAACCGTACAACGACTTGAATAGCAGATTTCTAGTTTTGGCTTTTTTTCTGGCCGTACAAGGACTTAAAAAGCAGATTTGTTGTTTTGGCTTCTCAACAAACCGTACAACGACTTGACTAGCAGATTTGTGGTAATGGTGCTTCTGTTCTAGCCGTACAACGACTTGAATAGCAGATTTGTGGTTTTGGCTTCTCTTTTCGCCGTAATACAGCAGATTTGTGGTTTTGGCTTCTCTACTGGCCGTACAAAAGCAGATTTGTGGTTTTGGCTTCAGAAACCGTACAACGACTTGAAAAGCAGATTTCTGGTTTTGGCTCCTATTCTGGCCGTACAAAAGCAGATTTGTGGTTTTGGCGTTTCCACAGTCCGTACAACGACTTGAATAGCAGATTTCTGGTTTTTGCTTCTCTTTTGGCCTTAAAACAGCAGATTTGTGGTTTTGGCTTCTCTACTAGCCGTACAAAAGCAGATTTGTGGTTTTGGCTTCTCCAAAAACCGTACAACGACTTGAAAAGCAGATTTCTGGTTTTGGCTCCTATTCTGGCCGTACAAAATCAGATTTGTGGTTTTGGCGTTTCCACAGTCCGTACAACGATTTGAATAGCAGATTTCTGGTTTTTGCTTCTCTTTTGGCCTTAAAACAGCAGATTTGTGGTTTTGGCTTCTCTACTAGCCGTACAAAAGCAGATTTGTGGTTTTGGCTTCTCCAGAAACCGTACAACGACTTGAAAAGCAGATTTCTGGTTTTGGCTCCTTTTCTGGCCGTAAAACAGCAGATTTCTGGTTTTGGCTTTTTTTCTGGCCGTACAACGACTTGAAAAGAAGATTTGTGGTTTCAGCTTCTCTTTTGGCCGTAACACAGCAGATTTGTGGTTTTGGCTCTCTCCACAAACCGTACAACGACTTGAATAGCAGATTTCTAGTTTTGGTTTCTTTTCTGGTCGTACAAGGACTTAAAAAGCAGATTTGTTGTTTTGGCTTCTCCACAAACCGTACAACGACTTGACTAGCAGATTTGTGGTAATGGTGCTTCTGTTCTGGCCGTACAACGACTTGAATAGCAGATTTGTGGTTTTGGCTTCTCTTTTCGCCGTAATACAGCAGATTTGTGGTTTTGGCTTCTCTACTAGCCGTACAAAAGCAGATTTGTGGTTTTGGCTTCTCCAGAAACCGTACAAAGACTTGAAAAGCAGATTTCTGGTTTTGGCTCCTTTTCTGGCCGTACAAAAACAGATTTATGGTTTTGGCTCTCTCCACAAACCGTACAACAACTTGAATAGCAGATTTCTAGTTTCGGCTTCTTTTCTGGCCGTACAAGGACTTAAAAAGCAGATTTGTTGTTTTGGCTTCTCCACAAACCGTACAACGACTTGACTAGCAGATTTGTGGTAATGGTGCTTCTGTTCTGGCCGTACAACGACTTGAAAAGCAGATTTCTGGTTTTGGCTCCTATTCTGGCCGTACAAAAGCAGATTTGTGGTTTTGGCTTTTCCACAATCCGTACAACGACTTGAATAGCAGATTTCTTGTTTTGGCTTCTTTTCTAACCGTAAAACAGCAGATTTGTGGTTTTGGCTTCTCTACTGGCCGTACAAAAGCAGATTTGTGGTTTTGGCGTTTCCACAGTCTGTACAACGACTTGAATAGCAGATTTCTTGTTTTGGCTCCTTTTCTGGCCGTAAAACAGCAGATTTCTGGTTTTGGCTTTTTTTCTGGCCGTACAACGACTTGAAAAGAAGATTTGTGGTTTCAGCTTCTCTTTTGGCCGTAACACAGCAGATTTGTGGTTTTGGCTCTCTCCACAAACCGTACAACGACTTGAATAGCAGATTTCTAGTTTTGGCTTCTTTTATGGCCGTACAAAGACTTAAAAAGCAGATTTGTTGTTTTGGCTGCTCCACAAACCGTACAACGACTTGACTAGCAGATTTGTGGTAATGGTGCTTCTGTTTTGGCCGTACAACGACTTGAATAGCAGATTTGTGGTTTTGGCTTCTCTTTTCGCCATAATACAGCAGATTTGTTGTTTTTGGCTTCTCTACTGGCCGTACAAAAGCAGATTTGTGGTTTTGGCTTCTCCAGAAACCGTACAACGACTTGAAAAGCAGATTTCTGGTTTTGGCTCCTTTTTTGGCCGTACAAAAGCAGATTTGTAATTTTGGCTTTTCCACAATCCGTACAACGACTTGAATAGCAGATTTCTTGTTTTGGCTCCTTTTCTGGCCGTACAACGACTTGAAAAGAAGATTTGTAGTTTTAGCTTATCTTTTGGCCGTAACACAGCAGCTTTATGGTTTTGACTTCTCTTTTGGCCGTAAAACAGCAGATTTGTGGTTTTGGCTCCTTTTCTGGCCGTAAAACAGCAGATTTGTGGTTTTGGCTTCTCTACTGGCCGTACAAAAGCAGATTTGTGGTTTTGGCTTCTCCAGAAACCGTACAAAGACTTGAAAAGCAGATTTCTGGTTTTGGCTCCTTTTCTGGCCGTACAAAAACAGATTTATGGTTTTGGCTCTCTCCACAAACCGTACAACGACTTGAATAGCAGATTTCTAGTTTTGGCTTCTTTTCTGGCCGTACAAGGACTTAAAAAGCAGATTTGTTGTTTTGGCTTCTCCACAAACCGTACAACGACTTGACTAGCAGATTTGTGGTAATGGTGCTTCTGTTCTGGCTGTACAACGACTTGAATAGCAGATTTGTGGTTTTGGCTTCTCTTTTCGCCGTAATACAGCATATTTGTGGTTTTGGCTTCTCTACTGGCCGTACAAAAGCAGATTTGTGGTTTTGGCTTCTCCAGAAACCGTACAACGACTTGAAAAGCAGATTTCTGGTTTTGGCTCCTATTCTGGCCGTACAAAAGCAGATTTGTGGTTTTGGCGTTTCCACAGTCCGTACAACGACTTGAATAGCAGATTTCTGGTTTTCGCTTCTCTTTTGGCCTTAAAACAGCAGATTTGTGGTTTTGGCTCCTTTTCTGGCCGTAAAAAGCAGATTTGTGGTTTTGGCTTTTGGTACAACGACTTGAATAGCAGATTTCTTGTTTTGGCTTCTTTTCTGGCCGTAAAACAGCAGATTTATGGTTTTGGCTCTCTCCACAAACCGTACAACGACTTGAATAGCAGATTTCTAGTTTTGGCTTCTTATCTGGCCGTACAAGGACTTAAAAAGCAGATTTGTTGTTTTGGCTTCTCCACAAACCGTACAACGACTTGACTAGCAGATTTGTGGTAATGGTGCTTCTTTTTTGGCCGTACAACGACTTGAATAGCAGATTTGTGGTTTTGGCTTCTCTTTTCGCCATAATACAGCAGATTTGTTGTTTTTGGCTTCTCTACTGGCCGTACAAAAGCAGATTTGTGGTTTTGGCTTCTCCAGAAACCGTACAACGACTTGAAAAGCAGATTTCTGGTTTTGGCTCCTTTTTTGGCCGTACAAAAGCAGATTTGTAATTTTGGCTTTTCCACAATCCGTACAACGACTTGAATAGCAGATTTCTTGTTTTGGCTCCTTTTCTGGCCGTACAACGACTTCAAAAGAAGATTTGTAGTTTTAGCTTATCTTTTGGCCGTAACACAGCAGCTTTATGGTTTTGACTTCTCTTTTGGCCGTAAAACAGCAGATTTGTGGTTTTGGCTCCTTTTCTGGCCGTAAAACAGCAGATTTCTGGTTTTGGCTTTTTTTCTGGCCGTACAACGACTTGAAAAGAAGATTTGTGGTTTCAGCTTCTCTTTTGGCCGTAACACAGCAGATTTGTGGTTTTGGCTCTCTCCACAAACCGTACAACGACTTGAATAGCAGATTTCTAGTTTTGGCTTCTTTTCTGGCCGTACAAGGACTTAAAAAGCAGATTTGTTGTTTTGGCTTCTCCACAAACCGTACAACGACTTGACTAGCAGATTTGTGGTAATGGTGCTTCTGTTCTGGCCGTACAACGACTTGAATAGCAGATTTGTGGTTTTGGCTTTTTTTTTCGCCGTAATACAGCAGATTTTTGGTTTTGGCTTCTCTACTAGCCGTACAAAAGCAGATTTGTGGTTTTGGCTTCTCCAGAAACCGTACAACGACTTAAAAAGCAGATTTCTTGTTTTGGCTCCTTTTCTAGCCGTACAAAAGCAGATTTGAGGTTTTGGCTTTTCCACAATCCGTATAACGACTTGAATAGCAGATTTCTTGTTTTGGCTTCTTTTCTGGCCGTACAACGACTTGACAAGAAGATTTGTGGGTTTAGCTTCTCTTTTGGCCGTAACACAGCAGATTTATGGTTTTGGCTCTCTCCATAAACCGTACAACGACTTGAATAGCAGATTTCTAGTTTTGGCTTTTTTTCTGGCCGTACAAGGACTTAAAAAGCAGATTTGTTGTTTTGGCTTCTCAACAAACCGTACAACGACTTGACTAGCAGATTTGTGGTAATGGTGCTTCTGTTCTAGCCGTACAACGACTTGAATAGCAGATTTGTGGTTTTGGCTTCTCTTTTCGCCGTAATACAGCAGATTTGTGGTTTTGGCTTCTCTACTGGCCGTACAAAAGCAGATTTGTGGTTTTGGCTTCAGAAACCGTACAACGACTTGAAAAGCAGATTTCTGGTTTTGGCTCCTATTCTGGCCGTACAAAAGCAGATTTGTGGTTTTGGCGTTTCCACAGTCCGTACAACGACTTGAATAGCAGATTTCTGGTTTTTGCTTCTCTTTTGGCCTTAAAACAGCAGATTTGTGGTTTTGGCTTCTCTACTAGCCGTACAAAAGCAGATTTGTGGTTTTGGCTTCTCCAAAAACCGTACAACGACTTGAAAAGCAGATTTCTGGTTTTGGCTCCTATTCTGGCCGTACAAAATCAGATTTGTGGTTTTGGCGTTTCCACAGTCCGTACAACGATTTGAATAGCAGATTTCTGGTTTTTGCTTCTCTTTTGGCCTTAAAACAGCAGATTTGTGGTTTTGGCTTCTCTACTAGCCGTACAAAAGCAGATTTGTGGTTTTGGCTTCTCCAGAAACCGTACAACGACTTGAAAAGCAGATTTCTGGTTTTGGCTCCTTTTCTGGCCGTAAAACAGCAGATTTCTGGTTTTGGCTTTTTTTCTGGCCGTACAACGACTTGAAAAGAAGATTTGTGGTTTCAGCTTCTCTTTTGGCCGTAACACAGCAGATTTGTGGTTTTGGCTCTCTCCACAAACCGTACAACGACTTGAATAGCAGATTTCTAGTTTTGGTTTCTTTTCTGGTCGTACAAGGACTTAAAAAGCAGATTTGTTGTTTTGGCTTCTCCACAAACCGTACAACGACTTGACTAGCAGATTTGTGGTAATGGTGCTTCTGTTCTGGCCGTACAACGACTTGAATAGCAGATTTGTGGTTTTGGCTTCTCTTTTCGCCGTAATACAGCAGATTTGTGGTTTTGGCTTCTCTACTAGCCGTACAAAAGCAGATTTGTGGTTTTGGCTTCTCCAGAAACCGTACAAAGACTTGAAAAGCAGATTTCTGGTTTTGGCTCCTTTTCTGGCCGTACAAAAACAGATTTATGGTTTTGGCTCTCTCCACAAACCGTACAACAACTTGAATAGCAGATTTCTAGTTTCGGCTTCTTTTCTGGCCGTACAAGGACTTAAAAAGCAGATTTGTTGTTTTGGCTTCTCCACAAACCGTACAACGACTTGACTAGCAGATTTGTGGTAATGGTGCTTCTGTTCTGGCCGTACAACGACTTGAAAAGCAGATTTCTGGTTTTGGCTCCTATTCTGGCCGTACAAAAGCAGATTTGTGGTTTTGGCTTTTCCACAATCCGTACAACGACTTGAATAGCAGATTTCTTGTTTTGGCTTCTTTTCTAACCGTAAAACAGCAGATTTGTGGTTTTGGCTTCTCTACTGGCCGTACAAAAGCAGATTTGTGGTTTTGGCGTTTCCACAGTCTGTACAACGACTTGAATAGCAGATTTCTTGTTTTGGCTCCTTTTCTGGCCGTAAAACAGCAGATTTCTGGTTTTGGCTTTTTTTTCTGGCCGTACAACGACTTGAAAAGAAGATTTGTGGTTTCAGCTTCTCTTTTGGTCGTAACACAGCAGATTTGTGGTTTTGGCTCTCTCCACAAACCGTACAACGACTTGAATAGCAGATTTCTAGTTTTTGCTTATTTTCTGGCCGTACAAGGACTTAAAAAGCAGATTTGTTGTTTTGGCTTCTCCACAAACCGTACAACGACTTGACTAGCAGATTTGTGGTAATGGTGCTTCTGTTCTGGCCGTACAACGACTTAAATAGCAGATTTGTGGTTTTGGGTTCTTTTTTCGCCGTAATACAGCAGATTTGTGGTTTTGGCTTCTCTACTAGCCGTACAAAAGCAGATTTGTGGTTTTGGCTTCTCCAGAAACCGTACAACGACTTGAAAAGCAGATTTCTGGTTTTGGCTCCTTTTCTGGCCGTACAAAAGCAGATTTGTGGTTTTGGCTTTTCCACAATCCGTAAAACGACTTGAATAGCAGATTTCTTGGTTTGGCTTCTTTTCTGGCCGTACAACGACTTGACAAGAAGATTTGTGGTTTTAGCTTCTCTTTTGGCCGTAACACAGCAGATTTATGGTTTTGGCTCTCTCCATAAACCGTACAACGACTTGAATAGCAGATTTCTAGTTTTGGCTTCTTATCTGGCCGTACAAGGACTTAAAAAGCAGATTTGTTGTTTTGGCTTCTCCACAAACCGTACAACGACTTGACTAGCAGATTTGTGGTAATGGTGCTTCTGTTTTGGCCGTACAACGACTTGAATAGCAGATTTGTGGTTTTGGCTTCTCTTTTCGCCACAATACAGCAGATTTGTGGTTTTGGCTTCTCTACTGGCCGTACAAAAGCAGATTTGTGGTTTTGGCTTCAGAAACCGTACAACGACTTGAAAAGCAGATTTCTGGTTTTGGCTCCTATTCTGGCCGTACAAAAGCAGATTTGTGGTTTTGGCGTTTCCACAGTCCGTACAACGACTTGAATAGCAGATTTCTGGTTTTTGCTTCTCTTTTGGCCTTAAAACAGCAGATTTGTGGTTTTGGCTTCTCTACTAGCCGTACAAAAGCAGATTTGTGGTTTTGGCTTCTCCAGAAACCGTACAACGACTTGAAAAGCAGATTTCTGGTTTTGGCTCCTTTTCTGGCCGTAAAACAGCAGATTTCTGGTTTTGGCTTTTTTTCTGGCCGTACAACGACTTGAAAAGAAGATTTGTGGTTTCAGCTTCTCTTTTGGCCGTAACACAGCAGATTTGTGGTTTTGGCTCTCTCCACAAACCGTACAACGACTTGAATAGCAGATTTCTAGTTTTGGCTTCTTTTCTGGCCGTACAAGGACTTAAAAAGCAGATTTGTTGTTTTGGCTTCTCCACAAACCGTACAACGACTTGACTAGCAGATTTGTGGTAATGGTGCTTCTGTTTTGGCCGTACAACGACTTGAATAGCAGATTTGTGGTTTTGGCTTCTCTTTTCGCCATAATACAGCAGATTTGTTGTTTTTGGCTTCTCTACTGGCCGTACAAAAGCAGATTTGTGGTTTTGGCTTCTCCAGAAACCGTACAACGACTTGAAAAGCAGATTTCTGGTTTTGGCTCCTTTTTTGGCCGTACAAAAGCAGATTTGTAATTTTGGCTTTTCCACAATCCGTACAACGACTTGAATAGCAGATTTCTTGTTTTGGCTCCTTTTCTGGCCGTACAACGACTTGAAAAGAAGATTTGTAGTTTTAGCTTATCTTTTGGCCGTAACACAGCAGCTTTATGGTTTTGACTTCTCTTTTGGCCGTAAAACAGCAGATTTGTGGTTTTGGCTCTATTTCTGGCCGTAAAACAGCAGATTTCTGGTTTTGGCTTTTTTTCTGGCCGTACAACGACTTGAAAAGAAGATTTGTGGTTTCAGCTTCTCTTTTGGCCGTAACACAGCAGTTTTATGGTTTTGGCTCTCTCCATAAACCGTACAACGACTTGAATAGCAGATTTCTAGTTTTGGCTTCTTATCTGGCCGTACAAGGACTTAAAAATCAGATTTGTTGTTTTGGCTTCTCCACAAACCGTACAACGACTTGACTAGCAGATTTGTGGTAATGGTGCTTCTGTTTTGGCCGTACAACGACTTGAATAGCAGATTTGTGGTTTTAGCTTCTCTTTTCGCCATAATACAGCAGATTTGTGGTTTTGGCTTCTCTACTAGCCGTACAAAAGCAGATTTGTGGTTTTGGCTTCTCCAGAAACCGTACAACGACTTGAAAAGCAGATTTCTGGTTTTGGCTCCTATTCTGGCCGTACAAAAGCAGATTTGTGGTTTTGGCGTTTCCACAGTCCGTACAACGACTTGAATAGCAGATTTCTGGTTTTGGCTCCTTTTCTGGCCGTACAACGACTTGAAAAGAAGATTTGTAGTTTTAGCTTATCTTTTGGCCGTAACACAGCAGCTTTATGGTTTTGACTTCTCTTTTGGCCGTAAAACAGCAGATTTGTGGTTTTGGCTCCTTTTCTGGCCGTAAAACAGCAGATTTCTGGTTTTGGCTTTTTTTCTGGCCGTACAACGACTTGAAAAGAAGATTTGTGGTTTCAGCTTCTCTTTTGGCCGTAACACAGCAGATTTGTGGTTTTGGCTCTCTCCACAAACCGTACATCGACTTGAATAGCAGATTTCTAGTTTTGGCTTCTTTTCTGGCCGTACAAGGACTTAAAAAGCAGATTTGTTGTTTTGGCTTCTCCACAAACCGTACAACGACTTGACTAGCAGATTTGTGGTAATGGTGCTTCTGTTCTGGCCGTACAACGACTTGAATAGCAGATTTGTTGTTTTGGCTTCTCTTTTCGCCGTAATACAGCAGATTTTTGGTTTTGGCTTCTCTACTAGCCGTACAAAAGCAGATTTGTGGTTTTGGCTTCTCCAGAAACCGTACAACGACTTAAAAAGCAGATTTCTTGTTTTGGCTCCTTTTCTGGCCGTACAAAAGCAGATTTGAGGTTTTGGCTTTTCCACAATCCGTATAACGACTTGAATAGCAGATTTCTTGTTTTGGCTTCTTTTCTGGCCGTACAACGACTTGACAAGAAGATTTGTGGATTTAGCTTCTCTTTTGGCCGTAACACAGCAGATTTATGGTTTTGGCTCTCTCCATAAACCGTACAACGTCTTGAATAGCAGATTTCTAGTTTTGGCTTTTTTTCTGGCCGTACAAGGACTTAAAAAGCAGATTTGTTGTTTTGGCTTCTCAACAAACCGTACAACGACTTGACTAGCAGATTTGTGGTAATGGTGCTTCTGTTCTGGCCGTACAACGACTTGAATAGCACATTTGTGGTTTTGGCTTCTCTTTTCGCCGTAATACAGCAGATTTGTGGTTTTGGCTTCTCTACTGGCCGTACAAAAGCAGATTTGTGGTTTTGGCTTCAGAAACCGTACAACGACTTGAAAAGCAGATTTCTGGTTTTGGCTCCTATTCTGGCCGTACAAAAGCAGATTTGTGGTTTTGGCGTTTCCACAGTCCGTACAACGACTTGAATAGCAGATTTCTGGTTTTTGCTTCTCTTTTGGCCTTAAAACAGCAGATTTGTGGTTTTGGCTTCTCTACTAGACGTTCAAAGGCAGATTTGTGGTTTTGGCTTCTCCAGAAACCGTACAACGACTTGAAAAGCAGATTTCTGGTTTTGGCTCCTATTCTGGCCGTACAAAAGCAGATTTGTGGTTTTGGCGTTTCCACAGTCCGTACAACGACTTGAATAGCAGATTTCTGGTTTTTGCTTCTCTTTTGGCCTTAAAACAGCAGATTTGTGGTTTTGGCTTCTCTACTAGCCGTACAAAAGCAGATTTGTGGTTTTGGCTTCTCCAGAAACCGTACAACGACTTGAAAAGCAGATTTCTGGTTTTGGCTCCTTTTCTGGCCGTAAAACAGCAGATTTCTGGTTTTGGCTTTTTTTCTGGCCGTACAACGACTTGAAAAGAAGATTTGTGGTTTCAGCTTCTCTTTTGGCCGTAACACAGCAGATTTGTGGTTTTGGCTCTCTCCACAAACCGTACAACGACTTGAATAGCAGATTTCTAGTTTTGGTTTCTTTTCTGGTCGTACAAGGACTTAAAAAGCAGATTTGTTGTTTTGGCTTCTCCACAAACCGTACAACGACTTGACTAGCAGATTTGTGGTAATGGTGCTTCTGTTCTGGCCGTACAACGACTTGAATAGCAGATTTGTGGTTTTGGCTTCTCTTTTCGCCGTAATACAGCAGATTTGTGGTTTTGGCTTCTCTACTAGCCGTACAAAAGCAGATTTGTGGTTTTGGCTTCTCCAGAAACCGTACAAAGACTTGAAAAGCAGATTTCTGGTTTTGGCTCCTTTTCTGGCCGTACAAAAACAGATTTATGGTTTTGGCTCTCTCCACAAACCGTACAACAACTTGAATAGCAGATTTCTAGTTTCGGCTTCTTTTCTGGCCGTACAAGGACTTAAAAAGCAGATTTGTTGTTTTGGCTTCTTCACAAACCGTACAACGACTTGACTAGCAGATTTGTGGTAATGGTGCTTCTGTTCTGGCCGTACAACGACTTGAATAGCAGATTTGTGGTTTTGGCTTCTCTTTTCGCCGTAATACAGCATATTTGTGGTTTTGGCTTCTCTACTGGCCGTACAAAAGCAGATTTGTGGTTTTGGCTTCTCCAGAAACCGTACAACGACTTGAAAAGCAGATTTCTGGTTTTGGCTCCTATTCTGGCCGTACAAAAGCAGATTTGTGGTTTTGGCTTTTCCACAATCCGTACAACGACTTGAATAGCAGATTTCTTGTTTTGGCTTCTTTTCTAACCGTAAAACAGCAGATTTGTGGTTTTGGCTTCTCTACTGGCCGTACAAAAGCAGATTTGTGGTTTTGGCGTTTCCACAGTCTGTACAACGACTTGAATAGCAGATTTCTTGTTTCGGCTCCTTTTCTGGCCGTAAAACAGCAGATTTCTGGTTTTGGCTTTTTTTTCTGGCCGTACAACGACTTGAAAAGAAGATTTGTGGTTTCAGCTTCTCTTTTGGTCGTAACACAGCAGATTTGTGGTTTTGGCTCTCTCCACAAACCGTACAACGATTTGAATAGCAGATTTCTAGTTTTTGCTTCTTTTCTGGCCGTACAAGGACTTAAAAAGCAGATTTGTTGTTTTGGCTTCTCCACAAACCGTACAACGACTTGACTAGCAGATTTGTGGTAATGGTGCTTCTGTTCTGGCCGTACAACGACTTAAATAGCAGATTTGTGGTTTTGGGTTCTTTTTTCGCCGTAATACAGCAGATTTGTGGTTTTGGCTTCTCTACTAGCCGTACAAAAGCAGATTTGTGGTTTTGGCTTCTCCAAAAACCGTACAACGACTTGAAAAGCAGATTTCTGGTTTTGGCTCCTTTTCTGGCCGTACAAAAGCAGATTTGTGGTTTTGGCTTTTCCACAATCCGTACAACGACTTGAATAGCAGATTTCTTGGTTTGGCTTCTTTTCTGGCCGTACAACGACTTGACAAGAAGATTTGTGGTTTTAGCTTCTCTTTTGGCCGTAACACAGCAGATTTATGGTTTTGGCTCTCTCCATAAACCGTACAACGACTTGAATAGCAGATTTCTAGTTTTGGCTTCTTATCTGGCCGTACAAGGACTTAAAAAGCAGATTTGTTGTTTTGGCTTCTCCACAAACCGTACAACGACTTGACTAGCAGATTTGTGGTAATGGTGCTTCTGTTTTGGCCGTACAACGACTTGAATAGCAGATTTGTGGTTTTGGCTTCTCTTTTCGCCATAATACAGCAGATTTGTGGTTTTGGCTTCTCTATTGGCCGTACAAAAGCAGATTTGTGGTTTTGGCTTCAGAAACCGTACAACGACTTGAAAAGCAGATTTCTGGTTTTGGCTCCTATTCTGGCCGTACAAAAGCAGATTTGTGGTTTTGGCGTTTCCACAGTCCGTACAACGACTTGAATAGCAGATTTCTGGTTTTTGCTTCTCTTTTGGCCTTAAAACAGCAGATTTGTGGTTTTGGCTTCTCTACTAGCCGTACAAAAGCAGATTTGTGGTTTTGGCTTCTCCAGAAACCGTACAACGACTTGAAAAGCAGATTTCTGGTTTTGGCTCCTTTTCTGGCCGTAAAACAGCAGATTTCTGGTTTTGGCTTTTTTTCTGGCCGTACAACGACTTGAAAAGAAGATTTGTGGTTTCAGTTTCTCTTTTGGCCGTAACACAGCAGATTTGTGGTTTTGGCTCTCTCCAAAAAACCGTACAACGACTTGAATAGCAGATTTCTAGTTTTGGTTTCTTTTCTGGTCGTACAAGGACTTAAAAAACAGATTTGTTGTTTTGGCTTCTCCACAAACCGTACAACGACTTGACTAGCAGATTTGTGGTAATGGTGCTTCTGTTCTGGCCGTACAACGACTTGAATAGCAGATTTGTGGTTTTGGCTTCTCTTTTCGCCGTAATACAGCAGATTTGTGGTTTTGGCTTCTCTACTAGCCGTACAAAAGCAGATTTGTGGTTTTGGCTTCTCCAGAAACCGTACAAAGACTTGAAAAGCAGATTTCTGGTTTTGGCTCCTTTTCTGGCCGTACAAAAACAGATTTATGGTTTTGGCTCTCTCCACAAACCGTACAACAACTTGAATAGCAGATTTCTAGTTTCGGCTTCTTTTCTGGCCGTACAAGGACTTAAAAAGCAGATTTGTTGTTTTGGCTTCTCCACAAACCGTACAACGACTTGACTAGCAGATTTGTGGTAATGGTGCTTCTGTTCTGGCCGTACAACGACTTGAATAGCAGATTTGTGGTTTTGGCTTCTCTTTTCGCCGTAATACAGCATATTTGTGGTTTTGGCTTCTCTACTGGCCGTACAAAAGCAGATTTGTGGTTTTGGCTTCTCCAGAAACCGTACAACGACTTGAAAAGCAGATTTCTGGTTTTGGCTCCTATTCTGGCCGTACAAAAGCAGATTTGTGGTTTTGGCTTTTCCACAATCCGTACAACGACTTGAATAGCAGATTTCTTGTTTTGGCTTCTTTTCTAACCGTAAAACAGCAGATTTGTGGTTTTGGCTTCTCTACTGGCCGTACAAAAGCAGATTTGTGGTTTTGGCGTTTCCACAGTCTGTACAACGACTTGAATAGCAGATTTCTTGTTTTGGCTCCTTTTCTGGCCGTAAAACAGCAGATTTCTGGTTTTGGCTTTTTTTTCTGGCCGTACAACGACTTGAAAAGAAGATTTGTGGTTTCAGCTTCTCTTTTGGTCGTAACACAGCAGATTTGTGGTTTTGGCTCTCTCCACAAACCGTACAACGACTTGAATAGCAGATTTCTGGTTTTGGCTCCTATTCTGGCCGTACAAAAGCAGATTTGTGGTTTTGGCGTTTCCACAGTCCGTACAACGACTTGAATAGCAGATTTCTGGTTTTTGCTTCTCTTTTGGCCTTAAAACAGCAGATTTGTGGTTTTGGCTTCTCTACTAGCCGTACAAAAGCAGATTTGTGGTTTTGGCTTCTCCAGAAACCGTACAACGACTTGAAAAGCAGATTTCTGGTTTTGGCTCCTTTTCTGGCCGTAAAACAGCAGATTTCTGGTTTTGGCTTTTTTTCTGGCCGTACAACGACTTGAAAAGAAGATTTGTGGTTTCAGCTTCTCTTTTGGCCGTAACACAGCAGATTTGTGGTTTTGGCTCTCTCCACAAACCGTACAACGACTTGAATAGCAGATTTCTAGTTTTGGTTTCTTTTCTGGTCGTACAAGGACTTAAAAAGCAGATTTGTTGTTTTGGCTTCTCCACAAACCGTACAACGACTTGACTAGCAGATTTGTGGTAATGGTGCTTCTGTTCTGGCCGTACAACGACTTGAATAGCAGATTTGTTGTTTTGGCTTCTCTTTTCGCCGTAATACAGCAGATTTGTGGTTTTGGCTTCTCTACTAGCCGTACAAAAGCAGATTTGTGGTTTTGGCTTCTCCAGAAACCGTACAACGACTTAAAAAGCAGATTTCTTGTTTTGGCTCCTTTTCTGGCCGTACAAAAGCAGTTTTGAGGTTTTGGCTTTTCCACAATCCGTATAACGACTTGAATAGCAGATTTCTTGTTTTGGCTTCTTTTCTGGCCGTACAACGACTTGACAAGAAGATTTGTGGATTTAGCTTCTCTTTTGGCCGTAACACAGCAGATTTATGGTTTTGGCTCTCTCCATAAACCGTACAACGACTTGAATAGCAGATTTCTAGTTTTGGCTTTTTTTCTGGCCGTACAAGGACTTAAAAAGCAGATTTGTTGTTTTGGCTTCTCAACAAACCGTACAACGACTTGACTAGCAGATTTGTGGTAATGGTGCTTCTGTTCTGGCCGTACAACGACTTGAATAGCAGATTTGTGGTTTTGGCTTCTCTTTTCGCCGTAATACAGCAGATTTGTGGTTTTGGCTTCTCTATTGGCCGTACAAAAGCAGATTTGTGGTTTTGGCTTCAGAAACCGTACAACGACTTGAAAAGCAGATTTCTGGTTTTGGCTCCTATTCTGGCCGTACAAAAGCAGATTTGTGGTTTTGGCGTTTCCACAGTCCGTACAACGACTTGAATAGCAGATTTCTGGTTTTTGCTTCTCTTTTGGCCTTAAAACAGCAGATTTGTGGTTTTGGCTTCTCTACTAGCCGTACAAAAGCAGATTTGTGGTTTTGGCTTCTCCAGAAACCGTACAACGACTTGAAAAGCAGATTTCTGGTTTTGGCTCCTTTTCTGGCCGTAAAACAGCAGATTTCTGGTTTTGGCTTTTTTTCTGGCCGTACAACGACTTGAAAAGAAGATTTGTGGTTTCAGCTTCTCTTTTGGCCGTAACACAGCAGATTTGTGGTTTTGGCTCTCTCCACAAACCGTACAACGACTTGAATAGCAGATTTCTAGTTTTGGTTTCTTTTCTGGTCGTACAAGGACTTAAAAAGCAGATTTGTTGTTTTGGCTTCTCCACAAACCGTACAACGACTTGACTAGCAGATTTGTGGTAATGGTGCTTCTGTTCTGGCCGTACAACGACTTGAATAGCAGATTTGTTGTTTTGGCTTCTCTTTTCGCCGTAATACAGCAGATTTGTGGTTTTGGCTTCTCTACTAGCCGTACAAAAGCAGATTTGTGGTTTTGGCTTCTGCAGAAACCGTACAACGACTTAAAAAGCAGATTTCTTGTTTTGGCTCCTTTTCTGGCCGTACAAAAGCAGATTTGAGGTTTTGGCTTTTCCACAATCCGTATAACGACTTGAATAGCAGATTTCTTGTTTTGGCTTCTTTTCTGGCCGTACAAGGACTTAAAAAGCAGATTTGTTGTTTTGGCTTCTCAACAAACCGTACAACGACTTGACTAGCAGATTTGTGGTAATGGTGCTTCTGTTCTGGCCGTACAACGACTTGAATAGCAGATTTGTGGTTTTGGCTTCTCTTTTCGCCGTAATACAGCAGATTTGTGGTTTTGGCTTCTCTACTGGCCGTACAAAAGCAGATTTGTGGTTTTGGCTTCAGAAACCGTACAACGACTTGAAAAGCAGATTTCTGGTTTTGGCTCCTATTCTGGCCGTACAAAAGCAGATTTGTGGTTTTGGCGTTTCCACAGTCCGTACAACGACTTGAATAGCAGATTTCTGGTTTTTGCTTCTCTTTTGGCCTTAAAACAGCAGATTTGTGGTTTTGGCTTCTCTACTAGCCGTTCAAAAGCAGATTTGTGGTTTTGGCTTCTCCAGAAACCGTACAACGACTTGAAAAGCAGATTTCTGGTTTTGGCTCCTATTCTGGCCGTACAAAAGCAGATTTGTGGTTTTGGCGTTTCCACAGTCCGTACAACGACTTGAATAGCAGATTTCTGGTTTTTGCTTCTCTTTTGGTCTTAAAACAGCAGATTTGTGGTTTTGGCTTCTCTACTAGCCGTACAAAAGCAGATTTGTGGTTTTGGCTTCTCCAGAAACCGTACAACGACTTGAAAAGCAGATTTCTGGTTTTGGCTCCTTTTCTGGCCGTAAAACAGCAGATTTCTGGTTTTGGCTTTTTTTCTGGCCGTACAACGACTTGAAAAGAAGATTTGTGGTTTCAGCTTCTCTTTTGGCCGTAACACAGCAGATTTGTGGTTTTGGCTCTCTCCACAAACCGTACAACGACTTGAATAGCAGATTTCTAGTTTTGGTTTCTTTTCTGGTCGTACAAGGACTTAAAAAGCAGATTTGTTGTTTTGGCTTCTCCACAAACCGTACAACGACTTGACTAGCAGATTTGTGGTAATGGTGCTTCTGTTCTGGCCGTACAACGACTTGAATAGCAGATTTGTGGTTTTGGCTTCTCTTTTCGCCGTAATACAGCATATTTGTGGTTTTGGCTTCTCTACTGGCCGTACAAAAGCAGATTTGTGGTTTTGGCTTCTCCAGAAACCGTACAACGACTTGAAAAGCAGATTTCTGGTTTTGGCTCCTATTCTGGCCGTACAAAAGCAGATTTGTGGTTTTGGCTTTTCCACAATCCGTACAACGACTTGAATAGCAGATTTCTTGTTTTGGCTTCTTTTCTAACCGTAAAACAGCAGATTTGTGGTTTTGGCTTCTCTACTGGCCGTACAAAAGCAGATTTGTGGTTTTGGCGTTTCCACAGTCTGTACAACGACTTGAATAGCAGATTTCTTGTTTTGGCTCCTTTTCTGGCCGTAAAATAGCAGATTTCTGGTTTTGGCTTTTTTTTCTGGCCGTACAACGACTTGAAAAGAAGATTTGTGGTTTCAGCTTCTCTTTTGGTCGTAACACAGCAGATTTGTGGTTTTGGCTCTCTCCACAAACCGTACAACGACTTGAATAGCAGATTTCTAGTTTTTGCTTCTTTTCTGGCCGTACAAGGACTTAAAAAGCAGATTTGTTGTTTTGGCTTCTCCACAAACCGTACAACGACTTGACTAGCAGATTTGTGGTAATGGTGCTTCTGTTTTGGCCGTACAACGACTTGAATAGCAGATTTGTGGTTTTGGCTTCTCTTTTCGCCATAATACAGCAGATTTGTGGTTTTGGCTTCTCTATTGGCCGTACAAAAGCAGATTTGTGGTTTTGGCTTCAGAAACCGTACAACGACTTGAAAAGCAGATTTCTGGTTTTGGCTCCTATTCTGGCCGTACAAAAGCAGATTTGTGGTTTTGGCGTTTCCACAGTCCGTACAACGACTTGAATAGCAGATTTCTGGTTTTTGCTTCTCTTTTGGCCTTAAAACAGCAGATTTGTGGTTTTGGCTTCTCTACTAGCCGTACAAAAGCAGATTTGTGGTTTTGGCTTCTCCAGAAACCGTACAACGACTTGAAAAGCAGATTTCTGGTTTTGGCTCCTTTTCTGGCCGTAAAACAGCAGATTTCTGGTTTTGGCTTTTTTTCTGGCCGTACAACGACTTGAAAAGAAGATTTGTGGTTTCAGCTTCTCTTTTGGCCGTAACACAGCAGATTTGTGGTTTTGGCTCTCTCCAAAAAACCGTACAACGACTTGAATAGCAGATTTCTAGTTTTGGTTTCTTTTCTGGTCGTACAAGGACTTAAAAAGCAGATTTGTTGTTTTGGCTTCTCCACAAACCGTACAACGACTTGACTAGCAGATTTGTGGTAATGGTGCTTCTGTTCTGGCCGTACAACGACTTGAATAGCAGATTTGTGGTTTTGGCTTCTCTTTTCGCCGTAATACAGCAGATTTGTGGTTTTGGCTTCTCTACTAGCCGTACAAAAGCAGATTTGTGGTTTTGGCTTCTCCAGAAACCGTACAAAGACTTGAAAAGCAGATTTCTGGTTTTGGCTCCTTTTCTGGCCGTACAAAAACAGATTTATGGTTTTGGCTCTCTCCACAAACCGTACAACAACTTGAATAGCAGATTTCTAGTTTCGGCTTCTTTTCTGGCCGTACAAGGACTTAAAAAGCAGATTTGTTGTTTTGGCTTCTCCACAAACCGTACAACGACTTGACTAGCAGATTTGTGGTAATGGTGCTTCTGTTCTGGCCGTACAACGACTTGAATAGCAGATTTGTGGTTTTGGCTTCTCTTTTCGCCGTAATACAGCATATTTGTGGTTTTGGCTTCTCTACTGGCCGTACAAAAGCAGATTTGTGGTTTTGGCTTCTCCAGAAACCGTACAACGACTTGAAAAGCAGATTTCTGGTTTTGGCTCCTATTCTGGCCGTACAAAAGCAGATTTTTGGTTTTGGCTTTTCCACAATCCGTACAACGACTTGAATAGCAGATTTCTTGTTTTGGCTTCTTTTCTAACCGTAAAACAGCAGATTTGTGGTTTTGGCTTCTCTACTGGCCGTACAAAAGCAGATTTGTGGTTTTGGCGTTTCCACAGTCTGTACAACGACTTGAATAGCAGATTTCTTGTTTTGGCTCCTTTTCTGGCCGTAAAACAGCAGATTTCTGGTTTTGGCTTTTTTTTCTGGCCGTACAACGACTTGAAAAGAAGATTTGTGGTTTCAGCTTCTCTTTTGGTCGTAACACAGCAGATTTGTGGTTTTGGCTCTCTCCACAAACCGTACAACGACTTGAATAGCAGATTTCTAGTTTTTGCTTCTTTTCTGGCCGTACAAGGACTTAAAAAGCAGATTTGTTGTTTTGGCTTCTCCACAAACCGTACAACGACTTGACTAGCAGATTTGTGGTAATGGTGCTTCTGTTCTGGCCGTACAACGACTTAAATAGCAGATTTGTGGTTTTGGGTTCTTTTTTCGCCGTAATACAGCAGATTTGTGGTTTTGGCTTCTCTACTAGCCGTACAAAAGCAGATTTGTGGTTTTGGCTTCTCCAGAAACCGTACAACGACTTGAAAAGCAGATTTCTGGTTTTGGCTCCTTTTCTGGCCGTACAGAAGCAGATTTGTGGTTTTGGCTTTTCCACAATCCGTACAACGACTTGAATAGCAGATTTCTTGGTTTGGCTTCTTTTCTGGCCGTACAACGACTTGACAAGAAGATTTGTGGTTTTAGCTTCTCTTTTGGCCGTAACACAGCAGATTTATGGTTTTGGCTCTCTCCATAAACCGTACAACGACTTGAATAGCAGATTTCTAGTTTTGGCTTCTTATCTGGCCGTACAAGGACTTAAAAAGCAGATTTGTTGTTTTGGCTTCTCCACAAACCGTACAACGACTTGACTAGCAGATTTGTGGTAATGGTGCTTCTGTTTTGGCCGTACAACGACTTGAATAGCAGATTTGTGGTTTTGGCTTCTCTTTTCGCCATAATACAGCAGATTTGTGGTTTTGGCTTCTCTATTGGCCGTACAAAAGCAGATTTGTGGTTTTGGCTTCAGAAACCGTACAACGACTTGAAAAGCAGATTTCTGGTTTTGGCTCCTATTCTGGCCGTACAAAAGCAGATTTGTGGTTTTGGCGTTTCCACAGTCCGTACAACGACTTGAATAGCAGATTTCTGGTTTTTGCTTCTCTTTTGGCCTTAAAACAGCAGATTTGTGGTTTTGGCTTCTCTACTAGCCGTACAAAAGCAGATTTGTGGTTTTGGCTTCTCCAGAAACCGTACAACGACTTGAAAAGCAGATTTCTGGTTTTGGCTCCTTTTCTGGCCGTACAAAAGCAGATTTGTGGTTTTGGCTTTTCCACAATCCGTACAACGACTTGAATAGCAGATTTCTTGGTTTGGCTTCTTTTCTGGCCGTACAACGACTTGACAAGAAGATTTGTGGTTTTAGCTTCTCTTTTGGCCGTAACACAGCAGATTTATGGTTTTGGCTCTCTCCATAAACCGTACAACGACTTGAATAGCAGATTTCTAGTTTTGGCTTCTTATCTGGCCGTACAAGGACTTAAAAAGCAGATTTGTTGTTTTGGCTTCTCCACAAACCGTACAACGACTTGACTAGCAGATTTGTGGTAATGGTGCTTCTGTTTTGGCCGTACAACGACTTGAATAGCAGATTTGTGGTTTTGGCTTCTCTTTTCGCCATAATACAGCAGATTTGTGGTTTTGGCTTCTCTACTGGCCGTACAAAAGCAGATTTGTGGTTTTGGCTTCAGAAACCGTACAACGACTTGAAAAGCAGATTTCTGGTTTTGGCTCCTATTCTGGCCGTACAAAAGCAGATTTGTGGTTTTGGCGTTTCCACAGTCCGTACAACGACTTGAATAGCAGATTTCTGGTTTTTGCTTCTCTTTTGGCCTTAAAACAGCAGATTTGTGGTTTTGGCTTCTCTACTAGCCGTACAAAAGCAGATTTGTGGTTTTGGCTTCTCCAGAAACCGTACAACGACTTGAAAAGCAGATTTCTGGTTTTGGCTCCTTTTCTGGCCGTAAAACAGCAGATTTCTGGTTTTGGCTTTTTTTCTGGCCGTACAACGACTTGAAAAGAAGATTTGTGGTTTCAGCTTCTCTTTTGGCCGTAACACAGCAGATTTGTGGTTTTGGCTCTCTCCACAAACCGTACAACGACTTGAATAGCAGATTTCTAGTTTTGGCTTCTTTTCTGGCCGTACAAGGACTTAAAAAGCAGATTTGTTGTTTTGGCTTCTCCACAAACCGTACAACGACTTGACTAGCAGATTTGTGGTAATGGTGCTTCTTTTCTGGCCGTACAACGACTTGAATAGCAGATTTGTGGTTTTGGCTTCTCTTTTCGCCGTAATACAGCAGATTTGTGGTTTTGGCTTCTCTACTAGCCGTACAAAAGCAGATTTGTGGTTTTGGCTTCTCCAGAAACCGTACAACGACTTGAATAGCAGATTTCTTGTTTTGGCTTCTTTTCTGGCCGTACAACGACTTGACAAGAAGATTTGTGGATTTAGCTTCTCTTTTGGCCGTAACACAGCAGATTTATGGTTTTGGCTCTCTCCATAAACCGTACAACGACTTGAATAGCAGATTTCTAGTTTTGGCTTTTTTTCTGGCCGTACAAGGACTTAAAAAGCAGATTTGTTGTTTTGGCTTCTCAACAAACCGTACAACGACTTGACTAGCAGATTTGTGGTAATGGTGCTTCTGTTCTGGCCGTACAACGACTTGAATAGCAGATTTGTGGTTTTGGCTTCTCTTTTCGCCGTATACAGCAGATTTGTGGTTTTGGCTTCTCTACTAGCCGTACAAAAGCAGATTTGTGGTTTTGGCTTCTCCAGAAACCGTACAACGACTTGAAAAGCAGATTTCTGGTTTTGGCTCCTTTTCAGGCCGTAAAACAGCAGATTTCTGGTTTTGGCTTTTTTTCTGGCCGTACAACGACTTGAAAAGAAGATTTGTGGTTTCAGCTTCTCTTTTGGCCGTAACACAGCAGATTTGTGGTTTTGGCTCTCTCCACAAACCGTACAACGACTTGAATAGCAGATTTCTAGTTTTGGTTTCTTTTCTGGCCGTACAAGGACTTAAAAAGCAGATTTGTTGTTTTGGCTTCTCCACAAACCGTACAACGACTTGACTAGCAGATTTGTGGTAATGGTGCTTCTGTTCTGGCCGTACAACGACTTGAATAGCAGATTTGTGGTTTTGGCTTCTCTTTTCGCCGTAATACAAAAGATTTGTGGTTTTGGCTTCTCTACTAGCCGTACAAAAGCAGATTTGTGGTTTTGGCTTCTCCTTAAACCGTACAACGACTTGAAAAGCAAATTTCTTGTTTTGGCTCCTTTTCTGGCCGTACAAAAGCAGATTTGAGGTTTTGGCTTTTCCACAATCCGTATAACGACTTGAATAGCAGATTTCTTGTTTTGGCTTTTTTTCTGGCCGTACAACGACTTGACAAGAAGATTTGTGGTTTTAGCTTCTCTTTTGGCCGTAACACAGCAGATTTATGGTTTTGGCTCTCTCCACAAACCGTACAACGACTTGAATAGCAGATTTCTAGTTTTGGCTTCTTTTCTGGCCGTACAAGGACTTGAAAAGCAGATTTGTTGTTTTGGCTTCTCAACAAACCGTACAACGACTTGACTAGCAGATTTGTGGTAATGGTGCTTCTGTTCTGGCCGTACAACGACTTGAATAGCAGATTTGTGGTTTTGGCTTCTCTTTTCGCCGTAATACAGCAGATTTGTGGTTTTGGCTTCTCTACTGGCCGTACAAAAGCAGATTTGTGGTTTTGGCTTCTCCAGAAACCGTACAAAGACTTAAAAAGCAGATTTCTGGTTTTGGCTCCTTTTCTGGCCGTACAAAAACAGATTTATGGTTTTGGCTCTCTCCACAAACCGTACAACGACTTGAATAGCAGATTTCTAGTTTTGGCTTCTTTTCTGGCCGTACAAGGACTTAAAAAGCAGATTTGTTGTTTTGGCTTCTCCACAAACCGTACAACGACTTGACTAGCAGATTTGTGGTAATGGTGCTTCTGTTCTGGCCGTACAACGACATGAATAGCAGATTTGTGGTTTTGGCTTCTCTTTTCGCCGTAATACAGCAGATTAGTGGTTTTGGCTTCTCTACTAGCCGTACAAAAGCAGATTTGTGGTTTTGGCTTCTCCTTAAACCGTACAACGACTTGAAAAGCAGATTTCTTGTTTTGGCTCCTTTTCTGGCCGTACAAAAGCAGATTTGAGGTTTTGGCTTTTCCACAATCCGTATAACGACTTGAATAGCAGATTTCTTGTTTTGGATTTTTTTCTGGCCGTACAACGACTTGACAAGAAGATTTGTGGTTTTAGCTTCTCTTTTGGCCGTAACACAGCAGATTTATGGTTTTGGCTCTCTCCACAAACCGTACAACGACTTGAATAGCAGATTTCTAGTTTTGGCTTCTTTTCTGGCCGTACAAGGACTTAAAAAGCAGATTTGTTGTTTTGGCTTCTCAACAAACCGTACAACGACTTGACTAGCAGATTTGTGGTAATGGTGCTTCTGTTCTGGCCGTACAACGACTTGAATAGCAGATTTGTGGTTTTGGCTTCTCTTTTCGCCGTAATACAGCAGATTTGTGGTTTTGGCTTCTCTACTAGCCGTACAAAAGCAGATTTGTGGTTTTAGCTTCTCCTTAAACCGCACAACGACTTGAAAAGCAGATTTCTTGTTTTGGCTCCTTTTCTGGCCGTACAAAAGCAGATTTGAGGTTTTGGCTTTTCCACAATCCGTATAACGACTTGAATAGCAGATTTCTTGTTTTGGCTTTTTTTCTGGCCGTACAACGTTTTGACAAGAAGATTTGTGGTTTTAGCTTCTCTTTTGGCCGTAACACAGCAGATTTATGGTTTTGGCTCTCTCCGTAAACCGTACAACGACTTGAATAGCAGATTTCTAGTTTTGGCTTCTTTTCTGGCAGTACAAGGACTTGAAAAGCAGATTTGTTGTTTTGGCTTCTCAACAAACCGTACAACGACTTGACTAGCAGATTTGTGGTAATGGTGCTTCTGTTCTGGCCGTACAACGACTTGAATAGCAGATTTGTGGTTTTGGCTTCTCTTTTCGCCGTAATACAGCAGATTTGTGGTTTTGGCTTCTCTACTGGCCGTACAAAAGCAGATTTGTGGTATTGGCTTCTCCAGAAACCGTACAAAGACTTGAAAAGCAGATTTCTGGTTTTGGCTCCTTTTCTGGCCGTACAAAAACAGATTTATGGTTTTGGCTCTCTCCACAAACCGTACAACGACTTGAATAGCAGATTTCTAGTTTTGGCTTCTTTTCTGGCCGTACAAGGACTTAAAAAGCAGATTTGTTGTTTTGGCTTCTCCACAAACCGTACAACGACTTGACTAGCAGATTTGTGGTAATGGTGCTTCTGTTCTGGCTGTACAACGACTTGAATAGCAGATTTGTGGTTTTGGCTTCTCTTTTCGCCGTAATACAGCATATTTGTGGTTTTGGCTTCTCTACTGGCCGTACAAAAGCAGATTTGTGGTTTTGGCTTCTCCAGAAACCGTACAACGACTTGAAAAGCAGATTTCTGGTTTTGGCTCCTATTCTGGCCGTACAAAAGCAGATTTGTGGTTTTGGCGTTTCCACAGTCCGTACAACGACTTGAATAGCAGATTTCTGGTTTTTGCTTCTCTTTTGGCCTTAAAACAGCAGATTTGTGGTTTTGGCTCCTTTTATGGCCGTACAAAAGCAGATTTGTGGTTTTGGCTTTTGGTACAACGACTTGAATAGCAGATTTCTTGTTTTGGCTTCTTATCTGGCCGTACAAGGACTTAAAAAGAAGATTTGTTGTTTTGGCTTCTCCACAAACCGTACAACGACTTGACTAGCAGATTTATGGTTTTGGCTCTCTCCACAAACCGTACAACGACTTGAATAGCAGATTTCTAGTTTTGGCTTCTTATCTGGCCGTACAAGGACTTAAAAAGAAGATTTGTTGTTTTGGCTTCTCCACAAACCGTACAACGACTTGACTAGCAGATTTGTGGTTTTGGCTTCTCTTTTCGCCATAATACAGCAGATTTGTGGTTTTGGCTTCTCTACTGGCCGTACAAAAGCAGATTTGTGGTTTTGGCTTCAGAAACCGTACAACGACTTGAAAAGCAGATTTCTGGTTTTGGCTCCTATTCTGGCCGTACAAAAGCAGATTTGTGGTTTTGGCGTTTCCACAGTCCGTACAACGACTTGAATAGCAGATTTCTGGTTTTTGCTTCTCTTTTGGCCTTAAAACAGCAGATTTGTGGTTTTGGCTTCTCTACTAGCCGTACAAAAGCAGATTTGTGGTTTTGGCTTCTCCAGAAACCGTACAACGACTTGAAAAGCAGATTTCTGGTTTTGGCTCCTTTTCTGGCCGTACAAAAGCAGATTTGAGGTTTTGGCTTTTCCACAATCCGTATAACGACTTGAATAGCAGATTTCTTGTTTTGGCTTTTTTTCTGGCCGTACAACGACTTGACAAGAAGATTTGTGGTTTTAGCTTCTTTTTTGGCCGTAACACAGCAGATTTATGGTTTTGGCTCTCTCCACAAACCGTACAACGACTTGAATAGCAGATTTCTAGTTTTGGCTTCTTTTCTGGCCGTACAAGGACTTGAAAAGCAGATTTGTTGTTTTGGCTTCTCAACAAACCGTACAACGACTTGACTAGCAGATTTGTGGTAATGGTGCTTCTGTTCTGGCCGTACAACGACTTGAATAGCAGATTTGTGGTTTTGGCTTCTCTTTTCGCCGTAATACAGCAGATTTGTGGTTTTGGCTTCTCTACTGGCCGTACAAAAGCAGATTTGTGGTTTTGGCTTCTCCAGAAACCGTACAACGACTTGAAAAGCAGATTTCTGGTTTTGGCTCCTATTCTGGCCGTACAAAAGCAGATTTGTGGTTTTGGCTTTTCCACAATCCGTACAACGACTTGAATAGCAGATTTCTTGTTTTGGCTTCTTTTCTAACCGTAAAACAGCAGATTTGTGGTTTTGGCTTCTCTACTGGCCGTACAAAAGCAGATTTGTGGTTTTGGCGTTTCCACAGTCCGTACAACGACTTGAATAGCAGATTTCTTGTTTTGGCTACTTTTCTGGCCGTAAAACAGCAGATTTCTAGTTTTGGCTTCTTTTCTGGCCGTAGAAGGACTTAAAAAGCAGATTTGTTGTTTTGGCTTCTCCACAAACCGTACAACGACTTGACTAGCAGATTTGTGGTAATGGTGCTTCTGTTCTGGCCGTACAACGACTTGAATAGCAGATTTGTGGTTTTGGGTTATTTTTTCGCCGTAATACAGCAGATTTGTGGTTTTGGCTTCTCTACTAGCCGTACAAAAGCCGATTTGTGGTTTTGGCTTCTCCAGAAACCGTACAACGACTTGAAAAGCAGATTTCTGGTTTGGGCTCCTTTTCTGGCCGTACAAAAGCAGATTTGTGGTTTTGGCTTTTCCACAATCCGTACAACGACTTGAATAGCAGATTTCTTGGTTTGGCTTCTTTTCTGGCCGTACAACGACTTGACAAGAAGATTTGTGGTTTTAGCTTCTCTTTTGGCCGTAACACAGCAGATTTATGGTTTTGGCTCTCTCCATAAACCGTACAACGACTTGAATAGCAGATTTCTAGTTTTGGCTTTTTTTCTGGCCGTACAAGGACTTAAAAAGCAGATTTGTTGTTTTGGCTTCTCAACAAACCGTACAACGACTTGACTAGCAGATTTGTGGTAATGGTGCTTCTGTTCTGGCCGTACAACGACTTGAATAGCAGATTTGTGGTTTTGGCTTCTCTTTTCGCCAAATACAGCAGATTTGTGGTTTTGGCTTCTCTACTAGCCGTACAAAAGCAGATTTGTGGTTTTGGCTTCTCCAGAAACCGTACAACGACTTGAAAAGCAGATTTCTGGTTTTGGCTCCTTTTCTGGCCGTACAAAAGCAGATTTGTGGTTTTGGCTTTTCCACAATCCGTACAACGACTTGAATAGCAGATTTCTTGTTTTGGCTTCTTTTCTAACCGTAAAACAGCAGATTTGTGGTTTTGGCTTCTCTACTGGCCGTACAAAAGCAGATTTGTGGTTTTGGCGTTTCCACAGTCCGTACAACGACTTGAATAGCAGATTTCTTGTTTTGGCTCCTTTTCTGGCCGTAAAACAGCAGATTTCTAGTTTTGGCTTCTTTTCTGGCCGTAGAAGGACTTAAAAAGCAGATTTGTTGTTTTGGCTTCTCCACAAACCGTACAACGACTTGACTAGCAGATTTGTGGTAATGGTGCTTCTGTTCTGGCCGTACAACGACTTGAATAGCAGATTTGTGGTTTTGGGTTCTTTTTTCGCCGTAATACAGCAGATTTGTGGTTTTGGCTTCTCTACTAGCCGTACAAAAGCCGATTTGTGGTTTTGGCTTCTCCAGAAACCGTACAACGACTTGAAAAGCAGATTTCTGGTTTGGGCTCCTTTTCTGGCCGTACAAAAGCAGATTTGTGGTTTTGGCTTTTCCACAATCCGTACAACGACTTGAATAGCAGATTTCTTGGTTTGGCTTCTTTTCTGGCCGTACAACGACTTGACAAGAAGATTTGTGGTTTTAGCTTCTCTTTTGGCCGTAACACAGCAGATTTATGGTTTTGGCTCTCTCCCTAAACCGTACAACGACTTGAATAGCAGATTTCTAGTTTTGGCTTTTTTTCTGGCCGTACAAGGACTTAAAAAGCAGATTTGTTGTTTTGGCTTCTCAACAAACCGTACAACGACTTGACTAGCAGATTTGTGGTAATGGTGCTTCTGTTCTGGCCGTACAACGACTTGAATAGCAGATTTGTGGTTTTGGCTTCTCTTTTCGCCAAATACAGCAGATTTGTGGTTTTGGCTTCTCTACTAGCCGTACAAAAGCAGATTTGTGGTTTTGGCTTCTCCAGAAACCGTACAACGACTTGAAAAGCAGATTTCTGGTTTTGGCTCCTTTTCTGGCCGTACAAAAGCAGATTTGTGGTTTTGGCTTTTCCACAATCCGTACAACGACTTGAATAGCAGATTTCTTGTTTTAGCTTCTTTTCTGGCCGTCCAACGACTTGACAAGAAGATTTGTGGTTTTAGCTTCTCTTTTGGCCGTAACACAGCAGATTTATGGTTTTGGCTCTCTCCAAAAACCGTACAACGACTTGAATAGCAGATTTCTAGTTTTGGCTTCTTTTCTGGCCGTACAAGGACTTAAAAAGCAGATTTGTTGTTTTGGCTTCTCCACAAACCGTACAACGACTTGACTAGCAGATTTGTGGTAATGGTGCTTCTGTTCTGGCCGTACAACGACTTGAATAGCAGATTTGTGGTTTCGGCTTCTCTTTTCGCCGTAATACAGCAGATTTGTGGTTTTGGCTTCTCTACTGGCCGTTCAAAAGCAGATTTGTGGTTTTGGCTTCTCCAGAAACCGTACAAAGACTTGAAAAGCAGATTTCTGGTTTTGGCTCCTTTTCTGGCCGTACAAAAACAGATTTATGGTTTTGGCTCTCTCCACAAACCGTACGACGACTTGAATAGCAGATTTCTAGTTTTGGCTTCTTTTCTGGCCGTACAAGGACTTAAAAAGCAGATTTGTTGTTTTGGCTTCTCCACAAACCGTACAACGACTTGACTAGCAGATTTGTGCTAATGGTGCTTCTGTTCTGGCCGTACAACGACTTGAATAGCAGATTTGTGGTTTTGGCTTCTCTTTTCGCCGTAATACAGCAGATTTGTGGTTTTGGCTTCTCTACTGGCCGTACAAAAGCAGATTTGTGGTTTTGGCTTCTCCAGAAACCGTACAACGACTTGAAAAGCAGATTTCTGGTTTTGGCTCCTATTCTGGCCTTACAAAAGCAGATTTGTGGTTTTGGCGTTTCCACAGTCCGTACAACGACTTGAATAGCAGATTTCTGGTTTTTGCTTCTCTTTTGGCCTTAAAACAGCAGATTTGTGGTTTTGGCTCCTTTTCTGGCCGTAAAAAGCAGATTTGTGGTTTTGGCTTTTGGTACAACGACTTGAATAGCAGATTTCTTGTTTTGGCTTCTTTTCTGGCCGTAAAACAGCAGATTTATGGTTTTGGCTCTCTCCACAAACCGTACAACGACTTGAATAGCAGATTTCTAGTTTTGGCTTCTTATCTGGCCGTACAAGGACTTAAAAAGCAGATTTGTTGTTTTGGCTTCTCCACAAACCGTACAACGACTTGACTAGCAGATTTGTGGTAATGGTGCTTCTGTTTTGGCCGTACAACGACTTGAATAGCAGATTTGTGGTTTTGGCTTCTCTTTTCGCCATAATACAGCAGATTTGTTGTTTTGGCTTCTCTACTGGTCGTACAAAAGCAGATTTGTGGTTTTGGCTTCTCCAGAAACCGTACAACGACTTGAAAAGCAGATTTCTGGTTTTGGCTCCTTTTCTGGCCGTACAAAAGCAGATTTGTGGTTTTGGCTTTTCCACAATCCGTACAACGACTTGAATAGCAGATTTCTTGTTTTAGCTCCTTTTCTGGCCGTACAACGACTTGAAAAGAAGATTTGTAGTTTTAGCTTATCTTTTGGCCGTAACACAGCAGATTTATGGTTTTGACTTCTCTTTTGGCCGTAAAACAGCAGATTTGTGGTTTTGGCTCCTTTTCTGGCCGTAAAACAGCAGATTTCTGGTTTTGGCTTTTTTTTCTGGCCGTACAACGACTTGAAAAGAAGATTTGTGGTTTCAGCTTCTCTTTTGGCCGTAACACAGCAGATTTGTGGTTTTGGCTCTCTCCACAAACCGTACAACGACTTGAATAGCAGATTTCTAGTTTTGGCTTCTTTTCTGGCCGTACAAAGACTTAAAAAGCAGATTTGTTGTTTTGGCTTCTCCACAAACCGTACAACGACTTGACTAGCAGATTTGTGGTAATGGTGCTTCTGTTCTGGCCGTACAACGACTTGAAAAGCAGATTTGTGGTTTTGGCTTCTCTTTTCGCCGTAATACAGCAGATTTGTGGTTTTGGCTTCTCTACTGGCCGTACAAAAGCAGATTTGTGGTTTTGGCTTCTCCAGAAACCGTACAAAGACTTGAAAAGCAGATTTCTGGTTTTGGCTCATTTTCTGGCCGTACAAAAACAGATTTATGGTTTTGGCTCTCTCCACAAACCGTACGACGACTTAAATAGCAGATTTCTAGTTTTGGCTTCTTTTCTGGCCGTACAAGGACTTGACAAGAAGATTTGTGGATTTAGCTTCTCTTTTGGCCGTAACACAGCAGATTTATGGTTTTGGCTCTCTCCATAAACCGTACAACGACTTGAATAGCAGATTTCTAGTTTTGGCTTTTTTCTGGCCGTACAAGGACTTAAAAAGCAGATTTGTTGTTTTGGCTTCTCAACAAACCGTACAACGACTTGACTAGCAGATTTGTGGTAATGGTGCTTCTGTTCTGGCCGTACAACGACTTGAATAGCAGATTTGTGGTTTTGGCTTCTCTTTTCGCCGTATACAGCAGATTTGTGGTTTTGGCTTCTCTACTAGCCGTACAAAAGCAGATTTGTGATTTTGGCTTCTCCAGAAACCGTACAACGACTTGAAAAGCAGATTTCTTGTTTTGGCTCCTTTTCTGGCCGTACAAAAGCAGATTTGTGGTTTTGGCTTTTCCACAATCCGTACAACGACTTGAATAGCAGATTTCTTGTTTTGGCTTCTTTTTTGGCCATACAACGACTTGACAAGAAGATTTGTGGTTTTAGCTTCTCTTTTGGCCGTAACACAGCAGATTTATGGTTTTGGCTCTCTCCACAAACCGTACAACGACTTGAATAGCAGATTTCTAGTTTTGGCTTCTTTTCTCGCCGTACAAGGACTTAAAAAGCAGATTTGTTGTTTTGGCTTCTCAACAAACCGTACAACGACTTGACTAGCAGATTTGTGGTAATGGTGCTTCTGTTCTTGCCGTACAACGACTTGAATAGCAGATTTGTGGTTTTGGCTTCTCTTTTCGCAGTAATACAGCAGATTTGTGGTTTTGGCTTCTCTACTGGCCGTACAAAAGCAGATTTGTGGTTTTGGCTTCTCCAGAAACCGTACAAAGACTTGAAAAGCAGATTTCTGGTTTTGGCTCCTTTTCTGGCCGTACAAAAACAGATTTATGGTTTTGGCTCTCTCCACAAACCGTACAACGACTTGAATAGCAGATTTCTAGTTTTGGCTTCTTTTCTGGCCGTACAAGGACTTAAAAAGCAGATTTGTTGTTTTGGCTTCTCCACAAACCGTACAACGACTTGACTAGCAGATTTGTGGTAATGGTGCTTCTGTTCTGGCCGTACAACGACTTGAATAGCAGATTTGTGGTTTTGGCTTCTCTTTTCGCCGTAATACAGCAGATTTGTGGTTTTGGCTTCTCTACTGGCCGTACAAAAGCAGATTTGTGGTTTTGGCTTCTCCAGAAACCGTACAAAGACTTGAAAAGCAGATTTCTGGTTTTGGCTCATTTTCTGGCCGTACAAAAACAGATTTATGGTTTTGGCTCTCTCCACAAACCGTACGACGACTTGAATAGCAGATTTCTAGTTTTGGCTTCTTTTCTGGCCGTACAAGGACTTAAAAAGCAGATTTGTTGTTTTGGCTTCTCCACAAACCGTACAACGACTTGACTAGCAGATTTGTGCTAATGGTGCTTCTGTTCTGGCCGTACAACGACTTGAATAGCAGATTTGTGGTTTTGGCTTCTCTTTTCGCCGTAATACAGCAGATTTGTGGTTTTGGCTTCTCTACTGGCCGTACAAAAGCAGATTTGTGGTTTTGGCTTCTCCAGAAACCGTACAACGACTTGAAAAGCAGATTTCTGGTTTTGGCTCCTATTCTGGCCTTACAAAAGCAGATTTGTGGTTTTGGCGTTTCCACAGTCCGTACAACGACTTGAATAGCAGATTTCTGGTTTTTGCTTCTCTTTTGGCCTTAAAACAGCAAATTTGTGGTTTTGGCTCCTTTTCTGGCCGTACAAAAGCAGATTTGTGGTTTTGGCTTTTGGTACAACGACTTGAATAGCAGATTTCTTGTTTTGGCTTCTTTTCTGGCCGTAAAACAGCAGATTTATGGTTTTGGCTCTCTCCACAAACCGTACAACGACTTGAAAAGCAGATTTCTAGTTTTGGCTTCTTATCTGGCCGTACAAGGACTTAAAAAGCAGATTTGTTGTTTTGGCTTCTCCACAAATCGTACAACGACTTGACTAGCAGATTTGTGGTAATGGTGCTTCTGTTTTGGCCGTACAACGACTTGAATAGCAGATTTGTGGTTTTGGCTTCTCTTTTCGCCATAATACAGCAGATTTGTTGTTTTGGCTTCTCTACTGGCAGTACAAAAGCAGATTTGTGGTTTTGGCTTCTCCAGAAACCGTACAACGACTTGAAAAGCAGATTTCTGGTTTTGGCTCCTTTTCTGGCCGTACAAAAGCAGATTTGTGGTTTTGGCTTTTCCACAATCCGTACAACGACTTGAATAGCAGATTTCTTGTTTTGGCTCCTTTTCTGGCCGTACAACGACTTGAAAAAAAGATTTGTAGTTTTAGCTTATCTTTTGGCCGTAACACAGCAGATTTATGGTTTTGACTTCTCTTTTGGCCGTAAAACAGCAGATTTGTGGTTTTGGCTCCTTTTCTGGCCGTAAAACAGCAGATTTCTTGTTTTGGCTTTTTTTCTGGCCGTACAACGACTTGAAAAGAAGATTTGTGGTTTTAGCTTCTCTTTTGGCCGTAACACAGCAGATTTATGGTTTTGGCTCTCTCCACAAACCGTACAACGACTTGAATAGCAGATTTCTAGTTTTGGCTTCTTTTCTGGCCGTACAAGGACTTGAAAAGCAGATTTGTTGTTTTGGCTTCTCAACAAACCGTACAACGACTTGACTAGCAGATTTGTGGTAATGGTGCTTCTGTTCTGGCCGTACAACGACTTGAATAGCAGATTTGTGGTTTTGGCTTCTCTTTTCGCCGTAATACAGCAGATTTGTGGTTTTGGCTTCTCTACTGGCCGTACAAAAGCAGATTTGTGGTTTTGGCTTCTCCAGAAACCGTACAACGACTTGAAAAGCAGATTTCTGGTTTTGGCTCCTATTCTGGCCGTACAAAAGCAGATTTGTGGTTTTGGCTTTTCCACAATCCGTACAACGACTTGAATAGCAGATTTCTTGTTTTGGCTTCTTTTCTAACCGTAAAACAGCAGATTTGTGGTTTTGGCTTCTCTACTGGCCGTACAAAAGCAGATTTGTGGTTTTGGCGTTTCCACAGTCCGTACAACGACTTGAATAGCAGATTTCTTGTTTTGGCTCCTTTTCTGGCCGTAAAACAGCAGATTTCTAGTTTTGGCTTCTTTTCTGGCCGTAGAAGGACTTAAAAAGCAGATTTGTTGTTTTGGCTTCTCCACAAACCGTACAACGACTTGACTAGCAGATTTGTGGTAATGGTGCTTCTGTTCTGGCCGTACAACGACTTGAATAGCAGATTTGTGGTTTTGGGTTCTTTTTTCGCCGTAATACAGCAGATTTGTGGTTTTGGCTTCTCTACTAGCCGTACAAAAGCCGATTTGTGGTTTTGGCTTCTCCAGAAACCGTACAACGACTTGAAAAGCAGATTTCTGGTTTGGGCTCCTTTTCTGGCCGTACAAAAGCAGATTTGTGGTTTTGGCTTTTCCACAATCCGTACAACGACTTGAATAGCAGATTTCTTGGTTTGGCTTCTTTTCTGGCCGTACAACGACTTGACAAGAAGATTTGTGGTTTTAGCTTCTCTTTTGGCCGTAACACAGCAGATTTATGGTTTTGGCTCTCTCCATAAACCGTACAACGACTTGAATAGCAGATTTCTAGTTTTGGCTTTTTTTCTGGCCGTACAAGGACTTAAAAAGCAGATTTGTTGTTTTGGCTTCTCAACAAACCGTACAACGACTTGACTAGCAGATTTGTGGTAATGGTGCTTCTGTTCTGGCCGTACAACGACTTGAATAGCAGATTTGTGGTTTTGGCTTCTCTTTTCGCCAAATACAGCAGATTTGTGGTTTTGGCTTCTCTACTAGCCGTACAAAAGCAGATTTGTGGTTTTGGCTTCTCCAGAAACCGTACAACGACTTGAAAAGCAGATTTCTGGTTTTGGCTCCTTTTCTGGCCGTACAAAAGCAGATTTGTGGTTTTGGCTTTTCCACAATCCGTACAACGACTTGAATAGCAGATTTCTTGTTTTGGCTTCTTTTCTAACCGTAAAACAGCAGATTTGTGGTTTTGGCTTCTCTACTGGCCGTACAAAAGCAGATTTGTGGTTTTGGCGTTTCTACAGTCCGTACAACGACTTGAATAGCAGATTTCTTGTTTTGGCTCCTTTTCTGGCCGTAAAACAGCAGATTTCTAGTTTTGGCTTCTTTTCTGGCCGTAGAAGGACTTAAAAAGCAGATTTGTTGTTTTGGCTTCTCCACAAACCGTACAACGACTTGACTAGCAGATTTGTGGTAATGGTGCTTCTGTTCTGGCCGTACAACGACTTGAATAGCAGATTTGTGGTTTTGGGTTCTTTTTTCGCCGTAATACAGCAGATTTGTGGTTTTGGCTTCTCTACTAGCCGTACAAAAGCCGATTTGTGGTTTTGGCTTCTCCAGAAACCGTACAACGACTTGAAAAGCAGATTTCTGGTTTGGGCTCCTTTTCTGGCCGTACAAAAGCAGATTTGTGGTTTTGGCTTTTCCACAATCCGTACAACGACTTGAATAGCAGATTTCTTGGTTTGGCTTCTTTTCTGGCCGTACAACGACTTGACAAGAAGATTTGTGGTTTTAGCTTCTCTTTTGGCCGTAACACAGCAGATTTATGGTTTTGGCTCTCTCCATAAACCGTACAACGACTTGAATAGCAGATTTCTAGTTTTGGCTTTTTTTCTGGCCGTACAAGGACTTAAAAAGCAGATTTGTTGTTTTGGCTTCTCAACAAACCGTACAACGACTTGACTAGCAGATTTGTGGTAATGGTGCTTCTGTTCTGGCCGTACAACGACTTGAATAGCAGATTTGTGGTTTTGGCTTCTCTTTTCGCCAAATACAGCAGATTTGTGGTTTTGGCTTCTCTACTAGCCGTACAAAAGCAGATTTGTGGTTTTGGCTTCTCCAGAAACCGTACAACGACTTGAAAAGCAGATTTCTGGTTTTGGCTCCTTTTCTGGCCGTACAAAAGCAGATTTGTGGTTTTGGCTTTTCCACAATCCGTACAACGACTTGAATAGCAGATTTCTTGTTTTAGCTTCTTTTCTGGCCGTCCAACGACTTGACAAGAAGATTTGTGGTTTTAGCTTCTCTTTTGGCCGTAACACAGCAGATTTATGGTTTTGGCTCTCTCCAAAAACCGTACAACGACTTGAATAGCAGATTTCTAGTTTTGGCTTCTTTTCTGGCCGTACAAGGACTTAAAAAGCAGATTTGTTGTTTTGGCTTCTCCACAAACCGTACAACGACTTGACTAGCAGATTTGTGGTAATGGTGCTTCTGTTCTGGCCGTACAACGACTTGAATAGCAGATTTGTGGTTTCGGCTTCTCTTTTCGCCGTAATACAGCAGATGTGTGGTTTTGGCTTCTCTACTGGCCGTTCAAAAGCAGATTTGTGGTTTTGGCTTCTCCAGAAACCGTACAAAGACTTGAAAAGCAGATTTCTGGTTTTGGCTCCTTTTCTGGCCGTACAAAAACAGATTTATGGTTTTGGCTCTCTCCACAAACCGTACGACGACTTGAATAGCAGATTTCTAGTTTTGGCTTCTTTTCTGGCCGTACAAGGACTTAAAAAGCAGATTTGTTGTTTTGGCTTCTCCACAAACCGTACAACGACTTGACTAGCAGATTTGTGCTAATGGTGCTTCTGTTCTGGCCGTACAACGACTTGAATAGCAGATTTGTGGTTTTGGCTTCTCTTTTCGCCGTAATACAGCAGATTTGTGGTTTTGGCTTCTCTACTGGCCGTACAAAAGCAGATTTGTGGTTTTGGCTTCTCCAGAAACCGTACAACGACTTGAAAAGCAGATTTCTGGTTTTGGCTCCTATTCTGGCCTTACAAAAGCAGATTTGTGGTTTTGGCGTTTCCACAGTCCGTACAACGACTTGAATAGCAGATTTCTGGTTTTTGCTTCTCTTTTGGCCTTAAAACAGCAGATTTGTGGTTTTGGCTCCTTTTCTGGCCGTAAAAAGCAGATTTGTGGTTTTGGCTTTTGGTACAACGACTTGAATAGCAGATTTCTTGTTTTGGCTTCTTTTCTGGCCGTAAAACAGCAGATTTATGGTTTTGGCTCTCTCCACAAACCGTACAACGACTTGAATAGCAGATTTCTAGTTTTGGCTTCTTATCTGGCCGTACAAGGACTTAAAAAGCAGATTTGTTGTTTTGGCTTCTCCACAAACCGTACAACGACTTGACTAGCAGATTTGTGGTAATGGTGCTTCTGTTTTGGCCGTACAACGACTTGAATAGCAGATTTGTGGTTTTGGCTTCTCTTTTCGCCATAATACAGCAGATTTGTTGTTTTGGCTTCTCTACTGGTCGTACAAAAGCAGATTTGTGGTTTTGGCTTCTCCAGAAACCGTACAACGACTTGAAAAGCAGATTTCTGGTTTTGGCTCCTTTTCTGGCCGTACAAAAGCAGATTTGTGGTTTTGGCTTTTCCACAATCCGTACAACGACTTGAATAGCAGATTTCTTGTTTTGGCTCCTTTTCTGGCCGTACAACGACTTGAAAAGAAGATTTGTAGTTTTAGCTTATCTTTTGGCCGTAACACAGCAGATTTATGGTTTTGACTTCTCTTTTGGCCGTAAAACAGCAGATTTGTGGTTTTGGCTCCTTTTCTGGCCGTAAAACAGCAGATTTCTGGTTTTGGCTTTTTTTCTGGCCGTACAACGACTTGAAAAGAAGATTTGTGGTTTCAGCTTCTCTTTTGGCCGTAACACAGCAGATTTGTGGTTTTGGCTCTCTCCACAAACCGTACAACGACTTGAATAGCAGATTTCTAGTTTTGGCTTCTTTTCTGGCCGTACAAAGACTTAAAAAGCAGATTTGTTGTTTTGGCTTCTCCACAAACCGTACAACGACTTGACTAGCAGATTTGTGGTAATGGTGCTTCTGTTCTGGCCGTACAACGACTTGAATAGCAGATTTGTGGTTTTGGCTTCTCTTTTCGCCGTAATACAGCAGATTTGTGGTTTTGGCTTCTCTACTGGCCGTACAAAAGCAGATTTGTGGTTTTGGCTTCTCCAGAAACCGTACAAAGACTTGAAAAGCAGATTTCTGGTTTTGGCTCATTTTCTGGCCGTACAAAAACAGTTTTATGGTTTTGGCTCTCTCCACAAACCGTACGACGACTTGAATAGCAGATTTCTAGTTTTGGCTTCTTTTCTGGCCGTACAAGGACTTGACAAGAAGATTTGTGGATTTAGCTTCTCTTTTGGCCGTAACACAGCAGATTTATGGTTTTGGCTCTCTCCATAAACCGTACAACGACTTGAATAGCAGATTTCTAGTTTTGGCTTTTTTCTGGCCGTACAAGGACTTAAAAAGCAGATTTGTTGTTTTGGCTTCTCAACAAACCGTACAACGACTTGACTAGCAGATTTGTGGTAATGGTGCTTCTGTTCTGGCCGTACAACGACTTGAATAGCAGATTTGTGGTTTTGGCTTCTCTTTTCGCCGTATACAGCAGATTTGTGGTTTTGGCTTCTCTACTAGCCGTACAAAAGCAGATTTGTGATTTTGGCTTCTCCAGAAACCGTACAACGACTTGAAAAGCAGATTTCTTGTTTTGGCTCCTTTTCTGGCCGTACAAAAGCAGATTTGTGGTTTTGGCTTTTCCACAATCCGTACAACGACTTGAATAGCAGATTTCTTGTTTTGGCTTCTTTTTTGGCCATACAACGACTTGACAAGAAGATTTGTGGTTTTAGCTTCTCTTTTGGCCGTAACACAGCAGATTTATGGTTTTGGCTCTCTCCACAAACCGTACAACGACTTGAATAGCAGATTTCTAGTTTTGGCTTCTTTTCTCGCCGTACAAGGACTTAAAAAGCAGATTTGTTGTTTTGGCTTCTCAACAAACCGTACAACGACTTGACTAGCAGATTTGTGGTAATGGTGCTTCTGTTCTGGCCGTACAACGACTTGAATAGCAGATTTGTGGTTTTGGCTTCTCTTTTCGCAGTAATACAGCAGATTTGTGGTTTTGGCTTCTCTACTGGCCGTACAAAAGCAGATTTGTGGTTTTGGCTTCTCCAGAAACCGTACAAAGACTTGAAAAGCAGATTTCTGGTTTTGGCTCCTTTTCTGGCCGTACAAAAACAGATTTATGGTTTTGGCTCTCTCCACAAACCGTACAACGACTTGAATAGCAGATTTCTAGTTTTGGCTTCTTTTCTGGCCGTACAAGGACTTAAAAAGCAGATTTGTTGTTTTGGCTTCTCCACAAACCGTACAACGACTTGACTAGCAGATTTGTGGTAATGGTGCTTCTGTTCTGGCCGTACAACGACTTGAATAGCAGATTTGTGGTTTTGGCTTCTCTTTTCGCCGTAATACAGCAGATTTGTGGTTTTGGCTTCTCTACTGGCCGTACAAAAGCAGATTTGTGGTTTTGGCTTCTCCAGAAACCGTACAAAGACTTGAAAAGCAGATTTCTGGTTTTGGCTCATTTTCTGGCCGTACAAAAACAGATTTATGGTTTTGGCTCTCTCCACAAACCGTACGACGACTTGAATAGCAGATTTCTAGTTTTGGCTTCTTTTCTGGCCGTACAAGGACTTAAAAAGCAGATTTGTTGTTTTGGCTTCTCCACAAACCGTACAACGACTTGACTAGCAGATTTGTGCTAATGGTGCTTCTGTTCTGGCCGTACAACGACTTGAATAGCAGATTTGTGGTTTTGGCTTCTCTTTTCGCCGTAATACAGCAGATTTGTGGTTTTGGCTTCTCTACTGGCCGTACAAAAGCAGATTTGTGGTTTTGGCTTCTCCAGAAACCGTACAACGACTTGAAAAGCAGATTTCTGGTTTTGGCTCCTATTCTGGCCTTACAAAAGCAGATTTGTGGTTTTGGCGTTTCCACAGTCCGTACAACGACTTGAATAGCAGATTTCTGGTTTTTGCTTCTCTTTTGGCCTTAAAACAGCAAATTTGTGGTTTTGGCTCCTTTTCTGGCCGTACAAAAGCAGATTTGTGGTTTTGGCTTTTGGTACAACGACTTGAATAGCAGATTTCTTGTTTTGGCTTCTTTTCTGGCCGTAAAACAGCAGATTTATGGTTTTGGCTCTCTCCACAAACCGTACAACGACTTGAAAAGCAGATTTCTAGTTTTGGCTTCTTATCTGGCCGTACAAGGACTTAAAAAGCAGATTTGTTGTTTTGGCTTCTCCACAAATCGTACAACGACTTGACTAGCAGATTTGTGGTAATGGTGCTTCTGTTTTGGCCGTACAACGACTTGAATAGCAGATTTGTGGTTTTGGCTTCTCTTTTCGCCATAATACAGCAGATTTGTTGTTTTGGCTTCTCTACTGGCAGTACAAAAGCAGATTTGTGGTTTTGGCTTCTCCAGAAACCGTACAACGACTTGAAAAGCAGATTTCTGGTTTTGGCTCCTTTTCTGGCCGTACAAAAGCAGATTTGTGGTTTGGGCTTTTCCACAATCCGTACAACGACTTGAATAGCAGATTTCTTGTTTTGGCTCCTTTTCTGGCCGTACAACGACTTGAAAAAAAGATTTGTAGTTTTAGCTTATTTTTTGGCCGTAACACAGCAGATTTATGGTTTTGACTTCTCTTTTGGCCGTAAAACAGCAGATTTGTGGTTTTGGCTCCTTTTCTGGCCGTAAAACAGCAGATTTCTTGTTTTGGCTTTTTTTCTGGCCGTACAACGACTTGAAAAGAAGATTTGTGGTTTCAGCTTCTCTTTTGGCCGTAACACAGCAGATTTGTGGTTTTGGCTCTCTCCACAAACCGTACAACGACTTGAATAGCAGATTTCTAGTTTTGGCTTCTTTTCTGGCCGTACAAGGACTTAAAAAGCAGATTTGTTGTTTTGGCTTCTCCACAAACCGTACAACGACTTGACTAGCAGATTTGTGGTAATGGTGCTTCTGTTCTGGCCGTACAACGACTTGAATAGCAGATTTGTGGTTTTGGCTTCTCTTTTCGCCGTAATACAGCAGATTTGTGGTTTTGGCTTCTCTACTAGCCGTACAAAAGCAGATTTGTGGTTTTGGCTCTCTCCACAAACCGTACAACGACTTGAATAGCAGATTTCTAGTTTTGGTTTCTTTTCTGGTCGTACAAGGACTTAAAAAGCAGATTTGTTGTTTTGGCTTCTCAACAAACCGTACAACGACTTGACTAGCAGATTTGTGGTAATGGTGCTTCTGTTCTGGCCGTACAACGACTTGAATAGCAGATTTGTGGTTTTGGCTTCTCTTTTCGCCGTATACAGCAGATTTGTGGTTTTGGCTTCTCTACTAGCCGTACAAAAGCAGATTTGTGGTTTTGGCTTCTCCAGAAACCGTACAACGACTTGAAAAGCAGATTTCTGGTTTTGGCTCCTTTTCTGGCCGTACAAAAGCAGATTTGTGGTTTTGGCTTTTCCACAATCCGTACAACGACTTGAATAGCAGATTTCTTGTTTTGGCTTCTTTTTTGGCCATACAACGACTTGAAAAGAAGATTTGTGGTTTTAGCTTCTCTTTTGGCCGTAACACAGCAGATTTATGGTTTTGGCTTCTTATCTGGCCGTACAAGGACTTAAAAAGCAGATTTATGGTTTTGGCTCTCTCCACAAACCGTACAACGATTTGAATAGCAGATTTCTTGTTTTGGCTCATTTTCTGGCCGTACAAAACAGATTTATGGTTTTGGCTCTCTCCACAAACCGTACGACGACTTGAATAGCAGATTTCTAGTTTTGGCTTCTTTTCTGGCCGTACAAGGACTTAAAAAGCAGATTTGTTGTTTTGGCTTCTCCAAAAACCGTACAACGACTTGACTAGCAGATTTGTGCTAATGGTGCTTCTGTTCTGGCCGTACAACGACTTGAATAGCAGATTTGTGGTTTTGGCTTCTCTTTTCGCCGTAATACAGCAGATTTGTGGTTTTGGCTTCTCTACTGGCCGTACAACGACTTGACAAGAAGATTTGTGGATTTGGCTTCTCCAGAAACCGTACAACGACTTGAAAAGCAGATTTCTGGTTTTGGCTCCTATTCTGGCCTTACAAAAGCAGATTTGTGGTTTTGGCTTTTCCACAGTCCGTACAACGACTTGAATAGCAGATTTCTGGTTTTTGCTTCTCTTTTGGCCTTAAAACAGCAGATTTGTGGTTTTGGCTCCTTTTCTGGCCGTACAAAAGCAGATTTGTGGTTTTGGCTTTTGGTACAACGACTTGAATAGCAGATTTCTTGTTTTGGCTTCTTTTCTGGCCGTAAAACAGCAGATTTATGGTTTTGGCTCTCTCCACAAACCGTACAACGACTTGAATAGCAGATTTCTAGTTTTGGCTTCTTATCTGGCCGTACAAGGACTTAAAAAGAAGATTTGTTGTTTTGGCTTCTCCACAAACCGTACAACGACTTGACTAGCAGATTTGTGGTAATGGTGCTTCTGTTTTGGCCGTACAACGACTTGAATAGCAGATTTGTGGTTTTGGCTTCTCTTTTCGCCATAATACAACAGATTTGTGGTTTTGGCTTCTCTACTGGCCGTACAAAAGCAGATTTGTGGTTTTGGCTTCAGAAACCGTACAACGACTTGAAAAGCAGATTTCTGGTTTTGGCTCCTATTCTGGCCGTACAAAAGCAGATTTGTGGTTTTGGCGTTTCCACAGTCCGTACAACGACTTGAATAGCAGATTTCTGGTTTTTGCTTCTCTTTTGGCCTTAAAACAGCAGATTTGTGGTTTTGGCTTCTCTACTAGCCGTACAAAAGCAGATTTGTGGTTTTGGCTTCTCCAGAAACCGTACAACGACTTGAAAAGCAGATTTCTGGTTTTGGCTCCTTTTCTGGCCGTACAAAAGCAGATTTGAGGTTTTGGCTTTTCCACAATCCGTATAACGACTTGAATAGCAGATTTCTTGTTTTGGCTTTTTTTCTGGCCGTACAACGACTTGACAAGAAGATTTGTGGTTTTAGCTTCTCTTTTGGCCGTAACACAGCAGATTTATGGTTTTGGCTCTCTCCACAAACCGTACAACGACTTGAATAGCAGATTTCTAGTTTTGGCTTCTTTTCTGGCCGTACAAGGACTTGAAAAGCAGATTTGTTGTTTTGGCTTCTCAACAAACCGTACAACGACTTGACTAGCAGATTTGTGGTAATGGTGCTTCTGTTCTGGCCGTACAACGACTTGAATAGCAGATTTGTGGTTTTGGCTTCTCTTTTCGCCGTAATACAGCAGATTTGTGGTTTTGGCTTCTCTACTGGCCGTACAAAAGCAGATTTGTGGTTTTGGCTTCTCCAGAAACCGTACAACGACTTGAAAAGCAGATTTCTGGTTTTGGCTCCTATTCTGGCCGTACAAAAGCAGATTTGTGGTTTTGGCTTTTCCACAATCCGTACAACGACTTGAATAGCAGATTTCTTGTTTTGGCTTCTTTTCTAACCGTAAAACAGCAGATTTGTGGTTTTGGCTTCTCTACTGGCCGTACAAAAGCAGATTTGTGGTTTTGGCGTTTCCACAGTCCGTACAACGACTTGAATAGCAGATTTCTTGTTTTGGCTCCTTTTCTGGCCGTAAAACAGCAGATTTCTAGTTTTGGCTTCTTTTCTGGCCGTAGAAGGACTTAAAAAGCAGATTTGTTGTTTTGGCTTCTCCACAAACCGTACAACGACTTGACTAGCAGATTTGTGGTAATGGTGCTTCTGTTCTGGCCGTACAACGACTTGAATAGCAGATTTGTGGTTTTGGGTTCTTTTTTCGCCGTAATACAGCAGATTTGTGGTTTTGGCTTCTCTACTAGCCGTACAAAAGCCGATTTGTGGTTTTGGCTTCTCCAGAAACCGTACAACGACTTGAAAAGCAGATTTCTGGTTTGGGCTCCTTTTCTGGCCGTACAAAAGCAGATTTGTGGTTTTGGCTTTTCCACAATCCGTACAACGACTTGAATAGCAGATTTCTTGGTTTGGCTTCTTTTCTGGCCGTACAACGACTTGACAAGAAGATTTGTGGTTTTAGCTTCTCTTTTGGCCGTAACACAGCAGATTTATGGTTTTGGCTCTCTCCATAAACCGTACAACGACTTGAATAGCAGATTTCTAGTTTTGGCTTTTTTTCTGGCCGTACAAGGACTTAAAAAGCAGATTTCTTGTTTTGGCTTCTCAACAAACCGTACAACGACTTGACTAGCAGATTTGTGGTAATGGTGCTTCTGTTCTGGCCGTACAACGACTTGAATAGCAGATTTGTGGTTTTGGCTTCTCTTTTCGCCAAATACAGCAGATTTGTGGTTTTGGCTTCTCTACTAGCCGTACAAAAGCAGATTTGTGGTTTTGGCTTCTCCAGAAACCGTACAACGACTTGAAAAGCAGATTTCTGGTTTTGGCTCCTTTTCTGGCCGTACAAAAGCAGATTTGTGGTTTTGGCTTTTCCACAATCCGTACAACGACTTGAATAGCAGATTTCTTGTTTTGGCTTCTTTTCTAACCGTAAAACAGCAGATTTGTGGTTTTGGCTTCTCTACTGGCCGTACAAAAGCAGATTTGTGGTTTTGGCGTTTCCACAGTCCGTACAACGACTTGAATAGCAGATTTCTTGTTTTGGCTCCTTTTCTGGCCGTAAAACAGCAGATTTCTAGTTTTGGCTTCTTTTCTGGCCGTAGAAGGACTTAAAAAGCAGATTTGTTGTTTTGGCTTCTCCACAAACCGTACAACGACTTGACTAGCAGATTTGTGGTAATGGTGCTTCTGTTCTGGCCGTACAACGACTTGAATAGCAGATTTGTGGTTTTGGGTTCTTTTTTCGCCGTAATACAGCAGATTTGTGGTTTTGGCTTCTCTACTAGCCGTACAAAAGCCGATTTGTGGTTTTGGCTTCTCCAGAAACCGTACAACGACTTGAAAAGCAGATTTCTGGTTTGGGCTCCTTTTCTGGCCGTACAAAAGCAGATTTGTGGTTTTGGCTTTTCCACAATCCGTACAACGACTTGAATAGCAGATTTCTTGGTTTGGCTTCTTTTCTGGCCGTACAACGACTTGACAAGAAGATTTGTGGTTTTAGCTTCTCTTTTGGCCGTAACACAGCAGATTTATGGTTTTGGCTCTCTCCATAAACCGTACAACGACTTGAATAGCAGATTTGTAGTTTTGGCTTTTTTTCTGGCCGTACAAGGACTTAAAAAGCAGATTTGTTGTTTTGGCTTCTCAACAAACCGTACAACGACTTGACTAGCAGATTTGTGGTAATGGTGCTTCTGTTCTGGCCGTACAACGACTTGAATAGCAGATTTGTGGTTTTGGCTTCTCTTTTCGCCAAATACAGCAGATTTGTGGTTTTGGCTTCTCTACTAGCCGTACAAAAGCAGATTTGTGGTTTTGGCTTCTCCAGAAACCGTACAACGACTTGAAAAGCAGATTTCTGGTTTTGGCTCCTTTTCTGGCCGTACAAAAGCAGATTTGTGGTTTTGGCTTTTCCACAATCCGTACAACGACTTGAATAGCAGATTTCTTGTTTTAGCTTCTTTTCTGGCCGTCCAACGACTTGACAAGAAGATTTGTGGTTTTAGCTTCTCTTTTGGCCGTAACACAGCAGATTTATGGTTTTGGCTCTCTCCAAAAACCGTACAACGACTTGAATAGCAGATTTCTAGTTTTGGCTTCTTTTCTGGCCGTACAAGGACTTAAAAAGCAGATTTGTTGTTTTGGCTTCTCCACAAACCGTACAACGACTTGACTAGCAGATTTGTGGTAATGGTGCTTCTGTTCTGGCCGTACAACGACTTGAATAGCAGATTTGTGGTTTTGGCTTCTCTTTTCGCCGTAATACAGCAGATATGTGGTTTTGGCTTCTCTACTGGCCGTTCAAAAGCAGATTTGTGGTTTTGGCTTCTCCAGAAACCGTACAAAGACTTGAAAAGCAGATTTCTGGTTTTGGCTCCTTTTCTGGCCGTACAAAAACAGATTTATGGTTTTGGCTCTCTCCACAAACCGTACGACGACTTGAATAGCAGATTTCTAGTTTTGGCTTCTTTTCTGGCCGTACAAGGACTTAAAAAGCAGATTTGTTGTTTTGGCTTCTCCACAAACCGTACAACGACTTGACTAGCAGATTTGTGCTAATGGTGCTTCTGTTCTGGCCGTACAACGACTTGAATAGCAGATTTGTGGTTTTGGCTTCTCTTTTCGCCGTAATACAGCAGATTTGTGGTTTTGGCTTCTCTACTGGCCGTACAAAAGCAGATTTGTGGTTTTGGCTTCTCCAGAAACCGTACAACGACTTGAAAAGCAGATTTCTGGTTTTGGCTCCTATTCTGGCCTTACAAAAGCAGATTTGTGGTTTTGGCGTTTCCACAGTCCGTACAACGACTTGAATAGCAGATTTCTGGTTTTTGCTTCTCTTTTGGCCTTAAAACAGCAGATTTGTGGTTTTGGCTCCTTTTCTGGCCGTAAAAAGCAGATTTGTGGTTTTGGCTTTTGGTACAACGACTTGAATAGCAGATTTCTTGTTTTGGCTTCTTTTCTGGCCGTAAAACAGCAGATTTATGGTTTTGGCTCTCTCCACAAACCGTACAACGACTTGAATAGCAGATTTCTAGTTTTGGCTTCTTATCTGGCCGTACAAGGACTTAAAAAGCAGATTTGTTGTTTTGGCTTCTCCACAAACCGTACAACGACTTGACTAGCAGATTTGTGGTAATGGTGCTTCTGTTTTGGCCGTACAACGACTTGAATAGCAGATTTGTGGTTTTGGCTTCTCTTTTCGCCATAATACAGCAGATTTGTTGTTTTGGCTTCTCTACTGGTCGTACAAAAGCAGATTTGTGGTTTTGGCTTCTCCAGAAACCGTACAACGACTTGAAAAGCAGATTTCTGGTTTTGGCTCCTTTTCTGGCCGTACAAAAGCAGATTTGTGGTTTTGGCTTTTCCACAATCCGTACAACGACTTGAATAGCAGATTTCTTGTTTTGGCTCCTTTTCTGGCCGTACAACGACTTGAAAAGAAGATTTGTAGTTTTAGCTTATCTTTTGGCCGTAACACAGCAGATTTATGGTTTTGACTTCTCTTTTGGCCGTAAAACAGCAGATTTGTGGTTTTGGCTCCTTTTCTGGCCGTAAAACAGCAGATTTCTGGTTTTGGCTTTTTTTCTGGCCGTACAACGACTTGAAAAGAAGATTTGTGGTTTCAGCTTCTCTTTTGGCCGTAACACAGCAGATTTGTGGTTTTGGCTCTCTCCACAAACCGTACAACGACTTGAATAGCAGATTTCTAGTTTTGGCTTCTTTTCTGGCCGTACAAAGACTTAAAAAGCAGATTTGTTGTTTTGGCTTCTCCACAAACCGTACAACGACTTGACTAGCAGATTTGTGGTAATGGTGCTTCTGTTCTGGCCGTACAACGACTTGAATAGCAGATTTGTGGTTTTGGCTTCTCTTTTCGCCGTAATACAGCAGATTTGTGGTTTTGGCTTCTCTACTGGCCGTACAAAAGCAGATTTGTGGTTTTGGCTTCTCCAGAAACCGTACAAAGACTTGAAAAGCAGATTTCTGGTTTTGGCTCATTTTCTGGCCGTACAAAAACAGATTTATGGTTTTGGCTCTCTCCACAAACCGTACGACGACTTGAATAGCAGATTTCTAGTTTTGGCTTCTTTTCTGGCCGTACAAGGACTTGACAAGAAGATTTGTGGATTTAGCTTCTCTTTTGGCCGTAACACAGCAGATTTATGGTTTTGGCTCTCTCCATAAACCGTACAACGACTTGAATAGCAGATTTCTAGTTTTGGCTTTTTTCTGGCCGTACAAGGACTTAAAAAGCAGATTTGTTGTTTTGGCTTCTCAACAAACCGTACAACGACTTGACTAGCAGATTTGTGGTAATGGTGCTTCTGTTCTGGCCGTACAACGACTTGAATAGCAGATTTGTGGTTTTGGCTTCTCTTTTCGCCGTATACAGCAGATTTGTGGTTTTGGCTTCTCTACTAGCCGTACAAAAGCAGATTTGTGGTTTTGGCTTCTCCAGAAACCGTACAACGACTTGAAAAGCAGATTTCTTGTTTTGGCTCCTTTTCTGGCCGTACAAAAGCAGATTTGTGGTTTTGGCTTTTCCACAATCCGTACAACGACTTGAATAGCAGATTTCTTGTTTTGGCTTCTTTTTTGGCCATACAACGACTTGACAAGAAGATTTGTGGTTTTAGCTTCTCTTTTGGCCGTAACACAGCAGATTTATGGTTTTGGCTCTCTCCACAAACCGTACAACGACTTGAATAGCAGATTTCTAGTTTTGGCTTCTTTTCTCGCCGTACAAGGACTTAAAAAGCAGATTTGTTGTTTTGGCTTCTCAACAAACCGTACAACGACTTGACTAGCAGATTTGTGGTAATGGTGCTTCTGTTCTGGCCGTACAACGACTTGAATAGCAGATTTGTGGTTTTGGCTTCTCTTTTCGCAGTAATACAGCAGATTTGTGGTTTTGGCTTCTCTACTGGCCGTACAAAAGCAGATTTGTGGTTTTGGCTTCTCCAGAAACCGTACAAAGACTTGAAAAGCAGATTTCTGGTTTTGGCTCCTTTTCTGGCCGTACAAAAACAGATTTATGGTTTTGGCTCTCTCCACAAACCGTACAACGACTTGAATAGCAGATTTCTAGTTTTGGCTTCTTTTCTGGCCGTACAAGGACTTAAAAAGCAGATTTGTTGTTTTGGCTTCTCCACAAACCGTACAACGACTTGACTAGCAGATTTGTGGTAATGGTGCTTCTGTTCTGGCCGTACAACGACTTGAATAGCAGATTTGTGGTTTTGGCTTCTCTTTTCGCCGTAATACAGCAGATTTGTGGTTTTGGCTTCTCTACTGGCCGTACAAAAGCAGATTTGTGGTTTTGGCTTCTCCAGAAACCGTACAAAGACTTGAAAAGCAGATTTCTGGTTTTGGCTCATTTTCTGGCCGTACAAAAACAGATTTATGGTTTTGGCTCTCTCCACAAACCGTACGACGACTTGAATAGCAGATTTCTAGTTTTGGCTTCTTTTCTGGCCGTACAAGGACTTAAAAAGCAGATTTGTTGTTTTGGCTTCTCCACAAACCGTACAACGACTTGACTAGCAGATTTGTGCTAATGGTGCTTCTGTTCTGGCCGTACAACGACTTGAATAGCAGATTTGTGGTTTTGGCTTCTCTTTTCGCCGTAATACAGCAGATTTGTGGTTTTGGCTTCTCTACTGGCCGTACAAAAGCAGATTTGTGGTTTTGGCTTCTCCAGAAACCGTACAACGACTTGAAAAGCAGATTTCTGGTTTTGGCTCCTATTCTGGCCTTACAAAAGCAGATTTGTGGTTTTGGCGTTTCCACAGTCCGTACAACGACTTGAATAGCAGATTTCTGGTTTTTGCTTCTCTTTTGGCCTTAAAACAGCAAATTTGTGGTTTTGGCTCCTTTTCTGGCCGTACAAAAGCAGATTTGTGGTTTTGGCTTTTGGTACAACGACTTGAATAGCAGATTTCTGGTTTTGGCTTCTTTTCTGGCCGTAAAACAGCAGATTTATGGTTTTGGCTCTCTCCACAAACCGTACAACGACTTGAAAAGCAGATTTCTAGTTTTGGCTTCTTATCTGGCCGTACAAGGACTTAAAAAGCAGATTTGTTGTTTTGGCTTCTCCACAAATCGTACAACGACTTGACTAGCAGATTTGTGGTAATGGTGCTTCTGTTTTGGCCGTACAACGACTTGAATAGCAGATTTGTGGTTTTGGCTTCTCTTTTCGCCATAATACAGCAGATTTGTTGTTTTGGCTTCTCTACTGGCAGTACAAAAGCAGATTTGTGGTTTTGGCTTCTCCAGAAACCGTACAACGACTTGAAAAGCAGATTTCTGGTTTTGGCTCCTTTTCTGGCCGTACAAAAGCAGATTTGTGGTTTTGGCTTTTCCACAATCCGTACAACGACTTGAATAGCAGATTTCTTGTTTTGGCTCCTTTTCTGGCCGTACAACGACTTGAAAAAAAGATTTGTAGTTTTAGCTTATCTTTTGGCCGTAACACAGCAGATTTATGGTTTTGACTTCTCTTTTGGCCGTAAAACAGCAGATTTGTGGTTTTGGCTCCTTTTCTGGCCGTAAAACAGCAGATTTCTTGTTTTGGCTTTTTTTCTGGCCGTACAACGACTTGAAAAGAAGATTTGTGGTTTCAGCTTCTCTTTTGGCCGTAACACAGCAGATTTGTGGTTTTGGCTCTCTCCACAAACCGTACAACGACTTGAATAGCAGATTTCTAGTTTTGGCTTCTTTTCTGGCCGTACAAGGACTTAAAAAGCAGATTTGTTGTTTTGGCTTCTCCACAAACCGTACAACGACTTGACTAGCAGATTTGTGGTAATGGTGCTTCTGTTCTGGCCGTACAACGACTTGAATAGCAGATTTGTGGTTTTGGCTTCTCTTTTCGCCGTAAAACAGCAGATTTGTGGTTTTGGCTTCTCTACTAGCCGTACAAAAGCAGATTTGTGGTTTTGGCTTCTCCAGAAACCGTACAACGACTTGAAAAGCAGATTTCTTGTTTTGGCTCCTTTTCTGGCCGTACAAAAGCAGATTTGAGGTTTTGGCTTTTCCACAATCCGTATAACGACTTGAATATTAGATTTCTTGTTTTGGCTTCTTTTCTGGCCGTACAACGACTTGACAAGAAGATTTGTGGATTTAGCTTCTCTTTTGGCCGTAACACAGCAGATTTATGGTTTTGGCTCTCTCCATAAACCGTACAACGACTTGAATAGCATGTTTCTAGTTTTGGCTTTTTTTCTGGCCGTACAAGGACTTAAAAAGCAGATTTGTTGTTTTGGCTTCTCAACAAACCGTACAACGACTTGACTAGCAGATTTGTGGTAATGGTGCTTCTGTTCTGGCCGTACAACGACTTGAATAGCAGATTTGTGGTTTTGGCTTCTCTTTTCGCCGTATACAGCAGATTTGTGGTTTTGGCTTCTCTACTAGCCGTACAAAAGCAGATTTGTGGTTTTGGCTTCTCCAGAAACCGTACAACGACTTGAAAAGCAGATTTCTGGTTTTGGCTCCTTTTCTGGCCGTACAAAAGCAGATTTGTGGTTTTGGCTTTTCCACAATCCGTACAACGACTTGAATAGCAGATTTCTTGTTTTGGCTTCTTTTTTGGCCATACAACGACTTGAAAAGAAGATTTGTGGTTTTAGCTTCTCTTTTGGCCGTAACACAGCAGATTTATGGTTTTGGCTCTCTCCACAAACCGTACAACGACTTGAATAGCAGATTTCTAGTTTTGGCTTCTTATCTGGCCGTACAAGGACTTAAAAAGCAGATTTATGGTTTTGGCTCTCTCCACAAACCGTACAACGATTTGAATAGCAGATTTCTTGTTTTGGCTCATTTTCTGGCCGTACAAAACAGATTTATGGTTTTGGCTCTCTCCACAAACCGTACGACGACTTGAATAGCAGATTTCTAGTTTTGGCTTCTTTTCTGGCCGTACAAGGACTTAAAAAGCAGATTTGTTGTTTTGGCTTCTCCAAAAACCGTACAACGACTTGACTAGCAGATTTGTGCTAATGGTGCTTCTGTTCTGGCCGTACAACGACTTGAATAGCAGATTTGTGGTTTTGGCTTCTCTTTTCGCCGTAATACAGCAGATTTGTGGTTTTGGCTTCTCTACTGGCCGTACAACGACTTGACAAGAAGATTTGTGGATTTGGCTTCTCCAGAAACCGTACAACGACTTGAAAAGCAGATTTCTGGTTTTGGCTCCTATTCTGGCCTTACAAAAGCAGATTTGTGGTTTTGGCTTTTCCACAGTCCGTACAACGACTTGAATAGCAGATTTCTGGTTTTTGCTTCTCTTTTGGCCTTAAAACAGCAGATTTGTGGTTTTGGCTCCTTTTCTGGCCGTACAAAAGCAGATTTGTGGTTTTGGCTTTTGGTACAACGACTTGAATAGCAGATTTCTTGTTTTGGCTTCTTTTCTGGCCGTAAAACAGCAGATTTATGGTTTTGGCTCTATCCACAAACCGTACAACGATTTGAATAGCAGATTTCTAGTTTTGGCTTCTTTTCTGGCCGTACAAGGACTTAAAAAGCAGATTTGTTGTTTTGGCTTCTCAACAAACCGTACAACGACTTGACCAGCAGATTTGTGGTAATGGTGCTTCTGTTCTGGCCGTACAACGACTTGAATAGCAGATTTGTTGTTTTGGCTTCTCTTTTCGCAGTAATACAGCAGATTTGTGGTTTTGGCTTCTCTACTGGCCGTACAAAAGCAGATTTGTGGTTTTGGCTTCTCCAGAAACCGTACAAAGACTTGAAAAGCAGATTTCTGGTTTTGGCTCCTTTTCTGGCCGTACAAAAACAGATTTATGGTTTTGGCTCTCTCCACAAACCGTACAACGACTTGAATAGCAGATTTCTAGTTTTGGCTTCTTTTCTGGCCGTACAAGGACTTAAAAAGCAGATTTGTTGTTTTGGCTTCTCCACAAACCGTACAACGACTTGACTAGCAGATTTGTGGTAATGGTGCTTCTGTTCTGGCCGTACAACGACGTGAATAGCAGATTTGTGGTTTTGGCTTCTCTTTTCGCCGTAATACAGCAGATTTGTGGTTTTGGCTTCTCTACTGGCCGTACAAAAGCAGATTTGTGGTTTTGGCTTCTCCAGAAACCGTACAAAGACTTGAAAAGCAGATTTCTGGTTTTGGCTCATTTTCTGGCCGTACAAAAACAGATTTATGGTTTTGGCTCTCTCCACAAACCGTACGACGACTTAAATAGCAGATTTCTAGTTTTGGCTTCTTTTCTGGCCGTACAAGGACTTAAAAAGCAGATTTGTTGTTTTGGCTTCTCCACAAACCGTACAACGACTTGACTAGCAGATTAGTGTTAATGGTGCTTCTGTTCTGGCCGTACAACGACTTGAATAGCAGATTTGTGGTTTTGGCTTCTCTTTTCGCCGTAATACAGCAGATTTGTGGTTCTGGCTTCTCTACTGGCCGTACAAAAGCAGATTTGTGGTTTTGGCTTCTCCAGAAACCGTACAACGACTTGAAAAGCAGATTTCTGGTTTTGGCTCCTATTCTGGCCGTACAAAAGCAGATTTGTGGTTTTGGCTTTTCCACAATCCGTACAACGACTTGAATAGCAGATTTCTTGTTTTGGCTTCTTTTCTAACCGTAAAACAGCAGATTTGTGGTTTTGGCTTCTCTACTGGCCGTACAAAAGCAGATTTGTGGTTTTGGCGTTTCCACAGTCCGTACAACGACTTGAATAGCAGATTTCTGGTTTTTGCTTCTCTTTTGGCCTTAAAACAGCAGATTTGTGGTTTTGGCTCCTTTTCTGGCCGTACAAAAGCAGATTTGTGGTTTTGGCTTTTGGTACAACGACTTGAATAGCAGATTTCTTGTTTTGGCTTCTTTTCTGGCCGTAAAACAGCAGATTTATGGTTTTGGCTCTCTCCACAAACCGTACAACGATTTGAATAGCAGATTTCTTGTTTTGGCTCCTTTTCTGGCCGTACAACGACTTGAAAAGAAGATTTGTAGTTTTAGCTTATCTTTTGGCCGTAACACAGCAGATTTATGGTTTTGGCTTCTCTTTTGGCCGTAAAACAGCAGATTTGTGGTTTTGGCTCCTTTTCTGGCCGTAAAACAGCAGATTTCTGGTTTTGGCTCCTTTTCTGGCCGTACTAAAGCAGATTTGTGGTTTTGGCTTTTCCACAATCCGTACAACGACTTGAATAGCAGATTTCTTGTTTTGGCTCCTTTTCTGGCCGTACAACGACTTGAAAAGAAGATTTGTAGTTTTAGCTTATCTTTTGGCCGTAACACAGCAGATTTATGGTTTTGGCTTCTCTTTTGGCCGTAAAACAGCAGATTTGTGGTTTTGGCTCCTTTTCTGGCCGTAAAACAGCAGATTTCTGGTTTTGTCTTTTTTTCTGGCCGTACAACGACTTGAAAAGAAGATTTGTGGTTTCAGCTTCTCTTTTGGCCGTAACACAGCAGATTTGTGGTTTTGGCTCTCTCCACAAACCGTACAACGACTTGAATAGCAGATTTCTAGTTTTGGCTTTTTTTCTGGCCGTACAAGGACTTAAAAAGCAGATTTGTTGTTTTGGCTTCTCCACAAACCGTACAACGACTTGACTAGCAGATTTGTGGTAATGGTGCTTCTGTTCTGGCCGTACAACGACTTGAATAGCAGATTTGTGGTTTTGGCTTCTCTTTTCGCCGTAATACAGCAGATTTGTGGTTTTGGCTTCTCTACTAGCCGTACAAAAGCAGATTTGTGGTTTTGGCTTCTCCAGAAACCGTACAACGACTTGAAAAGCAGATTTCTGGTTTTGGCTCCTTTTCTGGCCGTACAAAAGCAGATTTGAGGTTTTGGCTTTTCCACAATCCGTATAACGACTTGAATAGCAGATTTCTTGTTTTGGCTTCTTTTCTGGCCGTACAACGACTTGACAAGAAGATTTGTGGTTTTAGCTTCTCTTTTGGCCGTAACACAGCAGATTTATGGTTTTGGCTCTCTCCATAAACCGTACAACGACTTGAATAGCAGATTTCTAGTTTTGGCTTTTTTTCTGGCCGTACAAGGACTTAAAAAGCAGATTTGTTGTTTTGGCTTCTCAACAAACCGTATAACGACTTGACTAGCAGATTTGTGGTAATGGTGCTTCTGTTCTGGCCGTACAACGACTTGAATAGCAGATTTGTGGTTTTGGCTTCTCTTTTCGCCGTATACAGCAGATTTGTGGTTTTGGCTTCTCTACTAGCCGTACAAAAGCAGATTTGTGGTTTTGGCTTCTCAAGAAACCGTACAACGACTTGAAAAGCAGATTTCTGGTTTTGGCTCCTTTTCTGGCCGTACAAAAGCAGATTTGTGGTTTTGGCTTTTCCACAAACCGTACAACGACTTGAATAGCAGATTTCTTGTTTTGGCTTCTTTTTTGGCCATACAACGACTTGACAAGAAGATTTGTGATTTTAGCTTCTCTTTTGGCCGTAACACAGCAGATTTATGGTTTTGGCTCTCTCCACAAACCGTACAACGACTTGAATAGCAGATTTCTAGTTTTGGCTTCTTTTCTGGCCGTACAAGGACTTAAAAAGCAGATTTGTTGTTTTGGCTTCTCAACAAACCGTACAACGACTTGACTAGCAGATTTGTGGTAATGGTGCTTCTGTTCTGGCCGTACAACGACTTGAAAAGCAGATTTGTGGTTTTGGCTTCTCTTTTCGCCGTAATACAGCAGATTTGTGGTTTTGGCTTCTCTACTGGCCGTACAAAAGCAGATTTGTGGTTTTGGCTTCTCCAGAAACCGTACAAAGACTTGAAAAGCAGATTTCTGGTTTTGGCTCCTTTTCTGGCCGTACAAAAACAGATTTATGGTTTTGGCTCTCTCCACAAACCGTACAACGACTTGAATAGCAGATATCTAGTTTTGGCTTCTTTTCTGGCCGTACAAGGACTTAAAAAGCAGATTTGTTGTTTTGGCTTCTCTACAAACCGTACAACGACTTGACTAGCAGATTTGTGGTAATGGTGCTTCTGTTCTGGCCGTACAACGACTTGAATAGCAGATTTGTGGTTTTGGCCTCTCTTTTCGCCGTAATACAGCAGATTTGTGGTTTTGGCTTCTCCAGAAACCGTACAACGACTGTAAAAGCAGATTTCTGGTTTTTGCTTCTCTTTTGGCCTTAAAACAGCAGATTTGTGGTTTTGGCTTCTTTTCTGGCCGTACAAAAGCAGATTTGTGGTTTTGGCTTTTGGTACAACGACTTGAATAGCAGATTTGTGGTTTTGGCTTCTCTTTTCGCCATAATACAGCAGATTTGTGGTTTTGGCTTCTCTACTGGCCGTACAAAAGCAGATTTGTGGTTTTGGCTTCTCCAGAAACCGTACAACGACTTGAAAAGCAGATTTTTTGTTTTGGCTCCTTTTCTGGCCGTACAAAAGCAGATTTGTGGTTTTGGCTTTTCCACAATCCGTACAACGACTTGAATAGCAGATTTCTTGTTTTGGCTCCTTTTCTGGCCGTACAACGACTTGAAAAGAAGATTTGTTGTTTTAGCTTATCTTTTGGCCGTAACACAGCAGATTTATGGTTTTGGCTTCTCTTTTGGCCGTAAAACAGCAGATTTGTGGTTTTGGCTCCTTTTCTGGCCGTAAAACAGCAGATTTCTGGTTTTGGCTTTTTTTCTGGCCGTACAACGACTTGAAAAGAAGATTTGTGGTTTCAGCTTCTCTTTTGGCCGTAACACAGCAGATTTGTGGTTTTGGCTCTCTCCACAAACCGTACAACGACTTGAATAGCAGATTTCTTGTTTTGGCTTCTTTTTTGGCCATACAACGACTTGAAAAGAAGATTTGTGGTTTTAGCTTCTCTTTTGGCCGTAACACAAATGATTTATGGTTTTGGCTCTCTCCACAAACCGTACAACGACTTGAATAGCAGATTTCTAGTTTTGGCTTCTTATCTGGCCGTACAAGGACTTAAAAAGCAGATTTATGGTTTTGGCTCTCTCCACAAACCGTACAACGATTTGAATAGCAGATTTCTTGTTTTGGCTCATTTTCTGGCCGTACAAAACAGATTTATGGTTTTGGCTCTCTCCACAAACCGTACGACGACTTGAATAGCAGATTTCTAGTTTTGGCTTCTTTTCTGGCCGTACAAGGACTTAAAAAGCAGATTTGTTGTTTTGGCTTCTCCAAAAACCGTACAACGACTTGACTAGCAGATTTGTGCTAATGGTGCTTCTGTTCTGACCGTACAACGACTTGAATAGCAGATTTGTGGTTTTGGCTTCTCTTTTCGCCGTAATACAGCAGATTTGTGGTTTTGGCTTCTCTACTGGCCGTACAACGACTTGACAAGAAGATTTGTGGATTTGGCTTCTCCAGAAACCGTACAACGACTTGAAAAGCAGATTTCTGGTTTTGGCTCCTATTCTGGCCTTACAAAAGCAGATTTGTGGTTTTGGCTTTTCCACAGTCCGTACAACGACTTGAATAGCAGATTTCTGGTTTTTGCTTCTCTTTTGGCCTTAAAACAGCAGATTTGTGGTTTTGGCTCCTTTTCTGGCCGTACAAAAGCAGATTTGTGGTTTTGGCTTTTGGTACAACGACTTGAATAGCAGATTTCTTGTTTTGGCTTCTTTTCTGGCCGTAAAACAGCAGATTTATGGTTTTGGCTCTCTCCACAAACCGTACAACGATTTGAATAGCAGATTTCTAGTTTTGGCTTCTTTTCTGGCCGTACAAGGACTTAAAAAGCAGATTTGTTGTTTTGGCTTCTCAACAAACCGTACAACGACTTGACCAGCAGATTTGTGGTAATGGTGCTTCTGTTCTGGCCGTACAACGACTTGAATAGCAGATTTGTTGTTTTGGCTTCTCTTTTCGCAGTAATACAGCAGATTTGTGGTTTTGGCTTCTCTACTGGCCGTACAAAAGCAGATTTGTGGTTTTGGCTTCTCCAGAAACCGTACAAAGACTTGAAAAGCAGATTTCTGGTTTTGGCTCCTTTTCTGGCCGTACAAAAACAGATTTATGGTTTTGGCTCTCTCCACAAACCGTACAACGACTTGAATAGCAGATTTCTAGTTTTGGCTTCTTTTCTGGCCGTACAAGGACTTAAAAAGCAGATTTGTTGTTTTGGCTTCTCCACAAACCGTACAACGACTTGACTAGCAGATTTGTGGTAATGGTGCTTCTGTTCTGGCCGTACAACGACGTGAATAGCAGATTTGTGGTTTTGGCTTCTCTTTTCGCCGTAATACAGCAGATTTGTGGTTATGGCTTCTCTACTGGCCGTACAAAAGCAGATTTGTGGTTTTGGCTTCTCCAGAAACCGTACAAAGACTTGAATAGCAGATTTCTGGTTTTGGCTCATTTTCTGGCCGTACAAAAACAGATTTATGGTTTTGGCTCTCTCCACAAACCGTACGACGACTTAAATAGCAGATTTCTAGTTTTGGCTTCTTTTCTGGCCGTACAAGGACTTAAAAAGCAGATTTGTTGTTTTGGCTTCTCCACAAACCGTACAACGACTTGACTAGCAGATTAGTGTTAATGGTGCTTCTGTTCTGGCCGTACAACGACTTGAATAGCAGATTTGTGGTTTTGGCTTCTCTTTTCGCCGTAATACAGCAGATTTGTGGTTCTGGCTTCTCTACTGGCCGTACAAAAGCAGATTTGTGGTTTTGGCTTCTCCAGAAACCGTACAACGACTTGAAAAGCAGATTTCTGGTTTTGGCTCCTATTCTGGCCGTACAAAAGCAGATTTGTGGTTTTGGCTTTTCCACAATCCGTACAACGACTTGAATAGCAGATTTCTTGTTTTGGCTTCTTTTCTAACCGTAAAACAGCAGATTTGTGGTTTTGGCTTCTCTACTGGCCGTACAAAAGCAGATTTGTGGTTTTGGCGTTTCCACAGTCCGTACAACGAATTGAATAGCAGATTTCTGGTTTTTGCTTCTCTTTTGGCCTTAAAACAGCAGATTTGTGGTTTTGGCTCCTTTTCTGGCCGTACAAAAGCAGATTTGTGGTTTTGGCTTTTGGTACAACGACTTGAATAGCAGATTTCTTGTTTTGGCTTCTTTTCTGGCCGTAAAACAGCAGATTTATGGTTTTGGCTCTCTCCACAAACCGTACAACGATTTGAATAGCAGATTTCTTGTTTTGGCTCCTTTTCTGGCCGTACAACGACTTGAAAAGAAGATTTGTAGTTTTAGCTTATCTTTTGGCCGTAACACAGCAGATTTATGGTTTTGGCTTCTCTTTTGGCCGTAAAACAGCAGATTTGTGGTTTTGGCTCCTTTTCTGGCCGTAAAACAGCAGATTTCTGGTTTTGGCTCCTTTTCTGGCCGTACTAAAGCAGATTTGTGGTTTTGGCTTTTCCACAATCCGTACAACGACTTGAATAGCAGATTTCTTGTTTTGGCTCCTTTTCTGGCCGTACAACGACTTGAAAAGAAGATTTGTAGTTTTAGCTTATCTTTTGGCCGTAACACAGCAGATTTATGGTTTTGGCTTCTCTTTTGGCCGTAAAACAGCAGATTTGTGGTTTTGGCTCCTTTTCTGGCCGTAAAACAGCAGATTTCTGGTTTTGGCTTTTTTTCTGGCCGTACAACGACTTGAAAAGAAGATTTGTGGTTTCAGCTTCTCTTTTGGCCGTAACACAGCAGATTTGTGGTTTTGGCTCTCTCCACAAACCGTACAACGACTTGAATAGCAGATTTCTAGTTTTGGCTTTTTTTCTGGCCGTACAAGGACTTAAAAAGCAGATTTGTTGTTTTGGCTTCTCCACAAACCGTACAACGACTTGACTAGCAGATTTGTGGTAATGGTGCTTCTGTCCTGGCCGTACAACGACTTGAATAGCAGATTTGTGGTTTTGGCTTCTCTTTTCGCCGTAATACAGCAGATTTGTGGTTTTGGCTTCTCTACTAGCCGTACAAAAGCAGATTTGTGGTTTTGGCTTCTCCAGAAACCGTACAACGACTTGAAAAGCAGATTTCTGGTTTTGGCTCCTTTTCTGGCCGTACAAAAGCAGATTTGAGGTTTTGGCTTTTCCACAATCCGTATAACGACTTGAATAGCAGATTTCTTGTTTTGGCTTCTTTTCTGGCCGTACAACGACTTGACAAGAAGATTTGTGGATTTAGCTTCTCTTTTGGCCGTAACACAGCAGATTTATGGTTTTGGCTCTCTCCATAAACCGTACAACGACTTGAATAGCAGATTTCTAGTTTTGGCTTTTTTTCTGGCCGTACAAGGACTTAAAAAGCAGATTTGTTGTTTTGGCTTCTCAACAAACCGTATAACGACTTGACTAGCAGATTTGTGGTAATGGTGCTTCTGTTCTGGCCGTACAACGACTTGAATAGCAGATTTGTGGTTTTGGCTTCTCTTTTCGCCGTATACAGCAGATTTGTGGTTTTGGCTTCTCTACTAGCCGTACAAAAGCAGATTTGTGGTTTTGGCTTCTCAAGAAACCGTACAACGACTTGAAAAGCAGATTTCTGGTTTTGGCTCCTTTTCTGGCCGTACAAAAGCAGATTTGTGGTTTTGGCTTTTCCACAAACCGTACAACGACTTGAATAGCAGATTTCTTGTTTTGGCTTCTTTTTTGGCCATACAACGACTTGACAAGAAGATTTGTGATTTTAGCTTCTCTTTTGGCCGTAACACAGCAGATTTATGGTTTTGGCTCTCTCCACAAACCGTACAACGACTTGAATAGCAGATTTCTAGTTTTGGCTTCTTTTCTGGCCGTACAAGGACTTAAAAAGCAGATTTGTTGTTTTGGCTTCTCAACAAACCGTACAACGACTTGACTAGCAGATTTGTGGTAATGGTGCTTCTGTTCTGGCCGTACAACGACTTGAAAAGCAGATTTGTGGTTTTGGCTTCTCTTTTCGCCGTAATACAGCAGATTTGTGGTTTTGGCTTCTCTACTGGCCGTACAAAAGCAGATTTGTGGTTTTGGCTTCTCCAGAAACCGTACAAAGACTTGAAAAGCAGATTTCTGGTTTTGGCTCCTTTTCTGGCCGTACAAAAACAGATTTATGGTTTTGGCTCTCTCCACAAACCGTACAACGACTTGAATAGCAGATATCTAGTTTTGGCTTCTTTTCTGGCCGTACAAGGACTTAAAAAGCAGATTTGTTGTTTTGGCTTCTCTACAAACCGTACAACGACTTGACTAGCAGATTTGTGGTAATGGTGCTTCTGTTCTGGCCGTACAACGACTTGAATAGCAGATTTGTGGTTTTGGCCTCTCTTTTCGCCGTAATACAGCAGATTTGTGGTTTTGGCTTCTCCAGAAACCGTACAACGACTGTAAAAGCAGATTTCCGGTTTTTGCTTCTCTTTTGGCCTTAAAACAGCAGATTTGTGGTTTTGGCTTCTTTTCTGGCCGTACAAAAGCAGATTTGTGGTTTTGGCTTTTGGTACAACGACTTGAATAGCAGATTTGTGGTTTTGGCTTCTCTTTTCGCCATAATACAGCAGATTTGTGGTTTTGGCTTCTCTACTGGCCGTACAAAAGCAGATTTGTGGCTTTGGCTTCTCCAGAAACCGTACAACGACTTGAAAAGCAGATTTTTTGTTTTGGCTCCTTTTCTGGCCGTACAAAAGCAGATTTGTGGTTTTGGCTTTTCCACAATCCGTACAACGACTTGAATAGCAGATTTCTTGTTTTGGCTCCTTTTCTGGCCGTACAACGACTTGAAAAGAAGATTTGTTGTTTTAGCTTATCTTTTGGCCGTAACACAGCAGATTTATGGTTTTGGCTTCTCTTTTGGCCGTAAAACAGCAGATTTGTGGTTTTGGCTCCTTTTCTGGCCGTAAAACAGCAGATTTCTGGTTTTGGCTTTTTTTCTGGCCGTACAACGACTTGAAAAGAAGATTTGTGGTTTCAGCTTCTCTTTTGGCCGTAACACAGCAGATTTGTGGTTTTGGCTCTCTCCACAAACCGTACAACGACTTGAATAGCAGATTTCTAGTTTTGGCTTTTTTTCTGGCCGTACAAGGACTTGAAAAGAAGATTTGTAGTTTTAGCTTATCTTTTGGCCGTAACACAGCAGATTTATGGTTTTGGCTTCTCTTTTGGCCGTAAAACAGCAGATTTGTGGTTTTGGCTCCTTTTCTGGCCGTAAAACAGCAGATTTCCGGTTTTGGCTTTTTTTCTGGCCGTACAACGACTTGAAAAGAAGATTTGTTGTTTTGGCTTCTCAACAAACCGTACAACGACTTGACTAGCAGATTTGTGGTAATGGTGCTTCTGTTCTGGCCGTACAACGACTTGAATAGCAGATTTGTGGTTTTGGCTTCTCTTTTCGCCGTAATACAGCAGATTTGTGGTTTTGGCTTCTCTACTGGCCGTACAAAAGCAGATTTGTGGTTTTGGCTTCTCCAGAAACCGTACAAAGACTTGAAAAGCAGATTTCTGGTTTTGGCTCCTTTTCTGGCCGTACAAAAACAGATTTATGGTTTTGGCTCTCTCCACAAACCGTACAACGACTTGAATAGCAGATTTCTAGTTTTGGCTTCTTTTCTGGCCGTACATGGACTTAAAAAGCAGATTTGTTGTTTTGGCTTCTCTACAAACCGTACAACGACTTGACTAGCAGATTTGTGGTAATGGTGCTTCTGTTCTGGCCGTACAACGACTTGAATAGCAGATTTGTGGTTTTGGCTTTTCTTTTCGCCGTAATACAGCAGATTTGTGGTTTTGGCTTCTCTACTGGCCGTACAAAAGCAGATTTGTGGTTTTGGCTTCTCCAGAAACCGCACAAAGACTTGAAAAGCAGATTTCTGGTTTTGGCTCATTTTCTGGCCGTACAAAAACAGATTTATGGTTTTGGCTCTCTCCACAAACCGTACGACGACTTGAATAGCAGATTTCTAGTTTTGGCTTCTTTTCTGGCCGTACAAGGACAAAAAGCAGATTTGTTGTTTTGGCTTCTCCACAAACCGTACAACGACTTGACTAGCAGATTTGTGCTAAAGGTGCTTCTGTTCTGGCCGTACAACGACTTGAATAGCAGATTTGTGGTTTTGGCTTCTTTTTTCGCCGTAATACAGCAGATTTGTGGTTTTGGCTTCTCTACTGGCCGTACAAAAGCAGATTTGTGGTTTTGGCTTCTCCAGAAACCGTACAACGACTTGAAAAGCAGATTTCTGGTTTTGGCTCCTTTTCTGGCCGTACAAAAGCAGATTTGTGGTTTTGGCTTTTCCACAATCCGTACAACGACTTGAATAGCAGATTTCTTTTTTTGGCTCCTTTTCTGGCCGTACAACGACTTGAAAAGAAGATTTGTAGTTTTAGCTTATCTTTTGGCCGTAACACAGCAGATTTATGGTTTTGGCTTCTCTTTTGGCCGTAAAACAGCAGATTTGTGGTTTTGGCTCCTTTTCTGGCCGTAAAACAACAGATTTCTGGTTTTGGCTTTTTTTCTGGCCGTACAACGACTTGAAAAGAAGATTTGTGGTTTCAGCTTCTCTTTTGGCCGTAACACAGCAGATTTGTGGTTTTGGCTCTCTCCACAAACCGTACAACGACTTGAATAGCAGATTTCTAGTTTTGGCTTCTTTTCTGGCCGTACAAGGACTTAAAAAGCAGATTTGTTGTTTTGGCTTCTCCGCAAACCGTACAACGACTTGACTAGCAGATTTGTGGTAATGGTGCTTCTGTTCTGGCCGTACAACGACTTGAATAGCAGATTTGTGGTTTTGGCTTCTCTTTTCGCCGTAATACAGCAGATTTGTGGTTTTGGCTTCTCTACTAGCCGTACAAAAGCAGATTTGTGGTTTTGGCTTCTCCGGAAACCGTACAACGACTTGAAAAGCAGATTTCTTGTTTTGGCTCCTTTTCTGGCCGTACAAAAACAGATTTGATGTTTTGGCTTTTCCACAATCCGTATAACGACTTGAATAGCAGATTTCTTGTTTTGGCTTCTTTTCTGGCCGTACAACGACTTGACAAGAAGATTTGTGGATTTAGCTTCTCTTTTGGCCGTAACACAGCAGATTTATGGTTTTGGCTCTCTCCATAAACCGTACAACGACTTGAATAGCAGATTTCTAGTTTTGGCTTCTTTTCTGGCCGTACAAGGACTTAAAAAGCAGATTTGTTGTTTTGGCTTCTCCGCAAACCGTACAACGACTTGACTAGCAGATTTGTGGTAATGGTGCTTCTGTTCTGGCCGTACAACGACTTGAATAGCAGATTTGTGGTTTTGGCTTCTCTTTTCGCCGTAATACAGCAGATTTGTGGTTTTGGCTTCTCTACTAGCCGTACAAAAGCAGATTTGTGGTTTTGGCTTCTCCGGAAACCGTACAACGACTTGAAAAGCAGATTTCTTATTTTGGCTCCTTTTCTGGCCGTACAAAAACAGATTTGAGGTTTTGGCTTTTCCACAATCCGTATAACGACTTGAATAGCAGATTTCTTGTTTTGGCTTCTTTTCTGGCCGTACAACGACTTGACAAGAAGATTTGTGGATTTAGCTTCTCTTTTGGCCGTAACACAGCAGATTTATGGTTTTGGCTTCTCTTTTGGCCGTAAAACAGCAGATTTGTGGTTTTGGCTCCTTTTCTGGCCGTAAAACAGCAGATTTCTAGTTTTGGCTTTTTTTCTGGCCGTAAAACGACTTGAAAAGAAGATTTGTGGTTTCAGCTTCTCTTTTGGCCGTAACACAGCAGATTTGTGGTTTTGGCTCTCTCCACAAACCGTACAACGACTTGAATAGCAGATTTCTAGTTTTGGCTTCTTTTCTGGCCGTACAAGGACTTAAAAAGCAGATTTGTTGTTTTGGCTTCTCCACAATCCGTACAACGACTTGACTAGCAGATTTGTGGTAATGGTGCTTCTGTTCTTGCCGTACAACGACTTGAATAGCAGATTTTTTGTTTTGGCTTCTCTTTTCGCCGTAATACAGCAGATTTGTGGTTCTGGCTTCTCTACTAGCCGTACAAAAGCAGATTTGTGGTTTTGGCTTCTCCAGAAACCGTACAACGACTTGAAAAGCAGATTTCTGGTTTTGGCTCCTTTTCTGGCCGTACAAAAGCAGATTTGTGGTTTTGGCTTTTCCACAATCCGTACAACGACTTGAATAGCAGATTTCTTGTTTTGGCTTCTTTTCTGGCCGTACAACAACTTGACGAGAAGATTTGTGGTTTTAGCTTCTCTTTTGGCCATAACACAGCAGATTTATGGTTTTGGCTCTCTCCACAAACCGTACAACGACTTGAATAGCAGATTTCTAGTTTTGGCTTCTTTTCTGGCCGTACAAGGACATAAAAAGCAGATTTGTTGTTTTGGCTTCTCCACAAACCGTACAACGACTTGACTAGCAGATTTGTGGTAATGGTGCTTCTGTTCTGGCCGTACAACGACTTGAATAGCAGATTTGTTGTTTTGGCTTCTCTTTTCGCCGTAATACAGCAGATTTGTGGTTTTGGCTTCTCTACTGGCCGTACAAAAGCAGATTTGTGGTTTTGGCTTCTCCAAAAACCGTACAACGACTTGATAAGCAGATTTCTGGTTTTGGCTCCTATTCTGGCCGTACAAAAGCAGATTTGTGGTTTTGGCTTTTCCACAATCCGTACAACGACTTGAATAGCAGATTTCTTGTTTTGGCTTCTTTTCTGGCCGTACAACGACTTGACAAGAAGATTTGTAGTTATAGCTTCTCTTTTGGCCGTAATACAGCAGATTTATGGTTTTGGCTCTCTCCACAAACCGTACAACGACTTGAATAGCAGATTTCTAGTTTTGGCTTCTTTTCTGGCCGTACAAAAACAGATTTATGGTTTTGGCTCTCTCCACAAACCGTACAACGACTTGAATAGCAGATTTCTAGTTTTGGCTTCTTTTCTGGCCTTACAAGGACTTAAAAAGCAGATTTGTGGTTTTGGCTTCTCCACAAACCGTACAACGACTTGACTAGCAGATTTGTGGTAATGGTGCTTCTGTTCTGGCCGTACAACGACTTGAATAGCAGATTTGTGGTTTTGGCTTCTCTTTTCGCCGTAATACAGCAGATTTGTGGTTTTGGCTTCTCTTCTGGCCGTACAAAAGCAGATTTGTGGTTTTGGCTTCTCCAGAAACCGTACAACGACTTGAAAAGCAGATTTCTGGTTTTGGCTCCTTTTCTGGCCGTACAAAAACAGATTTATGGTTTTGGCTCTCTCCACAAACCGTACAACGACTTGAATAGCAGATTTCTAGTTTTGGCTTCTTTTCTGGCCGTACAAGGACTTAAAAAGCAGATTTGTGGTTTTGGCTTCTCCAGAAACCGTACAACGACTTGAAAAGCAGATTTGTGGTTTTGGCTTCTCTACTGGCCGTACAAAAGCAGATTTGTGGTTTTGGCTTCTCCAGAAACCGTACAACGACTTGAAAAGCAGATTTCTGGTTTTGGCTATTTTTCTGGCCGTACAAAAGCAGATTTGTGGTTTTGGCTTTTCCACAATCCGTACAACGACTTGAATGGCAGATTTCTTGTTTTGGCTTCTTTTCTAACCGTAAAACAGCAGATTTGTGGTTTTGGCTTCTCTACTGGCCGTACAAAAGCAGATTTGTGGTTTTGGCGTTTCCACAATCCGTACAACGACTTGAATAGCAGATTTCTTGTTTTGGCTCCTTTTCTGGCCGTACAACGACTTGAAAAGAAGATTTGTGGTTTCAGCTTCTCTTTTGGCCGTAACACAGCAGATTTGTGGTTTTGGCTCTCTCCACAAACCGTACAACGACTTGAATAGCAGATTTCTAGTTTTGGCTTCTTTTCTGGCCGTACAAGGACTTGACTAGCAGATTTGTGGTAATGGTGCTTCTGTTCTGGCCGTACAACGACTTGAATAGCAGATTTGTGGTTTTGGCTTCTCTTTTCGCCGTAATACAGCAGATTTGTGGTTTTGGCTTCTCTACTGGCCGTGCAAAAGCAGATTTGTGGTTTTGGCTTCTCCAGAAACCGTACAACGAGTGTAAAAGCAGATTTCTGGTTTTTGCTTCTCTTTTGGCCTTAAAACAGCAGATTTGTGGTTTTGGCTTCTTTTCTGGCCGTACAAAAGCAGATTTGTGGTTTTGGCTTTTTTTCTGGCCGTACAACGACTTGAAAAGAAGATTTGTGGTTTCAGCTTCTCTTTTGGCCGTATCACAGCAGATTTGTGGTTTTGGCTCTCTCCACAAACCGTACAACGACTTGAATAGCAGATTTCTAGTTTTGGCTTTTTTTCTGGCCGTACAACGACTTGAAAAGAAGATTTGTGGTTTCAGCTTCTCTTTTGGCCGTATCACAGCAGATTTGTGGTTTTGGCTCTCTCCACAAACCGTATAACGACTTGAATAGCAGATTTCTTGTTTTGGCTTCTTTTCTGGTCGTAAAACAGCAGATTTATGGTTTTGGCTCTCTCCACAAACCGTACAACGACTTGAATAGCAGATTTCTAGTTTTGGCTTCTTATCTGGCCGTACAAGGACTTAAAAAGCAGATTTGTTGTTTTGGCTTCTCCACAAACCGTACAACGACTTGACTAGCAGATTTGTGGTAATGGTGCTTCTTTTCTGGCCGTACAACGACTTGACAAGAAGATTTGTAGTTATAGCTTCTCTTTTGGCCGTAACACAGCAGATTTATGGTTTTGGCTCTCTCCACAAACCGTACAACGACTTGAATAGCAGATTTCTAGTTTTGGCTTCTTTTCTGGCCGTACAAAAACAGATTTATGGTTTTGGCTCTCTCTACAAACCGTACAACGACTTGAATAGCAGATTTCTAGTTTTGGCTTCTTTTCTGGCCGTACAAGGACTTAAAAAGCAGATTTGTGGTTTTGGCTTCTCCACAAACCGTACAACGACTTGACTAGCAGATTTGTGGTAATAGTGCTTCTGTTCTGGCCGTACAACGACTTGAATAGCAGATTTGTGGTTTTGGCTTCTCTTTTCGCCGTAATACAGCAGATTTGTGGTTTTGGCTTCTCTACTGGCCGTACAAAAGCAGATTTGTGGTTTTGGCTTCTCCAGAAACCGTACAACGACTTGAAAAGCAGATTTCTGGTTTTGGCTCCTTTTCTGGCCGTACAAAAACAGATTTATTGTTTTGGCTCTCTCCACAAACCGTACAACGACTTGAATAGCAGATTTCTAGTTTTGGCTTCTTTTCTGGCCGTACAAGGACTTAAAAAGCAGATTTGTGGTTTTGGCTTCTCCAGAAACCGTACAACGACTTGAAAAGCAGATTTCTGGTTTTGGCTCCTTTTTTGGCCGTACAAAAGCAGATTTGTGGTTTTGGCTTTTCCACAATCCGTACAATGACTTGAATAGCAGATTTCTTGTTTTGGCTCCTTTTCTGGCCGTACAACGACTTGGAAAGAAGATTTGTGGTTTTAGCTTCTCTTTTGGCCGTAACACAGCAGATTTATGGTTTTGGCTTCTCTTTTGGCCGTAAAACAGCAGATTTGTGGTTTTGGCTCCTTTTCTGGCCGTAAAACAGCAGATTTCTGGTTTTGGCTTTTTTTCTGGCCGTACAACGACTTGAAAAGAAGATTTGTGGTTTCAGCTTCTCTTTTGGCCGTAACACAGCAGATTTGTGGTTTTGGCTCTCTCCACAAACCGTACAACGACTTGAATAACAGATTTCTAGTTTTGGCTTCTTTTCTGGCCGTACAAGGACTTAAAAAGCAGATTTGTTGTTTTGGCTTCTCCACAATCCGTACAACGACTTGACTAGCAGATTTGTGGTAATGGTGCTTCTGTTATTGCCGTACAACGACTTGAATAGCAGATTTGTGGTTTTGGCTTCTCTTTTCGCCGTAATACAGCAGATTTGTGGATCTGGCTTCTCTACTAGCCGTACAAAAGCAGATTTGTGGTTTTGGCTTCTCCAGAAACCGTACAACGACTTGAAAGCAGATTTCTGGTTTTGGCTCCTTTTCTGGCCGTACAAAAGCAGATTTGTGGTTTTGGCTTTTCCACAATCCGTACAACGACTTGAATAGCAGATTTCTTCTTTTGGCTTCTTTTCTGGCCGTACAACAACTTGACAAGAAGATTTGTGGTTTTAGCTTCTCTTTTGGCCGTAACACAGCAGATATATGGTTTTGGCTCTCTCCACAAACCGTACAATGACTTGAATAGCAGATTTCTAGTTTTGGCTTCTTTTCTGGCCGTACAAGGACTTAAAAAGCAGATTTGTTGTTTTGGCTTCTCAACAAACCGTACAACGACTTGACTAGCAGATTTGTGGTAATGGTGCTTCTGTTCTGGCCGTACAACGACTTGAATAGCAGATTTGTGGTTTTGGCTTCTCTTTTCGCCGTAATACAGCAGATTTGTCGTTTTGGCTTCTCTACTGGCCGTACAAAAGCAGATTTGTGGTTTTGGCTTCTCCAGAAACCGTACAACGACTTGAAAAGCAGATTTCTGGTTTTGGCTATTTTTCTGGCCGTACAAAAGCAGATTTGTGGTTTTGGCTTTTCCACAATCCGTACAACGACTTGAATGGCAGATTTCTTGTTTTGGCTTCTTTTCTAACCGTAAAACAGCAGATTTGTGGTTTTGGCTTCTCTACTGGCCATATAAAAGCAGATTTGTGGTTTTGGCGTTTCCACAGTCCGTACAACGACTTGAATAGCAGATTTCTTGTTTTGGCTCCTTTTCTGGCCGTACAACGACTTGAAAAGAAGATTTGTGGTTTCAGCTTCTCTTTTGGCCGTAACACAGCAGATTTGTGGTTTTGGCTCTCTCCACAAACCGTACAACGACTTGAATAGCAGATTTCTAGTTTTGGCTTCTTTCCTGGCCGTACAAGGACTTGACTAGCAGATTTGTGGTAATGGTGCTTCTGTTCTGGCCGTACAACGACTTGAATAGCAGATTTGTGGTTTTGGCTTCTCTTTTCGCCGTAATACAGCAGATTTGTGGTTTTGGCTTCTCTACTGGCCGTGCAAAAGCAGATTTGTGGTTTTGGCTTCTCCAGAAACCGTACAACGACTGTAAAAGCAGATTTCTGGTTTTTGCTTCTCTTTTGGCCTTAAAACAGCAGATTTGTGGTTTTGGCTTCTTTTCTGGCCGTACAAAAGCAGATTTGTGGTTTTGGCTTTTTTTCTGGCCGTACAACGACTTGAAAAGAAGATTTGTGGTTTCAGCTTCTCTTTTGGCCGTATCACAGCAGATTTGTGGTTTTGGCTCTCTCCACAAACCGTACAACGACTTGAATAGCAGATTTCTAGTTTTGGCTTTTTTTCTGGCCGTACAACGACTTGAAAAGAAGATTTGTGGTTTCAGCTTCTCTTTTGGCCGTATCACAGCAGATTTGTGGTTTTGGCTCTCTCCACAAACCGTATAACGACTTGAAAAGCAGATTTCTTGTTTTGGCTTCTTTTCTGGTCGTAAAACAGCAGATTTATGGTTTTGGCTCTCTCCACAAACCGTACAACGACTTGAATTGCAGATTTGTGGTTTTGGCATCTCTTTTCGCCGTAATACAGCAGATTTGTGGTTTTGGCTTCTCTACTGGCCGTACAAAAGCAGATTTGTGGTTTTGGCTTCTCCAGAAGCCGTACAACGACTGTAAAAGCAGATTTCTGGTTTTTGCTTCTCTTTTGGCCTTAAAACAGCAAATTTGTGGTTTTGGCTCCTTTTCTGGCCGTACAAAAGCAGATTTGTGGTTTTGGCTTTTGGTACAACGACTTGAATAGCAGATTTCTTGTTTTGGCTTCTTTTCTGGCCGAAAAACAGCAGATTTATGGTTTTGGCTCTCTCCACAAACCGTACAACGACTTGAATAGCAGATTTCTAGTTTTGGCTTCTTATCTGGCCGTACAAGGACTTAAAAAGCAGATTTGTTGTTTTGGCTTCTCCACAAACCGTACAACGACTTGACTAGCAGATTTGTGGTAATGGTGCTTCTTTTCTGGCCGTACAACGACTTGACAAGAAGATTTGTAGTTATAGCTTCTCTTTTGGCCGTAACACAGCAGATTTATGGTTTTGGCTCTCTCCACAAACCGTACAACGACTTGAATAGCAGATTTCTAGTTTTGGCTTCTTTTCTGGCCGTACAAAAACAGATTTATGGTTTTGGCTCTCTCTACAAACCGTACAACGACTTGAATAGCAGATTTCTAGTTTTGGCTTCTTTTCTGGCCGTACAAGGACTTAAAAAGCAGATTTGTGGTTTTGGCTTCTCCACAAACCGTACAACGACTTGACTAGCAGATTTGTGGTAATAGTGCTTCTGTTCTGGCCGTACAACGACTTGAATAGCAGATTTGTGGTTTGGCTTCTCTTTTCGCCGTAATACAGCAGATTTGTGGTTTTGGCTTCTCTACTGGCCGTACAAAAGCAAATTTGTGGTTTTGGCTTCTCCAGAAACCGTACAACGATTTGAAAAGCAGATTTCTGGTTTTGGCTCCTTTTCTGGCCGTACAAAAACAGATTTATTGTTTTGGCTCTCTCCACAAACCGTACAACGACTTGAATAGCAGATTTCTAGTTTTGGCTTCTTTTCTGGCCGTACAAGGACTTAAAAAGCAGATTTGTGGTTTTGGCTTCTCCAGAAACCGTACAACGACTTGAAAAGCAGATTTCTGGTTTTGGCTCCTTTTCTGGCCGTACAAAAGCAGATTTGTGGTTTTGGCTTTTCCACAATCCGTACAATGACTTGAATAGCAGATTTCTTGTTTTGGCTCCTTTTCTGGCCGTACAACGACTTGGAAAGAAGATTTGTGGTTTTAGCTTCTCTTTTGGCCGTAACACAGCAGATTTATGGTTTTGGCTTCTCTTTTGGCCGTAAAACAGCAGATTTGTGGTTTTGGCTCCTTTTCTGGCCGTAAAACAGCAGATTTCTGGTTTTGGCTTTTTTTCTGGCCGTACAACGACTTGAAAAGAAGATTTGTGGTTTCAGCTTCTCTTTTGGCCGTAACACAGCAGATTTGTGGTTTTGGCTCTCTCCACAAACCGTACAACGACTTGAATAACAGATTTCTAGTTTTGGCTTCTTTTCTGGCCGTACAAGGACTTAAAAAGCAGATTTGTTGTTTTGGCTTCTCCACAATCCGTACAACGACTTGACTAGCAGATTTGTGGTAATGGTGCTTCTGTTATTGCCGTACAACGACTTGAATAGCAGATTTGTGGTTTTGGCTTCTCTTTTCGCCGTAATACAGCAGATTTGTGGATCTGGCTTCTCTACTAGCCGTACAAAAGCAGATTTGTGGTTTTGGCTTCTCCAGAAACCGTACAACGACTTGAAAGCAGATTTCTGGTTTTGGCTCCTTTTCTGGCCGTACAAAAGCAGATTTGTGGTTTTGGCTTTTCCACAATCCGTACAACGACTTGAATAGCAGATTTCTTCTTTTGGCTTCTTTTCTGGCCGTACAACAACTTGACAAGAAGATTTGTGGTTTTAGCTTCTCTTTTGGCCGTAACACAGCAGATATATGGTTTTGGCTCTCTCCACAAACCGTACAATGACTTGAATAGCAGATTTCTAGTTTTGGCTTCTTTTCTGGCCGTACAAGGACTTAAAAAGCAGATTTGTTGTTTTGGCTTCTCAACAAACCGTACAACGACTTGACTAGCAGATTTGTGGTAATGGTGCTTCTGTTCTGGCCGTACAACGACTTGAATAGCAGATTTGTGGTTTTGGCTTCTCTTTTCGCCGTAATACAGCAGATTTGTCGTTTTGGCTTCTCTACTGGCCGTACAAAAGCAGATTTGTGGTTTTGGCTTCTCCAGAAGCCGTACAACGACTGTAAAAGCAGATTTCTGGTTTTTGCTTCTCTTTTGGCCTTAAAACAGCAAATTTGTGGTTTTGGCTCCTTTTCTGGCCGTACAAAAGCAGATTTGTGGTTTTGGCTTTTGGTACAACGACTTGAATAGCAGATTTCTTGTTTTGGCTTCTTTTCTGGCCGAAAAACAGCAGATTTATGGTTTTGGCTCTCTCCACAAACCGTACAACGACTTGAATAGCAGATTTCTAGTTTTGGCTTCTTATCTGGCCGTACAAGGACTTAAAAAACAGATTTGTTGTTTTGGCTTCTCCACAAACCGTACAACGACTTGACTAGCAGTTTTGTGGTAATGGTGCTTCTGTTCTGGCCGTACAACGACTTGAATAGCAGATTTGTGGTTTTGGCTTCTCTTTTCGCCGTAATACAGCAGATTTGTGGTTTTGGCTCCTTTTCTGGCCGTACAAAAGCAGATTTGAGGTTTTGGCTTTTCCACAATCCGTACAACGACTTGAATAGCAGATTTCTTGTTTTGGCTCCTTTTCTGGCCGTACAACGACTTGAAAAGAAGATTTGTGGTTTTAGCTTCTCTTTTCGCCGTAACACAGCAGATTTATGGTTTTGGCTTCTCTTTTGGCCGTAAAACAGCAGATTTGTGGTTTTGGCTCCTTTTCTGGCCGTACAACGACTTGAAAAGAAGATTTGTGGTTTCAGCTTCTCTTTTGGCCGTAACACAGCAGATTTGTAGTTTTGGCTCTCTCCACAAACCGTACAACGACTTGAATAGCAGATTTCTAGTTTTGGCTTCTTTTCTGGCCGTACAAGGACTTAAAAAGCAGATTTGTTGTTTTGGCTTCTCCACAATCCGTACAACGACTTGACTAGCAGATTTGTGGTAATGGTGCTTCTGTTCTGGCCGTACAACGACTTGAATAGCAGATTTGTGGTTTTGGCTTCTCTTTTCGCCGTAATACAGCAGATTTGTGGTTCTGGCTTCTCTACTAGACGTACAAAAGCAGATTTGTGGTTTTGGCTTCTCCAGAAACCGTACAACGACTTGAAAAGCAGATTTCTGGTTTTGGCTCCTTTTCTGGCCGTACAAAAGCAGATTTGTGGTTTTGGCTTTTCCACAATCCGTACAACGACTTGAATAGCAGATTTCTTGTTTTGGCTTCTTTTCTGGCCGTACAACGACTTGACAAGAAGATTTGTGGTTTTAGCTTCTCTTTTGGCCGTAACACAGCAGATTTATGGTTTTGTCTCTCTCCACAAACCGTACAACGACTTGAATAGCAGAATTCTAGTTTTGGCTTCTTTTCTGGCCGTACAAGGACTTAAAAAGCAGATTTGTTGTTTTGGCTTCTCAACAAACCGTACAACGACTTGACTAGCAGATTTGTGGTAATGGTGCTTCTGTTCTGGCCGTACAACGACTTGAAAAGCAGATTTGTGGTTTTGGCTTCTCTTTTCGCCGTAATACAGCAGATTTGTGGTTTTGGCTTCTCTACTGGCCGTACAAAAGCAGATTTGTGGTTTTGGCTTCTCCAGAAACCGTACAACGACTTGAAAAGCAGATTTCTGGTTTTGGCTATTTTTCTGGCCGTACAAAAGCAGATTTGTGGTTTTGGCTTCTCCAGAAACCGTACAACGACTGTTAAAGCAGATTTCTGGTTTTTGCTTCTCTTTTGGCCTTAAAACAGAAGATTTGTGGTTTTGGCTTCTTTTCTGGCCGTACAAAAGCAGATTTGTGGTTTTGGCTTTTTTTCTGGCCGTACAACGACTTGAAAAGAAGATTTGTGGTTTCCGCTTCTCTTTTGGCCGTATCACAGCAGATTTGTGGTTTTGGCTCTCTCCACAAACCGTACAACGACGTGAATAGCAGATTTCTAGTTTTGGCTTCTTTTCTGGCCGTACAAGGACTTAAAAAGCAGATTTGTTGTTTTGGCTTCTCCACAAACCGTACAAGTTTTGACTAACAGATTTGTGGTAATGGTGCTTCTGTTCTGGCCGTACAATGACTTGAATAGCAGATTTGTGGTTTTGGCTTCTCTTTTCGCCGTAATACAGCAGATTTGTGGTTTTGGCTTCTCTACTGGCCGTACAAAAGCAGATTTGTGGTTTTGGCTTCTCTTTTGGCCTTAAAACAGCAGATGTGTGGCTTTGGCTCCTTTTCTGGCCGTACAAAAGCAGATTTGTGGACTTGGCTTTTGGTACAACGACTTGAATAGCAGATTTCTTGTTTTGGCTTCTTTTCTGGTCGTAAAACAGCAGATTTATGGTTTTGGCTCTCTCCACAAACCGTACAACGACTTGAATAGCAGATTTCTAGTTTTGGCTTCTTATCTGGCCGTACAAGGACTTAAAAAGCAGATTTGTTGTTTTGGCTTCTCCACAAACCGTACAACGACTTGACTAGCAGATTTGTGGTAATGGTGCTTCTGTTCTGGCCGTACAACGACTTGAATAGCACATTTGTGGTTTTGGCTTCTCTTTTCGCCGTAATACAGCAGATTTGTGGTTTTGGCTCTCTCCACAAACCGTACAACGACTTGAATAGCAGATTTCTAGTTTTGGCTTCTTTTTCTGGCCGTACAACGACTTGAAAGAGAAGATTTGTGGTCTTAGCTTCTCTTTTGGCCGTAACACAGCAGATTTATGGTTTTGGCTTCTCTTTTGGCCGTAAAACAGCAGATTTGTGGTTTTGGCTCTCTCCACAAACCGTACAACGACTTGAATAGCAGATTTCTAGTTTTGGCTTCTTTTCTGGCCGTACAAGGACTTAAAAAGCAGATTTGTTGTTTTGGCTTCTCCACAATCCGTACAACGACTTGACTAGCAGATTTGTGGTAATGGTGCTTCTGTTCTGGCCGTACAACAACTTGAATAGCAGATTTGTGGTTTTGGCTTCTCTTTTCGCCGTAATACAGCAGATTTGTGGTTTTGGCTCTCTCCACAAACCGTACAACGACTTGAATAGCAGATTTCTAGTTTTGGCTTCTTTTCTAGCAGTACAACGACTTGAAAAGAAGATTTGTGGTTTTAGCTTCTCTTTTGGCCGTAACACAGCAGATTTGTGGTTTTGGCTTCTCTTTTCGCCGTAATACAGCAGATTTGTGGTTTTGGCTTTCTCCACAAACCGTACAACGACTTGAATAGCACATTTGTGGTTTTAGCTTCTCTTTTGGCCGTAACACAGCAGATTTATGGTTTTGGCTTCTCTTTTGGCCGTAAAACAGCAGATTTGTGGTTTTGGCTCCTTTTCTGGCCGTACAACGACTTGAAAAGAAGATTTGTGGTTTCAGCTTCTCTTTTGGCCGTAACACAGCAGATTTGTGGTTTTGGCTCTCTCCACAAACCGTACAACGACTTGAATAGCAGATTTCTAGTTTTGGCTTCTTTTCTGGCCGTACAAGGACTTAAAAAGCAGATTTGTTGTTTGGGCTTCTCCACAATCCGTACAACGACTTGACTAGCAGATTTGTGGTAATGGTGCTTCTGTTCTGGCCGTACAACGACTTGAATAGCAGATTTGTGGTTTTGGCTTCTCTTTTCGCCGTAATACAGCAGATTTGTGGTTCTGGCTTCTCTACTAGCCGTACAAAAGCAGATTTGTGGTTTTGGCTTCTCCAGAAACCGTACAACGACTTGAAAAGCAGATTTCTGGTTTTGGCTCCTTTTCTGGCCGTACAAAAGCAGATTTGTGGTTTTGGCTTTTCCACAATCCGTACAACGACTTGAATAGCAGATTTCTTGTTTTGGCTTCTTTTCTGGCCGTACAACGACTTGACAAGAAGATTTGTGGTTTTAGCTTCTCTTTTGGTCGTAACACAGCAGATTTATGGTTTTGGCTCTCTCCACAAACCGTACAACGACTTGAATAGCAGAATTCTAGTTTTGGCTTCTTTTCTGGCCGTACAACGACTTAAAAAGCAGATTTGTGGTTTTGGCTTCTCCAGAAACCGTACAACGACTTGAAAAGCAGATTTCTGGTTTTGGCTCCTTTTCTGGCCGTACAAAAGCAGATTTGTGGTTTTGGCTTTTCCACAATCCGTTCAATGACTTGAATAGCAGATTTCTAGTTTTGGCTCCTTTTCTGGCCGTACAACGACTTGGAAAGAAGATTTGTGGTTTTAGCTTCTCTTTTGGCCGTAACACAGCAGATTTATGGTTTTGGCTTCTCTTTTGGCCGTAAAACAGCAGATTTGTGGTTTTGGCTCCTTTTCTGGCCGTAAAACAGCAGATTTCTGGTTTTGGCTTTTTTTCTGGCCGTACAACGACTTGAAAAGAAGATTTGTGGTTTCAGCTTCTCTTTTGGCCGTAACACAGCAGATTTGTGGTTTTGGCTCTCTCCACAAACCGTACAACGACTTGAATAGCAGATTTCTAGTTTTGGCTTCTTTTCTGGCCGTACAAGGACTTAAAAAGCAGATTTGTTGTTTTGGCTTCTCCACAATCCGTACAACGACTTGACTAGCAGATTTGTGGTAATGGTGCTTCTGTTCTTGCCGTACAACGACTTGAATAGCAGATTTGTGGTTTTGGCTTCTCTTTTCGCCGTAATACAGCAGATTTGTGGTTCTGGCTTCTCTACTAGCCGTACAAAAGCAGATTTGTGGTTTTGGCTTCTCCAGAAACCGTACAACGACTTGAAAAGCAGATTTCTGGTTTTGGCTCCTTTTCTGGCCGTACAAAAGCAGATTTGTGGTTTTGGCTTTTCCACAATCCGTACAACGACTTGAATAGCAGATTTCTTGTTTTGGCTTCTTTTCTGGCCGTACAACAACTTGACGAGAAGATTTGTGGTTTTAGCTTCTCTTTTGGCCGTAACAGAGCAGATTTATGGTTTTGGCTCTCTCCACAAACCGTACAATGACTTGAATAGCAGATTTCTAGTTTTGGCTTCTTTTCTGGCCGTACAAGGACATAAAAAGCAGATTTGTTGTTTTGGCTTCTCCACAAACCGTACAACGACTTGACTAGCAGATTTGTGGTAATGGTGCTTCTGTTCTGGCCGTACAACGACTTGAATAGCAGATTTGTTGTTTTGGCTTCTCTTTTCGCCGTAATACAGCAGATTTGTGGTTTTGGCTTCTCTACTAGCCGTACAAAAGCAGATTTGTGGTTTTGGCTTCTCCAGAAACCGTACAACGACTTGATAAGCAGATTTCTGGTTTTGGCTCCTATTCTGGCCGTACAAAAGCAGATTTGTGGTTTTGGCTTTTCCACAATCCGTACAACGACTTGAATAGCAGATTTCTTGTTTTGGCTTCTTTTCTGGCCGTACAACGACTTGACAAGAAGATTTGTAGTTATAGCTTCTCTTTTGGCCGTAACACAGCAGATTTATGGTTTTGGCTCTCTCCACAAACCGTACAACGACTTGAATAGCAGATTTCTAGTTTTGGCTTCTTTTCTGGCCGTACAAAAACAGATTTATGGTTTTGGCTCTCTCCACAAACCGTACAACGACTTGAATAGCAGATTTCTAGTTTTGGCTTCTTTTCTGGCCGTACAAGGACTTAAAAAGCAGATTTGTGGTTTTGGCTTCTCCACAAACCGTACAACGACTTGACTAGCAGATTTGTGGTAATGGTGCTTCTGTTCTGGCCGTACAACGACTTGAATAGCAGATTTGTGGTTTTGGCTTCTCTTTTCGCCGTAATACAGCAGATTTGTGGTTTTGGCTTCTCTACTGGCCGTACAAAAGCAGATTTGTGGTTTTGGCTTCTCCAGAAACCGTACAACGACTTGAAAAGCAGATTTCTGGTTTTGGCTCCTTTTCTGGCCGTACAAAAACAGATTTATGGTTTTGGCTCTCTCCACAAACCGTACAACGACTTGAATAGCAGATTTCTAGTTTTGGCTTCTTTTCTGGCCGTACAAGGACTTAAAAAGCAGATTTGTGGTTTTGGCTTCTCCAGAAACCGTACAACGACTTGAAAAGCAGATTTCTGGTTTTGGCTCCTTTTCTGGCCGTACAAAAGCAGATTTGTGGTTTTGGCTTTTCCACAATCCGTACAATGACTTGAATAGCAGATTTCTTGTTTTGGCTCCTTTTCTGGCCGTACAACGACTTGGAAAGAAGATTTGTGGTTTTAGCTTCTCTTTTGGCCGTAACACAGCAGATTTATGGTTTTGGCTTCTCTTTTGGCCGTAAAACAGCAGATTTGTGGTTTTGGCTCCTTTTCTGGCCGTAAAACAGCAGATTTCTGGTTTTGGCTTTTTTTCTGGCCGTACAACGACTTGAAAAGAAGATTTGTGGTTTCAGCTTCTCTTTTGGCCGTAACACAGCAAATTTGTGGTTTTTGCTCTCTCCACAAACCGTACAACGACTTGAATAGCAGATTTCTAGTTTTGGCTTCTTTTCTGGCCGTACAAGGACTTAAAAAGCAGATTTGTTGTTTTTTCTTCTCCACAATCCGTACAACGACTTGACTAGCAGATTTGTGGTAATGGTGCTTCTGTTCTTGCCGTACAACGACTTGAATAGCAGATTTGTGGTTTTGGCTTCTCTTTTCGCCGTAATACAGCAGATTTGTGGATCTGGCTTCTCTACTAGCCGTACAAAAGCAGATTTGTGGTTTTGGCTTTTCCACAATCCGTACAACGACTTGAATAGCAGATTTCTTCTTTTGGCTTCTTTTCTGACCGTACAACAACTTGACAAGAAGATTTGTGGTTTTAGCTTCTCTTTTGGCCGTAACACAGCAGATATATGGTTTTGGCTCTCTCCACAAACCGTACAATGACTTGAATAGCAGATTTCTAGTTTTGGCTTCTTTTCTGGCCGTACAAGGACTTAAAAAGCAGATTTGTTGTTTTGGCTTCTCAACAAACCGTACAACGACTTGACTAGCAGATTTGTGGTAATGGTGCTTCTGTTCTGGCCGTACAACGACTTGAATAGCAGATTTGTGGTTTTGGCTTCTCTTTTCGCCGTAATACAGCAGATTTGTGGTTTTGGCTTCTCTACTGGCCGTACAAAAGCAGATTTGTGATTTTGGCTTCTCCAGAAACCGTACAACGACTTGAAAAGCAGATTTCTGGTTTTGGCTATTTTTCTGGCCGTACAAAAGCAGATTTGTGGTTTTGGCTTTTCCACAATCCGTACAACGACTTGAATGGCAGATTTCTTGTTTTGGCTTCTTTTCTAACCGTAAAACAGCAGATTTGTGGTTTTGGCTTCTCTACTGGCCGTACAAAAGCAGATTTGTGGTTTTGGCGTTTCCACAGTCCGTACAACGACTTGAATAGCAGATTTCTTGTTTTGGCTCCTTTTCTGGCCGTACAACGACTTGAAAAGAAGATTTGTGGTTTCAGCTTCTCTTTTGGCCGTAACACAGCAGATTTGTGGTTTTGGCTCTCTCCACAAACCGTACAACGACTTGAATAGCAGATTTCTAGTTTTGGCTTCTTTTCTGGCCGTACAAGGACTTGACTAGCAGATTTGTGGTAATGGTGCTTCTGTTCTGGCCGTACAACGACTTGAATAGCAGATTTGTGGTTTTGGCTTCTCTTTTCGCCGTAATACAGCAGATTTGTGGTTTTGGCTTCTCTACTGGCCGTGCAAAAGCAGATTTGTGGTTTTGGCTTCTCCAGAAACCGTACAACGACTGTAAAAGCAGATTTCTGGTTTTTGCTTCTCTTTTGGCCTTAAAACAGCAGATTTGTGGTTTTGGCTTCTTTTCTGGCCGTACAAAAGCAGATTTGTGGTTTTGGCTTTTTTTCTGGCCGTACAACGACTTGAATAGCAGATTTGTGGTTTTGGCTTCTCTTTTCGCCGTAATACAGCAGATTTGTGGATCTGGCTTCTCTACTAGCCGTACAAAAGCAGATTTGTGGTTTTGTCTTTTCCACAATCCGTACAACGACTTGAATAGCAGATTTCTTCTTTTGGCTTCTTTTCTGACCGTACAACAACTTGACAAGAAGATTTGTGGTTTTAGCTTCTCTTTTGGCCGTAACACAGCAGATATATGGTTTTGGCTCTCTCCACAAACCGTACAATGACTTGAATAGCAGATTTCTAGTTTTGGCTTCTTTTCTGGCCGTACAAGGACTTAAAAAGCAGATTTGTTGTTTTGGCTTCTCAACAAACCGTACAACGACTTGACTAGCAGATTTGTGGTAATGGTGCTTCTGTTCTGGCCGTACAACGACTTGAATAGCAGATTTGTGGTTTTGGCTTCTCTTTTCGCCGTAATACAGCAGATTTGTGGTTTTGGCTTCTCTACTGGCCGTACAAAAGCAGATTTGTGGTTTTGGCTTCTCCAGAAACCGTACAACGACTTGAAAAGCAGATTTCTGGTTTTGGCTATTTTTCTGGCCGTACAAAAGCAGATTTGTGGTTTTGGCTTTTCCACAATCCGTACAACGACTTGAATGGCAGATTTCTTGTTTTGTCTTCTTTTCTAACCGTAAAACAGCAGATTTGTGGTTTTGGCTTCTCTACTGGCCGTACAAAAGCAGATTTGTGGTTTTGGCGTTTCCACAGTCCGTACAACGACTTGAATAGCAGATTTCTTGTTTTGGCTCCTTTTCTGGCCGTACAACGACTTGAAAAGAAGATTTGTAGTTTCAGCTTCTCTTTTGGCCGTAACACAGCAGATTTGTGGTTTTGGCTCTCTCCACAAACCGTACAACGACTTGAATAGCAGATTTCTAGTTTTGGCTTCTTTTCTGGCCGTACAAGGACTTGACTAGCAGATTTGTGGTAATGGTGCTTCTGTTCTGGCCGTACAACGACTTGAATAGCAGATTTGTGGTTTTGGCTTCTCTTTTCGCCGTAATACAGCAGATTTGTGGTTTTGGCTTCTCTACTGGCCGTGCAAAAGCAGATTTGTGGTTTTGGCTTCTCCAGAAACCGTACAACGACTGTAAAAGCAGATTTCTGGTTTTTGCTTCTCTTTTGGCCTTAAAACAGCAGATTTGAGGTTTTGGCTTCTTTTCTGGCCGTACAAAAGCAGATTTGTGGTTTTGGCTTTTTTTCTGGCCGTACAACGACTTGAAAAGAAGATTTGTGGTTTCAGCTTCTCTTTTGGCCGTATCACAGCAGATTTGTGGTTTTGGCTCTCTCCACAAACCGTACAACGACTTGAATAGCAGATTTCTAGTTTTGGCTTTTTTTCTGGCCGTACAACGACTTGAAAAGAAGATTTGTGGTTTCAGCTTCTCTTTTGGCCGTATCACAGCAGATTTGTGGTTTTGGCTCTCTCCACAAACCGTATAACGACTTGAATAGCAGATTTCTTGTTTTGGCTTCTTTTCTGGTCGTAAAACAGCAGATTTATGGTTTTGGCTCTCTCCACAAACCGTACAACGACTTGAATAGCAGATTTCTAGTTTTGGCTTCTCATCTGGCCGTACAAGGACTTAAAAAGCAGATTTGTTGTTTTGGCTTCTCCACAAACCGTACAACGACTTGACTAGCAGATTTGTGGTAATGGTGCTTCTGTTCTGGCCGTACAACGACTTGAATTGCAGATTTGTGGTTTTGGCATCTCTTTTCGCCGTAATACAGCAGATTTGTGGTTTTGGCTTCTCTACTGGCCGTACAAAAGCAGATTTGTGGTTTTGGCTTCTCCAGAAGCCGTACAACGACTGTAAAAGCAGATTTCTGGTTTTTGCTTCTCTACTGGCCTTAAACAGCAAATTTGTGGTTTTGGCTCCTTTTCTGGCCGTACAAAAGCAGATTTGTGGTTTTGGCTTTTGGTACAACGACTTGAATAGCAGATTTCTTGTTTTGGCTTCTTTTCTGGCCGAAAAACAGCAGATTTATGGTTTTGGCTCTCTCCACAAACCGTACAACTACTTGAATAGCAGATTTCTAGTTTTGGCTTCTTATCTGGCCGTACAAGGACTTAAAAAGCAGATTTGTTGTTTTGGCTTCTCCACAAACCGTACAACGACTTGACTAGCAGATTTGTGGTAATGGTGCTTCTGTCCTGGCCGTACAACGACTTGAATAGCAGATTTGTGGTTTTGGCTTCTCTTTTCGCCGTAATACAGCAGATTTGAGGTTTTGGCTTTTCCACAATCCGTACATCGACTTAAATAGCAGATTTCTTGTTTTGGCTCCTTTTCTGGCCGTACAACGACTTGAAAAGAAGATTTGTGGTTTTAGCTTCTCTTTTGGCCGTAACACAGCAGATTTATGGTTTTGGCTTCTCTTTTGGCCGTAAAACAGCAGATTTGTGGTTTTGGCTCCTTTTCTGGCCGTACAACGACTTGAAAAGAAGATTTGTGGTTTCAGCTTCTCTTTTGGCCGTAACACAGCAGATTTGTGGTTTTGGCTCTCTCCACAAACCGTACAACGACTTGAATAGCAGATTTCTAGTTTTGGCTTCTTTTCTGGCCGTACAAAAACAGATTTATGGTTTTGGCTCTCTCCACAAACCGTACAACGACTTGAATAGCAGATTTCTAGTTTTGGCTTCTTTTCTGGCCGTACAAGGACTTAAAAAGCAGATTTGTGGTTTTGGCTTCTCCACAAACCGTACAACGACTTGACTAGCAGATTTGTGGGAATGGTGCTTCTGTTCTGGCCGTACAACGACTTGAATAGCAGATTTGTGGTTTTGGCTTCTCTTTTCGCCGTAATACAGCAGATTTGTGGTTTTGGCTTCTCTACTGGCCGTACAAAAGCAGATTTGTGGTTTTGGCTTCTCCAGAAACCATACAACGACTTGAAAAGCAGATTTCTGGTTTTGGCTCCTTTTCTGGCCGTACAAAAACAGATTTATGGTTTTGGCTCTCTCCACAAACCGTACAACGACTTGAATAGCAGTTTCTAGTTTTGGCTTCTTTTCTGGCCGTACAAGGACTTAAAAAGCAGATTTGTGGTTTTGGCTTCTCCAGAAACCGTACAACGACTTGAAAAGCAGATTTCTGGTTTTGGCTCCTTTTCTGGCCGTACAAAAGCAGATTTGTGGTTTTGGCTTTTCCACAATCCGTACAATGACTTGAATAGCAGATTTCTTGTTTTGGCTCCTTTTCTGGCCGTACAACGACTTGGAAAGAAGATTTGTGGTTTTAGCTTCTCTTTTGGCCGTAACACAGCAGATTTATGGTTTTGGCTTCTCTTTTGGCCGTAAAACAGCAGATTTGTGGTTTTGGCTCCTTTTCTGGCCGTAAAACAGCAGATTTCTGGTTTTGGCTTTTTTTCTGGCCGTACAACGACTTGAAAAGAAGATTTGTGGTTTCAGCTTCTCTTTTGGCCGTAACACAGCAAATTTGTGGTTTTTGCTCTCTCCACAAACCGTACAACGACTTGAATAGCAGATTTCTAGTTTTGGCTTCTTTTCTGGCCGTACAAGGACTTAAAAAGCAGATTTGTTGTTTTGGCTTCTCCACAATCCGTACAACGACTTGAGTAGCAGATTTGTGGTAATGGTGCTTCTGTTCTTGCCGTACAACGACTTGAATAGCAGATTTGTGGTTTTGGCTTCTCTTTTCGCCGTAATACAGCAGATTTGTGGATCTGGCTTCTCTACTAGCCGTACAAAAGCAGATTTGTGGTTTTGTCTTTTCCACAATCCGTACAACGACTTGAATAGCAGATTTCTTCTTTTGGCTTCTTTTCTGACCGTACAACAACTTGACAAGAAGATTTGTGGTTTTAGCTTCTCTTTTGGCCGTAACACAGCAGATATATGGTTTTGGCTCTCTCCACAAACCGTACAATGACTTGAATAGCAGATTTCTAGTTTTGGCTTCTTTTCTGGCCGTACAAGGACTTAAAAAGCAGATTTGTTGTTTTGGCTTCTCAACAAACCGTACAACGACTTGACTAGCAGATTTGTGGTAATGGTGCTTCTGTTCTGGCCGTACAACGACTTGAATAGCAGATTTGTGGTTTTGGCTTCTCTTTTCGCCGTAATACAGCAGATTTGTGGTTTTGGCTTCTCTACTGGCCGTACAAAAGCAGATTTGTGGTTTTGGCTTCTCCAGAAACCGTACAACGACTTGAAAAGCAGATTTCTGGTTTTGGCTATTTTTCTGGCCGTACAAAAGCAGATTTGTGGTTTTGGCTTTTCCACAATCCGTACAACGACTTGAATGGCAGATTTCTTGTTTTGTCTTCTTTTCTAACCGTAAAACAGCAGATTTGTGGTTTTGGCTTCTCTACTGGCCGTACAAAAGCAGATTTGTGGTTTTGGCGTTTCCACAGTCCGTACAACGACTTGAATAGCAGATTTCTTGTTTTGGCTCCTTTTCTGGCCGTACAACGACTTGAAAAGAAGATTTGTGGTTTCAGCTTCTCTTTTGGCCGTAACACAGCAGATTTGTGGTTTTGGCTCTCTCCACAAACCGTACAACGACTTGAATAGCAGATTTCTAGTTTTGGCTTCTTTTCTGGCCGTACAAGGACTTGACTAGCAGATTTGTGGTAATGGTGCTTCTGTTCTGGCCGTACAACGACTTGAATAGCAGATTTGTGGTTTTGGCTTCTCTTTTCGCCGTAATACAGCAGATTTGTGGTTTTGGCTTCTCTACTGGCCGTGCAAAAGCAGATTTGTGGTTTTGGCTTCTCCAGAAACCGTACAACGACTGTAAAAGCAGATTTCTGGTTTTTGCTTCTCTTTTGGCCTTAAAACAGCAGATTTGAGGTTTTGGCTTCTTTTCTGGCCGTACAAAAGCAGATTTGTGGTTTTGGCTTTTTTTCTGGCCGTACAACGACTTGAAAAGAAGATTTGTGGTTTCAGCTTCTCTTTTGGCCGTATCACAGCAGATTTGTGGTTTTGGCTCTCTCCACAAACCGTACAACGACTTGAATAGCAGATTTCTAGTTTTGGCTTTTTTTCTGGCCGTACAACGACTTGAAAAGAAGATTTGTGGTTTCAGCTTCTCTTTTGGCCGTATCACAGCAGATTTGTGGTTTTGGCTCTCTCCACAAACCGTATAACGACTTGAATAGCAGATTTCTTGTTTTGGCTTCTTTTCTGGTCGTAAAACAGCAGATTTATGGTTTTGGCTCTCTCCACAAACCGTACAACGACTTGAATAGCAGATTTCTAGTTTTGGCTTCTTATCTGGCCGTACAAGGACTTAAAAAGCAGATTTGTTGTTTTGGCTTCTCCACAAACCGTACAACGACTTGACTAGCAGATTTGTGGTAATGGTGCTTCTTTTCTGGCCGTACAACGACTTGTATTGCAGATTTGTGGTTTTGGCATCTCTTTTCGCCGTAATACAGCAGATTTGTGGTTTTGGCTTCTCTACTGGCCGTACAAAAGCAGATTTGTGGTTTTGGCTTCTCCAGAAGCCGTACAACGACTGTAAAAGCAGATTTCTGGTTTTTGCTTCTCTTTTGGCCTTAAAACAGCAAATTTGTGGTTTTGGCTCCTTTTCTGGCCGTACAAAAGCAGATTTGTGGTTTTGGCTTTTGGTACAACGACTTGAATAGCAGATTTCTTGTTTTGGCTTCTTTTCTGGCCGAAAAACAGCAAATTTATGGTTTTGGCTCTCTCCACAAACCGTACAACGACTTGAATAGCAGATTTCTAGTTTTGGCTTCTTATCTGGCCGTACAAGGACTTAAAAAGCAGATTTGTTGTTTTGGCTTCTCCACAAACCGTACAACGACTTGACTAGCAGATTTGTGGTAATGGTGCTTCTGTTCTGGCCGTACAACGACTTGAATAGCAGATTTGTGGTTTTGGCTTCTCTTTTCGCCGTAATACAGCAGATTTGTGGTTTTGGCTTTTCCACAATCCGTACAACGACTTAAATAGCAGATTTCTTGTTTTGGCTCCTTTTCTGGCCATACAACGACTTGAAAAGAAGATTTGTGGTTTTAGCTTCTCTTTTGGCCGTAACACAGCAGATTTATGGTTTTGGCTTCTCTTTTGGCCGTAAAACAGCAGATTTGTGGTTTTGGCTCCTTTTCTGGCCGTACAACGACTTGAAAAGAAGATTTGTGGTTTCAGCTTCTCTTTTGGCCGTAACACAGCAGATTTGTGGTTTTGGCTCTCTCCACAAACCGTACAACGACTTGAATAGCAGATTTCTAGTTTTGGCTTCTTTTCTGGCCGTACAAGGACTTAAAAAGCAGATTTGTTGTTTTGGCTTCTCCACAATCCGTACAACGACTTGAGTAGCAGATTTGTGGTAATGGTGCTTCTGTTCTTGCCGTACAACGACTTGAATAGCAGATTTGTGGTTTTGGCTTCTCTTTTCGCCGTAATACAGCAGATTTGTGGATCTGGCTTCTCTACTAGCCGTACAAAAGCAGATTTGTGGTTTTGGCTTTTCCACAATCCGTACAACGACTTGAATAGCAGATTTCTTCTTTTGGCTTCTTTTCTGACCGTACAACAACTTGACAAGAAGATTTGTGGTTTTAGCTTCTCTTTTGGCCGTAACACAGCAGATATATGGTTTTGGCTCTCTCCACAAACCGTACAATGACTTGAATAGCAGATTTCTAGTTTTGGCTTCTTTTCTGGCCGTACAAGGACTTAAAAAGCAGATTTGTTGTTTTGGCTTCTCAACAAACCGTACAACGACTTGACTAGCAGATTTGTGGTAATGGTGCTTCTGTTCTGGCCGTACAACGACTTGAATAGCAGATTTGTGGTTTTGGCTTCTCTTTTCGCCGTAATACAGCAGATTTGTGGTTCTGGCTTCTCTACTAGACGTACAAAAGCAGATTTGTGGTTTTGGCTTCTCCAGAAACCGTACAACGACTTGAAAAGCAGATTTCTGGTTTTGGCTCCTTTTCTGGCCGTACAAAAGCAGATTTGTGGTTTTGGCTTTTCCACAATCCGTACAACGACTTGACTAGCAGATTTCTTGTTTTGGCTTCTTTTCTGGCCGTACAACGACTTGACAAGAAGATTTGTGGTTTTAGCTTCTCTTTTGGCCGTAACACAGCAGATTTATGGTTTTGGCTCTCTCCACAAACCGTACAACGACTTTAATAGCAGAATTCTAGTTTTGGCTTCTTTTCTGGCCGTACAAGGACTTAAAAAGCAGATTTGTTGTTTTGGCTTCTCAACAAACCGTACAACGACTTGACTAGCAGATTTGTAGTAATGGTGCTTCTGTTCTGGCCGTACAACGACTTGAATAGCAGATTTGTGGTTTTGGCTTCTCTTTTCGCCGTAATACAGCAGATTTGTGGTTTTGGCTTCTCTACTGGCCGTACAAAAGCAGATTTGTGGTTTTGGCTTCTCCAGAAACCGTACAACGACTTGAAAAGCAGATTTCTGGTTTTGGCTATTTTTCTGGCCGTACAAAAGCAGATTTGTGGTTTTGGCTTTTCCACAATCCGTACAACGACTTGAATGGCAGATTTCTTGTTTTGGCTTCTTTTCTAACCGTAAAACAGCAGATTTGTGGTTTTGGCTTATCTACTGGCCGTATCAAAGCAGATTTGTGGTTTTGGCGTTTCCACAGTCCGTACAACGACTTGAATAGCAGATTTCTAGTTTTGGCTTCTTTTCTGGCCGTACAAGGACTTGACTAGCAGATTTGTGGTAATGGTGCTTCTGTTCTGGCCGTACAACGACTTGAATAGCAGATTTGTGGTTTTGGCTTCTCTTTTCGCCGTAATACAGCAGATTTGTAATTTTGGCTTCTCTACTGGCCGTGCAAAAGCAGATTTGTGGTTTTGGCTTCTCCAGAAACTGTACAACGACTGTTAAAGCAGATTTCTAGTTTTTGCTTCTCTTTTGGCCTTAAAACAGAAGATTTGTGGTTTTGGCTTCTTTTCTGGCCGTACAAAAGCAGATTTGTGGTTTTGGCTTTTTTTCTGGCCGTACAACGACTTGAAAAGAAGATTTGTGGTTTCCGCTTCTCTTTTGGCCGTATCACAGCAGATTTGTGGTTTTGGCTCTCTCCACAAACCGTACAACGACTTGAATAGCAGATTTCTAGTTTTGGCTTCTTTTCTGGCCGTACAAGGACTTAAAAAGCAGATTTGTTGTTTTGGCTTCTCCACAAACCGTACAAGTTTTGACTAACAGATTTGTGGTAATGGTGCTTCTGTTCTGGCCGTACAACGACTTGAATAGCAGATTTGTGGTTTTGGCTTCTCTTTTCGCCGTAATACAGCAGATTTGTGGTTCTGGCTTCTCTACTAGCCGTACAAAAGCAGATTTGTGGTTTTGGCTTCTCCAGAAACCGTACAACGACTTGAAAAGCAGATTTCTGGTTTTGGCTCTTTTTCTGGCCGTACAAAAGCAGATTTGTGGTTTTGGCTTTTCCACAATCCGTACAACGACTTGAATAGCAGTTTTCTTGTTTTGGCTTCTTTTCTGGCCGTACAACGACTTGACAAGAAGATTTGTGGTTTTAGCTTCTCTTTTGGCCGTAACACAGCAGATTTATGGTTTTGGCTCTCTCCACAAACCGTACAACGACTTGAATAGCAGAATTCTAGTTTTGGCTTCTTTTCTGGCCGTACAAGGACTTAAAAAGCAGATTTGTTGTTTTGGCTTCTCAACAAACCGTACAACGACTTGACTAGCAGATTTGTGGTAATGGTGCTTCTGTTCTGGCCGTACAACGACTTGAATAGCAGATTTGTGGTTTTGGCTTCTCTTTTCGCCGTAATACAGCAGATTTGTGGTTTTGGCTTCTCTACTGGCCGTACAAAGGCAGATTTGTGGTTTTGGCTTCTCCAGAAACCTTACAACGACTTGAAAAGCAGATTTCTGGTTTTGGCTATTTTTCTGGCCGTACAAAAGCAGATTTGTGGTTTTGGCTTTTCCACAATCCGTACAACGACTTGAATGGCAGATTTCTTGTTTTGGCTTCTTTTCTAACCGTAAAAAAGCAGATTTGTGGTTTTGGCTTCTCTACTGGCCGTATAAAAGCAGATTTGTGGTTTTGGCGTTTCCACAGTCCGTACAACGACTTGAATAGCAGATTTCTTGTTTTGGCTCCTTTTCTGGCCGTACAACGACTTGAAAAGAAGATTTGTGGTTTCAGCTTCTCTTTTGGCCGTAACACAGCAGATTTGTGGTTTTGGCTCTCTCCACAAACCGTACAACGACTTGAATAGCAGATTTCTAGTTTTGGCTTCTTTTCTGGCCGTACAAGGACTTGACTAGCAGATTTGTGGTAATGGTGCTTCTGTTCTGGCCGTACAACGACTTGAATAGCAGATGTGTGGTTTTGGCTTCTCTTTTCGCCGTAATACAGCAGATTTGTAATTTTGGCTTCTCTACTGGCCGTGCAAAAGCATATTTGTGGTTTTGGCTTCTCCAGAAACCGTACAACGACTGTAAAAGCAGATTTCTGGTTTTTGCTTCTCTTTTGGCTTTAAAACAGAAGATTTGTGGTTTTGGCTTCTTTTCTGGCCGTACAAAAGCAGATTTGTGGTTTTGGCTTTTTTTCTGGCCGTACAACGACTTGAAAAGAAGATTTGTGGTTTCAGCTTCTCTTTTGGCCGTATCACAGCAGATTTGTGGTTTTGGCTCTCTCCACAAACCGTACAACGACTTGAATAGCAGATTTCTAGTTTTGGCTTCTTTTCTGGCCGTACAAGGACTTAAAAAGCAGATTTGTTGTTTTGGCTTCTCCACAAACCGTACAAGTTTTGACTAACAGATTTGTGGTAATGGTGCTTCTGTTCTGGCCGTACAACGACTTGAATAGCAGATTTGTGGTTTTGGCTTCTCTTTTCGCCGTAATACAGCAGATTTGTGGTTTTGGCTTCTCTACTGGCCGTACAAAAGCAGATTTGTGGTTTTGGCTTCTCCAGAAACCGTACAACGACTGTAAAAGCAGATTTCTGGTTTTTGCTTCTCTTTTGGCCTTAAAACAGCAGATTTGTGGTTTTGGCTCCTTTTCTGGCCGTACAAAAGCAGATTTGTGGACTTGGCTTTTGGTACAACGACTTGAATAGCAGATTTCTTGTTTTGGCTTCTTTTCTGGTCGTAAAACAGCAGATTTATGGTTTTGGCTCTCTCCATAAACCGTACAACGACTTGAATAGCAGATTTCTAGTTTTGGCTTCTTATCTGGCCGTACAAGGACTTAAAAAGCAGATTTGTTGTTTTGGCTTCTCCACAAACTGTACAACGACTTGACTAGCAGATTTGTGGTAATGGTGCTTCTGTTCTGGCCGTACAACGACTTGAATAGCACATTTGTGGTTTTGGCTTCTCTTTTCGCCGTAATACAGCAGATTTGTGGTTTTGGCTCTCTCCACAAACCGTACAACGACTTGAATAGCAGATTTCTAGTTTTGGCTTCTTTTCTGGCCGTACAAGGACTTAAAAAGCAGATTTGTTGTTTTGGCTTCTCCACAATCCGTACAACGACTTGACTAGCAGATTTGTGGTAATGGTGCTTCTGTTCTGGCCGTACAACGACTTGAATAGCAGATTTGTGGTTTTGGCTTCTCTTTTGGCCGTAACACAGCAGATTTATGGTTTTGGCTCTCTCCACAAACCGTACAACGACTTGAATAGCAGATTTCTAGTTTTGGCTTCTTTTCTGGCCGTACAAGGACTTAAAAAGCAGATTTGTTGTTTTGGCTTCTCAACAAACCGTACAACGACTTGTTTAGCAGATTTGTGGTAATGGTGCTTCTGTTCTGGCCGTACAACGACTTGAATAGCAGATTTGTGGTTTTGGCTTCTCTTTTCGCCGTAATACAGCAGATTTGTGGTTCTGGCTTCTCTACTAGCCGTACAAAGGCAGATTTGTGGTTTTGGCTTCTCCAGAAACCGTACAACGACTTGAAAAGCAGATTTCTGGTTTTGGCTATTTTTCTGGCCGTACAAAAGCAGATTTGTGGTTTTGGCTTTTCCACAATCCGTACAACGACTTGAATGGCAGATTTCTTGTTTTGGCTTCTTTTCTAACCGTAAAAAAGCAGATTTGTGGTTTTGGCTTCTCTACTGGCCGTATAAAAGCAGATTTGTGGTTTTGGCGTTTCCACAGTCCGTACAACGACTTGAATAGCAGATTTCTTGTTTTGGCTCCTTTTCTGGCCGTACAACGACTTGAAAAGAAGATTTGTGGTTTCAGCTTCTCTTTTGGCCGTAACACAGCAGATTTGTGGTTTTGGCTCTCTCCACAAACCGTACAACGACTTGAATAGCAGATTTCTAGTTTTGGCTTCTTTTCTGGCCGTACAAGGACTTGACTAGCAGATTTGTGGTAATGGTGCTTCTGTTCTGGCCGTACAACGACTTGAATAGCAGATTTGTGGTTTTGGCTTCTCTTTTCGCCGTAATACAGCAGACTTGTAATTTTGGCTTCTCTACTGGCCGTGCAAAAGCATATTTGTGGTTTTGGCTTCTCCAGAAACCGTACAACGACTGTAAAAGCAGATTTCTGGTTTTTGCTTCTCTTTTGGCTTTAAAACAGAAGATTTGTGGTTTTGGCTTCTTTTCTGGCCGTACAAAAGCAGATTTGTGGTTTTGGCTTTTTTTCTGGCCGTACAACGACTTGAAAACAAGATTTGTGGTTTCCGCTTCTCTTTTGGCCGTATCACAGCAGATTTGTGGTTTTGGCTCCCTCCACAAACCGTACAACGACTTGAATAGCAGATTTCTAGTTTTGGCTTCTTTTCTGGCCGTACAAGGACTTAAAAAGCAGATTTGTTGTTTTGGCTTCTCCACAAACCGTACAAGTTTTGACTAACAGATTTGTGGTAATGGTGCTTCTGTTCTGGCCGTACAACGACTTGAATAGCAGATTTGTGGTTTTGGCTTCTCTTTTCGCCGTAATACAGCAGATTTGTGGTTTTGGCTTCTCTACTGGCCGTACAAAAGCAGATTTGTGGTTTTGGCTTCTCCAGAAACCGTACAACGACTGTAAAAGCAGATTTCTGGTTTTTGCTTCTCTTTTGGCCTTAAAACAGCAGATTTGTGGTTTTGGCTCCTTTTCTGGCCGTACAAAAGCAGATTTGTGGACTTGGCTTTTGGTACAACGACTTGAATAGCAGATTTCTTGTTTTGGCTTCTTTTCTGGTCGTAAAACAGCAGATTTATGGTTTTGGCTCTCTCCATAAACCGTACAACGACTTGAATAGCAGATTTCTAGTTTTGGCTTCTTATCTGGCCGTACAAGGACTTAAAAAGCAGATTTGTTGTTTTGGCTTCTCCACAAACTGTACAACGACTTGACTAGCAGATTTGTGGTAATGGTGCTTCTGTTCTGGCCGTACAACGACTTGAATAGCACATTTGTGGTTTTGGCTTCTCTTTTCGCCGTAATACAGCAGATTTGTGGTTTTGGCTCTCTCCACAAACCGTACAACGACTTGAATAGCAGATTTCTAGTTTTGGCTTCTTTTCTGGCCGTACAAGGACTTAAAAAGCAGATTTGTTGTTTTGGCTTCTCCACAATCCGTACAACGACTTGACTAGCAGATTTGTGGTAATGGTGCTTCTGTTCTGGCCGTACAACGACCTGAATAGCAGATTTGTGGTTTTGGCTTCTCTTTTCGCCGTAATACAGCAGATTTGTGGTTTTGGCTTCTCTACTGGTCGTACAAAAGCAGATTTGTGGTTTTGGCTTCTCCAGAAACCGTACAACGACTTGAAAAGCAGATTTCTCGTTTTGGCTATTTTTCTGGCCGTACAAAAGCAGATTTGTGGTTTTGGCTTTTCCACAATCCGTACAACGACTTGAATGGCAGATTTCTTGTTTTGGCTTCTTTTCTAACCGTAAAACAGCAGATTTGTGGTTTTGGCTTCTCTACTGGCCGTACAAAAGCAGATTTGTGGTTTTGGCGTTTCCACAGTCTGTACAACGACTTGAATAGCAGATTTCTTGTTTTGGCTCCTTTTCTGGCCGTACAACAACTTGAAAAGAAGATTTGTGGTTTCAGCTTCTCTTTTGGCCGTAACACAGCAGATTTGTGGTTTTGGCTCTCTCCACAAACCGTACAACGACTTGAATAGCAGATTTCTAGTTTTGGCTTCTTTTCTAGCCGTACAAGGACTTGACTAGCAGATTTGTGGTAATGGTGCTTCTGTTCTGGCCGTACAACGACTTGAATAGCAGATTTGTGGTTTTGGCTTCTCTTTTCGCCGTAATACAGCAGATTTGTGGTTCTGGCTTCTCTACTAGCCGTACAAAAGCAGATTTGTGGTTTTGGCTTCTCCAGAAACCGTACAACGACTTGAAAAGCAGATTTCTGGTTTTGGCTCTTTTTCTGGCCGTACAAAAGCAGATTTGTGGTTTTGGCTTTTCCACAATCCGAACAACGACTTGAATAGCAGATTTCTTGTTTTGGCTTCTTTTCTGGCCGTACAACGACTTGACAAGAAGATTTGTGGTTTTAGCTTCTCTTTTGGCCGTAACAAAGCAGATTTATGGTTTTGGCTCTCTCCACAAACCGTACAACGACTTGAATAGCAGATTTCTAGTTTTGGCTTCTTTTCTGGCCGTACAAGGACTTAAAAAGCAGATTTGTTGTTTTGGCTTCTCAACAAACCGTACAACGACTTGACTAGCAGATTTGTGGTAATGGTGCTTCTGTTCTGGCCGTACAACGACTTGAATAGCAGATTTGTGGTTTTGGCTTCTCTTTTCGCCGTAATACAGCAGATTTGTGGTTTTGGCTTCTCTACTGGTCGTACAAAAGCAGATTTGTGGTTTTGGCTTCTCCAGAAACCGTACAACGACTTGAAAAGCAGATTTCTGGTTTTGGCTATTTTTCTGGCCGTACAAAAGCAGATTTGTGGTTTTGGCTTTTCCACAATCCGTACAACGACTTGAATGGCAGATTTCTTGTTTTGGCTTCTTTTCTAACCGTAAAACAGCAGATTTGTGGTTTTGGCTTCTCTACTGGCCGTACAAAAGCAGATTTGTGGTTTTGGCGTTTCCACAGTCCGTACAACGACTTGAATAGCAGATTTCTTGTTTTGGCTCCTTTTCTGGCCGTACAATGACTTGAAAAGAAGATTTGTGGTTTCAGCTTCTCTTTAGGCCGTAACACAGCAGATTTGTGGTTTTGGCTCTCTCCACAAACCGTACAACGACTTGATTAGCAGATTTCTAGTTTTGGCTTCTTTTCTAGCCGTACAAGGACTTGACTAGCAGATTTGTGGTAATGGTGCTTCTGTTCTGGCCGTACAACGACTTGAATAGCAGATTTGTGGTTTTGGCTTCTCTTTTCGCCGTAATACAGCAGATTTGTGGTTTTGGCTTCTCTACTGGCCGTGCAAAAGCAGATTTGTGGTTTTGGCTTCTCCAGAAACCGTACAACGACTGTAAAAGCAGATTTCTGTTTTTTTTCTTCTCTTTTGGCCTTAAAACAGAAGATTTGTGGTTTTGGCTACTTTTCTGGCCGTACAAAAGCAGATTTGTGGTTTTGGCTTTTTTTCTGGCCGTACAACGACTTGAAAAGAAGATTTGTGGTTTCAGCTTCTCTTTTGGCCGTATCACAGCAGATTTGTGGTTTTGGCTCTCTCCACAAACCGTACAACGACTTGAATAGCAGATTTCTAGTTTTGGCTTCTTTTCTGGCCGTACAAGGACTTAAAAAGCAGATTTGTTGTTTTGGCTTCTCCACAAACCGTACAAGTTTTGACTAACAGATTTGAGGTAATGGTGCTTCTGTTCTGGCCGTACAACGACTTGAATAGCAGATTTGTGGTTTTGGCTTCTCTTTTCGCCGTAATACAGCAGATTTGTGGTTTTGGCTTCTCTACTGGTCGTACAAAAGCAGATTTGTGGTTTTGGCTTCTCCAGAAACCGTACAACGACTTGAAAAGCAGATTTCTGGTTTTGGCTCTTTTTCTGGCCGTACAAAAGCAGATTTGTGGTTTTGGCTTTTCCACAATCCGTACAACGACTTGAATAGCAGATTTCTTGTTTTGGCTTCTTTTCTGGCCGTACAACGACTTGACAAGAAGATTTGTGGTTTTAGCTTCTCTTTTGGCCGTAACAAAGCAGATTTATGGTTTTGGCTCTCTCCACAAACCGTACAACGACTTGAATAGCAGATTTCTAGTTTTGGCTTCTTTTCTGGCCGTACAAGGACTTAAAAAGCAGATTTGTTGTTTTGGCTTCTCAACAAACCGTACAACGACTTGACTAGCAGATTTGTGGTAATGGTGCTTCTGTTCTGGCCGTACAACGACTTGAATAGCAGATTTGTGGTTTTGGCTTCTCTTTTCGCCGTAATACAGCAGATTTGTGGTTTTGGCTTCTCTACTGGTCGTACAAAAGCAGATTTGTGGTTTTGGCTTCTCCAGAAACCGTACAACGACTTGAAAAGCAGATTTCTGGTTTTGGCTATTTTTCTGGCCGTACAAAAGCAGATTTGTGGTTTTGGCTTTTCCACAATCCGTACAACGACTTGAATGGCAGATTTCTTGTTTTGGCTTCTTTTCTAACCGTAAAACAGCAGATTTGTGGTTTTGGCTTCTCTACTGGCCGTACAAAAGCAGATTTGTGGTTTTGGCGTTTCCACAGTCCGTACAACGACTTGAATAGCAGATTTCTTGTTTTGGCTCCTTTTCTGGCCGTACAATGACTTGAAAAGAAGATTTGTGGTTTCAGCTTCTCTTTAGGCCGTAACACAGCAGATTTGTGGTTTTGGCTCTCTCCACAAACCGTACAACGACTTGATTAGCAGATTTCTAGTTTTGGCTTCTTTTCTAGCCGTACAAGGACTTGACTAGCAGATTTGTGGTAATGGTGCTTCTGTTCTGGCCGTACAACGACTTGAATAGCAGATTTGTGGTTTTGGCTTCTCTTTTCGCCGTAATACAGCAGATTTGTGGTTTTGGCTTCTCTACTGGCCGTGCAAAAGCAGATTTGTGGTTTTGGCTTCTCCAGAAACCGTACAACGACTGTAAAAGCAGATTTCTGTTTTTTTTCTTCTCTTTTGGCCTTAAAACAGAAGATTTGTGGTTTTGGCTACTTTTCTGGCCGTACAAAAGCAGATTTGTGGTTTTGGCTTTTTTTCTGGCCGTACAACGACTTGAAAAGAAGATTTGTGGTTTCAGCTTCTCTTTTGGCCGTATCACAGCAGATTTGTGGTTTTGGCTCTCTCCACAAACCGTACAACGACTTGAATAGCAGATTTCTAGTTTTGGCTTCTTTTCTGGCCGTACAAGGACTTAAAAAGCAGATTTGTTGTTTTGGCTTCTCCACAAACCGTACAAGTTTTGACTAACAGATTTGAGGTAATGGTGCTTCTGTTCTGGCCGTACAACGACTTGAATAGCAGATTTGTGGTTTTGGCTTCTCTTTTCGCCGTAATACAGCAGATTTGTGGTTTTGGCTTCTCTACTGGCCGTACAAAAGCAGATTTGTGGTTTTGGCTTCTCCAGAAACCGAAAAACGACTGTAAAAGCAGATTTCTGGTTTTTGCTTCTCTTTTGGCCTTAAAACAGCAGATTTGTGGTTTTGGCTCCTTTTCTGGCCGTACAAAAGCAGATTTGTGGATTTGGCTTTTGGTACAACGACTTGAATAGCAGATTTCTTGTTTTGGCTTCTTTTCTGGTCGTAAAACAGCAGATTTATGGTTTTGTCTCTCTCCACAAACCGTACAACGACTTGAATAGCAGATTTCTAGTTTTGGCTTCTTATCTGGCCGTACAAGGACTTAAAAAGCAGATTTGTTGTTTTGGCTTCTCCACAAACCGTACAACGACTTGACTAGCAGATTTGTGGTAATGGTGCTTCTGTTCTGGCCGTACAACGACTTGAAAAGCAGATTTCTGGTTTTGGCTCCTTTTCTGGCCGTACAAAAGCAGATTTGTGGTTTTGGCTTTTCCACAATCCGTACAACGACTTGAATGGCAGATTTCTTGTTTTGGCTTCTTTTCTAACCGTAAAACAGCAGATTTGTGGTTTTGGCTTCTCTACTGGCCGTACAAAAGCAGATTTGTGGTTTTGGCGTTTCCACAGTCCGTACAACGACTTGAATAGCAGATTTCTTGTTTTGGCTCCTTTTCTGGCCGTACAACGACTTGAAAAGAAGATTTGTGGTTTCAGCTTCTCTTTTGGCCGTAACACAGCAGATTTGTGGTTTTGGCTCTCTCCACAAACCGTACAACGACTTGAATAGCAGATTTCTAGTTTTGGCTTCTTTTCTGGCCGTACAAGGACTTGACTAGCAGATTTGTGGTAATGGTGCTTCTGTTCTGGCCGTACAACGACTTGAATAGCAGATTTGTGGTTTTGGCTTCTCTTTTCGCCGTAATACAGCAGATTTGTGGTTTTGGCTTCTCTACTGGCCGTACAAAAGCAGATTTGTGGTTTTGGCTTCTCCAGAAACCATACAACGACTGTAAAAGCAGATTTCTGGTTTTTGCTTCTCTTTTGGCCTTAAAACAGCAGATTTGTGGTTTTGGCTTCTTTTCTGGCCGTACAAAAGCAGATTTGTGGTTTTTGCTTTTGGTACAACGACTTGAATAGCAGATTTCTAGTTTTGGCTTCTTATCTGGCCGTACAAGGACTTAAAAAGCAGATTTGTGGTTTTGGCTCCTTTTCTGGCCGTAAAACAGCAGATTTCTGGTTTTGGCTTTTTTTCTGGCCGTACAACGACTTGAAAAGAAGATTTGTGGTTTCCTCATCTCTTTTGGCCGTAACACAGCAGATTTGTGGTTTTGGCTCTGTCCACAAACCGTACAACGACTTGAATAGCAGATTTCTAGTTTTGGCTTATTTTCTGGCCGTACAAGGACTTAAAAAGCAGATTTCTTGTTTTGGCTTCTTTTCTAACCGTAAAACAGCAGATTTGTGGTTTTGGCTTCTCTACTGGCCGTACAAAAGCAGATTTGTGGTTTTGGCGTTTCCACAGTCCGTACAACGACTTGAATAGCAGATTTCTTGTTTTGGCTCCTTTTCTGGCCGTACAACGACTTGAAAAGAAGATTTGTGGTTTCAGCTTCTCTTTTGGCCGTAACACAGCAGATTTGTGGTTTTGGCTCTCTCCACAAACCGTACAACGACTTGAATAGCAGATTTCTAGTTTTGGCTTCTTTTCTAGCCGTACAAGGACTTGACTAGCAGATTTGTGGTAATGGTGCTTCTGTTCTGGCCGTACAACGACTTGAATAGCAGATTTGTGGTTTTGGCTTCTCTTTTCGCCGTAATACAGCAGATTTGTGGTTTTGGCTTCTCTACTGGCCGTGCAAAAGCAGATTTGTGGTTTTGGCTTCTCCAGAAACCGTACAACGACTGTAAAAGCAGATTTCTGTTTTTTTCTTCTCTTTTGGCCTTAAAACAGAAGATTTGTGGTTTTGGCTACTTTTCTGGCCGTACAAAAGCAGATTTGTGGTTTTGGCTTTTTTTCTGGCCGTACAACGACTTGAAAAGAAGATTTGTGGTTTCAGCTTCTCTTTTGGCCGTATCACAGCAGATTTGTGGTTTTGGCTCTCTCCACAAACCGTACAACGACTTGAATAGCAGATTTCTAGTTTTGGCTTCTTTTCTGGCCGTACAACGACTGTAAAAGCAGATTTCTGGTTTTTGCTTCTCTTTTGGCCTTAAAACAGCAGATTTGTGGTTTTGGCTCCTTTTCTGGCCGTACAAAAGCAGATTTGTGGATTTGGCTTTTGGTACAACGACTTGAATAGCAGATTTCTTGTTTTGGCTTCTTTTCTGGTCGTAAAACAGCAGATTTATGGTTTTGTCTCTCTCCACAAACCGTACAACGACTTGAATAGCAGATTTCTAGTTTTGGCTTCTTATCTGGCCGTACAAGGACTTAAAAAGCAGATTTGTGGTTTTGGCTCTCTCCACAAACCGTACAACGACTTGAATAGCAGATTTCTAGTTTTGGCTTCTTTTCTGGCCGTACAAGGACTTGACTAGCAGATTTGTGGTAATGGTGCTTCTGTTCTGGCCGTACAACGACTTGAATAGCAGATTTGTGGTTTTGGCTTCTCTTTTCGCCGTAATACAGCAGATTTGTGGTTTTGGCTTCTCTACTGGCCGTACAAAAGCAGATTTGTGGTTTTGGCTTCTCCAGAAACCGTACAACGACTGTAAAAGCAGATTTCTGGTTTTTGCTTCTCTTTTGGCCTTAAAACAGCAGATTTGTGGTTTTGGCTTCTTTTCTGGCCGTACAAAAGCAGATTTGTGGTTTTTGCTTTTGGTACAACGACTTGAATAGCAGATTTCTAGTTTTGGCTTCTTATCTGGCCGTACAAGGACTTAAAAAGCAGATTTGTGGTTTTGGCTCCTTTTCTGGCCGTAAAACAGCAGATTTCTGGTTTTGGCTTTTTTTCTGGCCGTACAACGACTTGAAAAGAAGATTTGTGGTTTCCTCATCTCTTTTGGCCGTAACACAGCAGATTTGTGGTTTTGGCTCTGTCCACAAACCGTACAACGACTTGAATAGCAGATTTCTAGTTTTGGCTTATTTTCTGGCCGTACAAGGACTTAAAAAGCAGATTTCTTGTTTTGGCTTCTTTTCTAACCGTAAAACAGCAGATTTGTGGTTTTGGCTTCTCTACTGGCCGTACAAAAGCAGATTTGTGGTTTTGGCGTTTCCACAGTCCGTACAACGACTTGAATAGCAGATTTCTTGTTTTGGCTCCTTTTCTGGCCGTACAACGACTTGAAAAGAAGATTTGTGGTTTCAGCTTCTCTTTTGGCCGTAACACAGCAGATTTGTGGTTTTGGCTCTCTCCACAAACCGTACAACGACTTGAATAGCAGATTTCTAGTTTTGGCTTCTTTTCTAGCCGTACAAGGACTTGACTAGCAGATTTGTGGTAATGGTGCTTCTGTTCTGGCCGTACAACGACTTGAATAGCAGATTTGTGGTTTTGGCTTCTCTTTTCGCCGTAATACAGCAGATTTGTGGTTTTGGCTTCTCTACTGGCCGTGCAAAAGCAGATTTGTGGTTTTGGCTTCTCCAGAAACCGTACAACGACTGTAAAAGCAGATTTCTGTTTTTTTCTTCTCTTTTGGCCTTAAAACAGAAGATTTGTGGTTTTGGCTACTTTTCTGGCCGTACAAAAGCAGATTTGTGGTTTTGGCTTTTTTTCTGGCCGTACAACGACTTGAAAAGAAGATTTGTGGTTTCAGCTTCTCTTTTGGCCGTATCACAGCAGATTTGTGGTTTTGGCTCTCTCCACAAACCGTACAACGACTTGAATAGCAGATTTCTAGTTTTGGCTTCTTTTCTGGCCGTACAACGACTGTAAAAGCAGATTTCTGGTTTTTGCTTCTCTTTTGGCCTTAAAACAGCAGATTTGTGGTTTTGGCTCCTTTTCTGGCCGTACAAAAGCAGATTTGTGGATTTGGCTTTTGGTACAACGACTTGAATAGCAGATTTCTTGTTTTGGCTTCTTTTCTGGTCGTAAAACAGCAGATTTATGGTTTTGTCTCTCTCCACAAACCGTACAACGACTTGAATAGCAGATTTCTAGTTTTGGCTTCTTATCTGGCCGTACAAGGACTTAAAAAGCAGATTTGTTGTTTTGGCTTCTCCACAAACCGTACAACGACTTGACTAGCAGATTTGTGGTAATGGTGCTTCTGTTCTGGCCGTACAACGACTTGAAAAGCAGATTTCTGGTTTTGGCTCCTTTTCTGGCCGTACAAAAGCAGATTTGTGGTTTTGGCTTTTCCACAATCCGTACAACGACTTGAATGGCAGATTTCTTGTTTTGGCTTCTTTTCTAACCGTAAAACAGCAGATTTGTGGTTTTGGCTTCTCTACTGGCCGTACAAAAGCAGATTTGTGGTTTTGGCGTTTCCACAGTCCGTACAACGACTTGAATAGCAGATTTCTGGTTTTGGCTCCTTTTCTGGCCGTACAACGACTTGAAAAGAAGATTTGTGGTTTCAGCTTCTCTTTTGGCCGTAACACAGCAGATTTGTGGTTTTGGCTCTCTCCACAAACCGTACAACGACTTGAATAGCAGATTTCTAGTTTTGGCTTCTTTTCTGGCCGTACAAGGACTTGACTAGCAGATTTGTGGTAATGGTGCTTCTGTTCTGGCCGTACAACGACTTGAATAGCAGATTTGTGGTTTTGGCTTCTCTTTTCGCCGTAATACAGCAGATTTGTGGTTTTGGCTTCTCTACTGGCCGTACAAAAGCAGATTTGTGGTTTTGGCTTCTCCAGAAACCGTACAACGACTGTAAAAGCAGATTTCTGGTTTTTGCTTCTCTTTTGGCCTTAAAACAGCAGATTTGTGGTTTTGGCTTCTTTTCTGGCCGTACAAAAGCAGATTTGTGGTTTTTGCTTTTGGTACAACGACTTGAATAGCAGATTTCTAGTTTTGGCTTCTTATCTGGCCGTACAAGGACTTAAAAAGCAGATTTGTGGTTTTGGCTCCTTTTCTGGCCGTAAAACAGCAGATTTCTGGTTTTGGCTTTTTTTCTGGCCGTACAACGACTTGAAAAGAAGATTTGTGGTTTCCTCATCTCTTTTGGCCGTAACACAGCAGATTTGTGGTTTTGGCTCTGTCCACAAACCGTACAACGACTTGAATAGCAGATTTCTAGTTTTGGCTTATTTTCTGGCCGTACAAGGACTTAAAAAGCAGATTTCTTGTTTTGGCTTCTTTTCTAACCGTAAAACAGCAGATTTGTGGTTTTGGCTTCTCTACTGGCCGTACAAAAGCAGATTTGTGGTTTTGGCGTTTCCACAGTCCGTACAACGACTTGAATAGCAGATTTCTTGTTTTGGCTCCTTTTCTGGCCGTACAACGACTTGAAAAGAAGATTTGTGGTTTCAGCTTCTCTTTTGGCCGTAACACAGCAGATTTGTGGTTTTGGCTCTCTCCACAAACCGTACAACGACTTGAATAGCAGATTTCTAGTTTTGGCTTCTTTTCTAGCCGTACAAGGACTTGACTAGCAGATTTGTGGTAATGGTGCTTCTGTTCTGGCCGTACAACGACTTGAATAGCAGATTTGTGGTTTTGGCTTCTCTTTTCGCCGTAATACAGCAGATTTGTGGTTTTGGCTTCTCTACTGGCCGTGCTAAAGCAGATTTGTGGTTTTGGCTTCTCCAGAAACCGTACAACGACTGTAAAAGCAGATTTCTGTTTTTTTCTTCTCTTTTGGCCTTAAAACAGAAGATTTGTGGTTTTGGCTACTTTTCTGGCCGTACAAAAGCAGATTTGTGGTTTTGGCTTTTTTTCTGGCCGTACAACGACTTGAAAAGAAGATTTGTGGTTTCAGCTTCTCTTTTGGCCGTATCACAGCAGATTTGTGGTTTTGGCTCTCTCCACAAACCGTACAACGACTTGAATAGCAGATTTCTAGTTTTGGCTTCTTTTCTGGCCGTACAAGGACTTAAAAAGCAGATTTGTTGTTTTGGCTTCTCCACAAACCGTACAAGTTTTGACTAACAGATTTGAGGTAATGGTGCTTCTGTTCTGGCCGTACAACGACTTGAATAGCAGATTTGTGGTTTTGGCTTCTCTTTTCGCCGTAATACAGCAGATTTGTGGTTTTGGCTTCTCTACTGGCCGTACAAAAGCAGATTTGTGGTTTTGGCTTCTCCAGAAACCGTACAACGACTGTAAAAGCAGATTTCTGGTTTTTGCTTCTCTTTTGGCCTTAAAACAGCAGATTTGTGGTTTTGGCTCCTTTTCTGGCCGTACAAAAGCAGATTTGTGGATTTGGCTTTTGGTACAACGACTTGAATTGCAGATTTCTTGTTTTGGCTTCTTTTCTGGTCGTAAAACAGCAGATTTATGGTTTTGTCTCTCTCCACAAACCGTACAACGACTTGAATAGCAGATTTCTAGTTTTGGCTTCTTATCTGGCCGTACAAGGACTTAAAAAGTAGATTTGTTGTTTTGGCTTCTCCACAAACCGTACAACGACTTGACTAGCAGATTTGTGGTAATGGTGCTTCTGTTCTGGCCGTACAACGACTTGAAAAGCAGATTTCTGGTTTTGGCTCCTTTTCTGGCCGTACAAAAGCAGATTTGTGGTTTTGGCTTTTCCACAATCCGTACAACGACTTGAATGGCAGATTTCTTGTTTTGGCTTCTTTTCTAACCGTAAAACAGCAGATTTGTGGTTTTGGCTTCTATACTGGCCGTACAAAAGCAGATTTGTGGTTTTGGCGTTTCCACAGTCCGTACAACGACTTGAATAGCAGATTTCTTGTTTTGGCTCCTTTTCTGGCCGTACAACGACTTGAAAAGAAGATTTGTGGTTTCAGCTTCTCTTTTGGCCGTAACACAGCAGATTTGTGGTTTTGGCTCTCTCCACAAACCGTACAAGGACTTAAAAAGCAGATTTGTTGTTTTGGCTTCTCCACAAACCGTACAACGACTTGAATAGCAGATTTCTAGTTTTGGCTTCTTTTCTGGCCGTACAAGGACTTAAAAAGCAGATTTGTTGTTTTGGCTTCTCAACAAACCGTACAACGACTTGACTAGCAGATTTGTGGTAATGGTGCTTCTGTTCTGGCCGTACAACGACTTGAATAGCAGATTTGTGGTTTTGGCTTCTCTTTTCGCCGTAATACAGCAGATTTGTGGTTTTGGCTTCTCTACTGGTCGTACAAAAGCAGATTTGTGGTTTTGGCTTCTCCAGAAACCGTACAACGACTTGAAAAGCAGATTTCTGGTTTTGGCTATTTTTCTGGCCGTACAAAAGCAGATTTGTGGTTTTGGCTTTTCCACAATCCGTACAACGACTTGAATGGCAGATTTCTTGTTTTGGCTTCTTTTCTAACCGTAAAACAGCAGATTTGTGGTTTTGGCTTCTCTACTGGCCGTACAAAAGCAGATTTGTGGTTTTGGCGTTTCCACAGTCCGTACAACGACTTGAATAGCAGATTTCTTGTTTTGGCTCCTTTTCTGGCCGTACAATGACTTGAAAAGAAGATTTGTGGTTTCAGCTTCTCTTTAGGCCGTAACACAGCAGATTTGTGGTTTTGGCTCTCTCCACAAACCGTACAACGACTTGATTAGCAGATTTCTAGTTTTGGCTTCTTTTCTAGCCGTACAAGGACTTGACTAGCAGATTTGTGGTAATGGTGCTTCTGTTCTGGCCGTACAACGACTTGAATAGCAGATTTGTGGTTTTGGCTTCTCTTTTCGCCGTAATACAGCAGATTTGTGGTTTTGGCTTCTCTACTGGCCGTGCAAAAGCAGATTTGTGGTTTTGGCTTCTCCAGAAACCGTACAACGACTGTAAAAGCAGATTTCTGTTTTTTTTCTTCTCTTTTGGCCTTAAAACAGAAGATTTGTGGTTTTGGCTACTTTTCTGGCCGTACAAAAGCAGATTTGTGGTTTTGGCTTTTTTTCTGGCCGTACAACGACTTGAAAAGAAGATTTGTGGTTTCAGCTTCTCTTTTGGCCGTATCACAGCAGATTTGTGGTTTTGGCTCTCTCCACAAACCGTACAACGACTTGAATAGCAGATTTCTAGTTTTGGCTTCTTTTCTGGCCGTACAAGGACTTAAAAAGCAGATTTGTTGTTTTGGCTTCTCCACAAACCGTACAAGTTTTGACTAACAGATTTGAGGTAATGGTGCTTCTGTTCTGGCCGTACAACGACTTGAATAGCAGATTTGTGGTTTTGGCTTCTCTTTTCGCCGTAATACAGCAGATTTGTGGTTTTGGCTTCTCTACTGGCCGTACAAAAGCAGATTTGTGGTTTTGGCTTCTCCAGAAACCGAAAAACGACTGTAAAAGCAGATTTCTGGTTTTTGCTTCTCTTTTGGCCTTAAAACAGCAGATTTGTGGTTTTGGCTCCTTTTCTGGCCGTACAAAAGCAGATTTGTGGATTTGGCTTTTGGTACAACGACTTGAATAGCAGATTTCTTGTTTTGGCTTCTTTTCTGGTCGTAAAACAGCAGATTTATGGTTTTGTCTCTCTCCACAAACCGTACAACGACTTGAATAGCAGATTTCTAGTTTTGGCTTCTTATCTGGCCGTACAAGGACTTAAAAAGCAGATTTGTTGTTTTGGCTTCTCCACAAACCGTACAACGACTTGACTAGCAGATTTGTGGTAATGGTGCTTCTGTTCTGGCCGTACAACGACTTGAAAAGCAGATTTCTGGTTTTGGCTCCTTTTCTGGCCGTACAAAAGCAGATTTGTGGTTTTGGCTTTTCCACAATCCGTACAACGACTTGAATGGCAGATTTCTTGTTTTGGCTTCTTTTCTAACCGTAAAACAGCAGATTTGTGGTTTTGGCTTCTCTACTGGCCGTACAAAAGCAGATTTGTGGTTTTGGCGTTTCCACAGTCCGTACAACGACTTGAATAGCAGATTTCTTGTTTTGGCTCCTTTTCTGGCCGTACAACGACTTGAAAAGAAGATTTGTGGTTTCAGCTTCTCTTTTGGCCGTAACACAGCAGATTTGTGGTTTTGGCTCTCTCCACAAACCGTACAACGACTTGAATAGCAGATTTCTAGTTTTGGCTTCTTTTCTGGCCGTACAAGGACTTGACTAGCAGATTTGTGGTAATGGTGCTTCTGTTCTGGCCGTACAACGACTTGAATAGCAGATTTGTGGTTTTGGCTTCTCTTTTCGCCGTAATACAGCAGATTTGTGGTTTTGGCTTCTCTACTGGCCGTACAAAAGCAGATTTGTGGTTTTGGCTTCTCCAGAAACCATACAACGACTGTAAAAGCAGATTTCTGGTTTTTGCTTCTCTTTTGGCCTTAAAACAGCAGATTTGTGGTTTTGGCTTCTTTTCTGGCCGTACAAAAGCAGATTTGTGGTTTTTGCTTTTGGTACAACGACTTGAATAGCAGATTTCTAGTTTTGGCTTCTTATCTGGCCGTACAAGGACTTAAAAAGCAGATTTGTGGTTTTGGCTCCTTTTCTGGCCGTAAAACAGCAGATTTCTGGTTTTGGCTTTTTTTCTGGCCGTACAACGACTTGAAAAGAAGATTTGTGGTTTCCTCATCTCTTTTGGCCGTAACACAGCAGATTTGTGGTTTTGGCTCTGTCCACAAACCGTACAACGACTTGAATAGCAGATTTCTAGTTTTGGCTTATTTTCTGGCCGTACAAGGACTTAAAAAGCAGATTTCTTGTTTTGGCTTCTTTTCTAACCGTAAAACAGCAGATTTGTGGTTTTGGCTTCTCTACTGGCCGTACAAAAGCAGATTTGTGGTTTTGGCGTTTCCACAGTCCGTACAACGACTTGAATAGCAGATTTCTTGTTTTGGCTCCTTTTCTGGCCGTACAACGACTTGAAAAGAAGATTTGTGGTTTCAGCTTCTCTTTTGGCCGTAACACAGCAGATTTGTGGTTTTGGCTCTCTCCACAAACCGTACAACGACTTGAATAGCAGATTTCTAGTTTTGGCTTCTTTTCTAGCCGTACAAGGACTTGACTAGCAGATTTGTGGTATTGGTTCTTCTGTTCTGGCCGTACAACGACTTGAATAGCAGATTTGTGGTTTTGGCTTCTCTTTTCGCCGTAATACAGCAGATTTGTGGTTTTGGCTTCTCTACTGGCCGTGCAAAAGCAGATTTGTGGTTTTGGCTTCTCCAGAAACCGTACAACGACTGTAAAAGCAGATTTCTGTTTTTTTCTTCTCTTTTGGCCTTAAAACAGAAGATTTGTGGTTTTGGCTACTTTTCTGGCCGTACAAAAGCAGATTTGTGGTTTTGGCTTTTTTTCTGGCCGTACAACGACTTGAAAAGAAGATTTGTGGTTTCAGCTTCTCTTTTGGCCGTATCACAGCAGATTTGTGGTTTTGGCTCTCTCCACAAACCGTACAACGACTTGAATAGCAGATTTCTAGTTTTGGCTTCTTTTCTGGCCGTACAACGACTGTAAAAGCAGATTTCTGGTTTTTGCTTCTCTTTTGGCCTTAAAACAGCAGATTTGTGGTTTTGGCTCCTTTTCTGGCCGTACAAAAGCAGATTTGTGGATTTGGCTTTTGGTACAACGACTTGAATAGCAGATTTCTTGTTTTGGCTTCTTTTCTGGTCGTAAAACAGCAGATTTATGGTTTTGTCTCTCTCCACAAACCGTACAACGACTTGAATAGCAGATTTCTAGTTTTGGCTTCTTATCTGGCCGTACAAGGACTTAAAAAGCAGATTTGTGGTTTTGGCTCTCTCCACAAACCGTACAACGACTTGAATAGCAGATTTCTAGTTTTGGCTTCTTTTCTGGCCGTACAAGGACTTGACTAGCAGATTTGTGGTAATGGTGCTTCTGTTCTGGCCGTACAACGACTTGAATAGCAGATTTGTGGTTTTGGCTTCTCTTTTCGCCGTAATACAGCAGATTTGTGGTTTTGGCTTCTCTACTGGCCGTACAAAAGCAGATTTGTGGTTTTGGCTTCTCCAGAAACCGTACAACGACTGTAAAAGCAGATTTCTGGTTTTTGCTTCTCTTTTGGCCTTAAAACAGCAGATTTGTGGTTTTGGCTTCTTTTCTGGCCGTACAAAAGCAGATTTGTGGTTTTTGCTTTTGGTACAACGACTTGAATAGCAGATTTCTAGTTTTGGCTTCTTATCTGGCCGTACAAGGACTTAAAAAGCAGATTTGTGGTTTTGGCTCCTTTTCTGGCCGTAAAACAGCAGATTTCTGGTTTTGGCTTTTTTTCTGGCCGTACAACGACTTGAAAAGAAGATTTGTGGTTTCCTCATCTCTTTTGGCCGTAACACAGCAGATTTGTGGTTTTGGCTCTGTCCACAAACCGTACAACGACTTGAATAGCAGATTTCTAGTTTTGGCTTATTTTCTGGCCGTACAAGGACTTAAAAAGCAGATTTCTTGTTTTGGCTTCTTTTCTAACCGTAAAACAGCAGATTTGTGGTTTTGGCTTCTCTACTGGCCGTACAAAAGCAGATTTGTGGTTTTGGCGTTTCCACAGTCCGTACAACGACTTGAATAGCAGATTTCTTGTTTTGGCTCCTTTTCTGGCCGTACAACGACTTGAAAAGAAGATTTGTGGTTTCAGCTTCTCTTTTGGCCGTAACACAGCAGATTTGTGGTTTTGGCTCTCTCCACAAACCGTACAACGACTTGAATAGCAGATTTCTAGTTTTGGCTTCTTTTCTAGCCGTACAAGGACTTGACTAGCAGATTTGTGGTAATGGTGCTTCTGTTCTGGCCGTACAACGACTTGAATAGCAGATTTGTGGTTTTGGCTTCTCTTTTCGCCGTAATACAGCAGATTTGTGGTTTTGGCTTCTCTACTGGCCGTGCAAAAGCAGATTTGTGGTTTTGGCTTCTCCAGAAACCGTACAACGACTGTAAAAGCAGATTTCTGTTTTTTTCTTCTCTTTTGGCCTTAAAACAGAAGATTTGTGGTTTTGGCTACTTTTCTGGCCGTACAAAAGCAGATTTGTGGTTTTGGCTTTTTTTCTGGCCGTACAACGACTTGAAAAGAAGATTTGTGGTTTCAGCTTCTCTTTTGGCCGTATCACAGCAGATTTGTGGTTTTGGCTCTCTCCACAAACCGTACAACGACTTGAATAGCAGATTTCTAGTTTTGGCTTCTTTTCTGGCCGTACAACGACTGTAAAAGCAGATTTCTGGTTTTTGCTTCTCTTTTGGCCTTAAAACAGCAGATTTGTGGTTTTGGCTCCTTTTCTGGCCGTACAAAAGCAGATTTGTGGATTTGGCTTTTGGTACAACGACTTGAATAGCAGATTTCTTGTTTTGGCTTCTTTTCTGGTCGTAAAACAGCAGATTTATGGTTTTGTCTCTCTCCACAAACCGTACAACGACTTGAATAGCAGATTTCTAGTTTTGGCTTCTTATCTGGCCGTACAAGGACTTAAAAAGCAGATTTGTTGTTTTGGCTTCTCCACAAACCGTACAACGACTTGACTAGCAGATTTGTGGTAATGGTGCTTCTGTTCTGGCCGTACAACGACTTGAAAAGCAGATTTCTGGTTTTGGCTCCTTTTCTGGCCGTACAAAAGCAGATTTGTGGTTTTGGCTTTTCCACAATCCGTACAACGACTTGAATGGCAGATTTCTTGTTTTGGCTTCTTTTCTAACCGTAAAACAGCAGATTTGTGGTTTTGGCTTCTCTACTGGCCGTACAAAAGCAGATTTGTGGTTTTGGCGTTTCCACAGTCCGTACAACGACTTGAATAGCAGATTTCTTGTTTTGGCTCCTTTTCTGGCCGTACAACGACTTGAAAAGAAGATTTGTGGTTTCAGCTTCTCTTTTGGCCGTAACACAGCAGATTTGTGGTTTTGGCTCTCTCCACAAACCGTACAACGACTTGAATAGCAGATTTCTAGTTTTGGCTTCTTTTCTGGCCGTACAAGGACTTGACTAGCAGATTTGTGGTAATGGTGCTTCTGTTCTGGCCGTACAACGACTTGAATAGCAGATTTGTGGTTTTGGCTTCTCTTTTCGCCGTAATACAGCAGATTTGTGGTTTTGGCTTCTCTACTGGCCGTACAAAAGCAGATTTGTGGTTTTGGCTTCTCCAGAAACCGTACAACGACTGTAAAAGCAGATTTCTGGTTTTTGCTTCTCTTTTGGCCTTAAAACAGCAGATTTGTGGTTTTGGCTTCTTTTCTGGCCGTACAAAAGCAGATTTGTGGTTTTTGCTTTTGGTACAACGACTTGAATAGCAGATTTCTAGTTTTGGCTTCTTATCTGGCCGTACAAGGACTTAAAAAGCAGATTTGTGGTTTTGGCTCCTTTTCTGGCCGTAAAACAGCAGATTTCTGGTTTTGGCTTTTTTTCTGGCCGTACAACGACTTGAAAAGAAGATTTGTGGTTTCCTCATCTCTTTTGGCCGTAACACAGCAGATTTGTGGTTTTGGCTCTGTCCACAAACCGTACAACGACTTGAATAGCAGATTTCTAGTTTTGGCTTATTTTCTGGCCGTACAAGGACTTAAAAAGCAGATTTCTTGTTTTGGCTTCTTTTCTAACCGTAAAACAGCAGATTTGTGGTTTTGGCTTCTCTACTGGCCGTACAAAAGCAGATTTGTGGTTTTGGCGTTTCCACAGTCCGTACAACGACTTGAATAGCAGATTTCTTGTTTTGGCTCCTTTTCTGGCCGTACAACGACTTGAAAAGAAGATTTGTGGTTTCAGCTTCTCTTTTGGCCGTAACACAGCAGATTTGTGGTTTTGGCTCTCTCCACAAACCGTACAACGACTTGAATAGCAGATTTCTAGTTTTGGCTTCTTTTCTAGCCGTACAAGGACTTGACTAGCAGATTTGTGGTAATGGTGCTTCTGTTCTGGCCGTACAACGACTTGAATAGCAGATTTGTGGTTTTGGCTTCTCTTTTCGCCGTAATACAGCAGATTTGTGGTTTTGGCTTCTCTACTGGCCGTGCAAAAGCAGATTTGTGGTTTTGGCTTCTCCAGAAACCGTACAACGACTGTAAAAGCAGATTTCTGTTTTTTTCTTCTCTTTTGGCCTTAAAACAGAAGATTTGTGGTTTTGGCTACTTTTCTGGCCGTACAAAAGCAGATTTGTGGTTTTGGCTTTTTTTCTGGCCGTACAACGACTTGAAAAGAAGATTTGTGGTTTCAGCTTCTCTTTTGGCCGTATCACAGCAGATTTGTGGTTTTGGCTCTCTCCACAAACCGTACAACGACTTGAATAGCAGATTTCTAGTTTTGGCTTCTTTTCTGGCCGTACAAGGACTTAAAAAGCAGATTTGTTGTTTTGGCTTCTCCACAAACCGTACAAGTTTTGACTAACAGATTTGAGGTAATGGTGCTTCTGTTCTGGCCGTACAACGACTTGAATAGCAGATTTGTGGTTTTGGCTTCTCTTTTCGCCGTAATACAGCAGATTTGTGGTTTTGGCTTCTCTACTGGCCGTACAAAAGCAGATTTGTGGTTTTGGCTTCTCCAGAAACCGTACAACGACTGTAAAAGCAGATTTCTGGTTTTTGCTTCTCTTTTGGCCTTAAAACAGCAGATTTGTGGTTTTGGCTCCTTTTCTGGCCGTACAAAAGCAGATTTGTGGATTTGGCTTTTGGTACAACGACTTGAATTGCAGATTTCTTGTTTTGGCTTCTTTTCTGGTCGTAAAACAGCAGATTTATGGTTTTGTCTCTCTCCACAAACCGTACAACGACTTGAATAGCAGATTTCTAGTTTTGGCTTCTTATCTGGCCGTACAAGGACTTAAAAAGTAGATTTGTTGTTTTGGCTTCTCCACAAACCGTACAACGACTTGACTAGCAGATTTGTGGTAATGGTGCTTCTGTTCTGGCCGTACAACGACTTGAAAAGCAGATTTCTGGTTTTGGCTCCTTTTCTGGCCGTACAAAAGCAGATTTGTGGTTTTGGCTTTTCCACAATCCGTACAACGACTTGAATGGCAGATTTCTTGTTTTGGCTTCTTTTCTAACCGTAAAACAGCAGATTTGTGGTTTTGGCTTCTATACTGGCCGTACAAAAGCAGATTTGTGGTTTTGGCGTTTCCACAGTCCGTACAACGACTTGAATAGCAGATTTCTTGTTTTGGCTCCTTTTCTGGCCGTACAACGACTTGAAAAGAAGATTTGTGGTTTCAGCTTCTCTTTTGGCCGTAACACAGCAGATTTGTGGTTTTGGCTCTCTCCACAAACCGTACAAGGACTTAAAAAGCAGATTTGTTGTTTTGGCTTCTCAACAAACCGTACAACGACTTGACTAGCAGATTTGTGGTAATGGTGCTTCTGTTCTGGTTGTACAACGACTTGAATAGCAGATTTGTGGTTTTGGCTTCTCTTTTCGCCGTAATACAGCAGATTTGTGGTTTTGGCTTCTCTACTGGCCGTGCAAAAGCAGATTTGTGGTTTTAACTTCTCCAGAAACCGTACAACGACTGTAAAAGCAGATTTCTGGTTTTTGCTTCTCTTTTGGCCTTAAAACAGCAGATTTGTGGTTTTGGCTCTCTCCACAAACCGTACAACGACTTGAATAGCAGATTTCTAGTTTTGGCTTATTTTCTGGCCGTACAAGGACTTAAAAAGCAGATTTGTTGTTTTAACTTCTTCACAAACCGTACAACGACTTGACTAGCAGATTTGTGGTAAAGTACTTCTGTTCTGGCCGTACAACGACTTTAATAGCAGATTTGTGGTTTTATTTCTCTACTGGCCGTACAAAAGCAGATTTGTGGTTTTGGCTTCTCCAGAAACCGTACAACGACTTGAAAAGCAGATTTCTGGTTTTGGCTCCTTTTCTGGCCGTACAAAAGCAGATTTGTGGTTTTGGCTTCTCCAGAAACCGTACAAAGACTTGAATAGCAGATTTCTTGTTTTGGCTCCTTTTCTGGCCGTACAACGACTTGAAAAGAAGATTTGTGGTTTTATTTTCTTTTTTGGCCGTAACACAGCAGATTTATGGTTTTGGCTTCTCTTTTGGCCGTAAAACAGCAGATTTTTGGTTTTGGCTCCTTTTCTGGCCGTAAAACAGCAGATTTCTGGTTTTGGCTTTTTTTCTGGCCGTACAACGACTTGAAAAGAAGATTTGTGGTTTCAGCTTCTCTTTTGGCCGTAACACAGCAGATTTGTGGTTTTGGCTCTCTCCACAAACCGTACAACGACTTGAATAGCAGATTTCTAGTTTTGGCTTCTTTTCTGGCCGTACAAGGACTTAAAAAGCAGATTTGTTGTTTTGGCTACTCCACAAACCGTACAACGACTTGACTAGCAGATTTGTGGTAATGGTGCTTCTGTTCTGGCCGTACAACGACTTGAATAGCAGATTTGTGGTTTTGGCTTCTCTTTTCGCAGTAATGCAGCAGATTTGTGGTTCTGGCTTCTCTACTAGCCGTACAAAAGCAGATTTGTGGTTTTGGCTTCTCCAGAAACCGTACAACGACTTGAAAAGCAGATTTCTGGTTTTGGCTCCTTTTCTGTCCGTACAAAAGCAGATTTGTGGTTTTGGCTTTTCCACAATCCGTACAACGACTTGAATAGCAGATTTCTTGTTTTGGCTTCTTTTCTGGCCGTACAACGACTTGACAAGAAGATTTGTGGTTTTAGCTTCTCTTTTGGCCGTAACACAGCAGATTTATGGTTTTGGCTCTCTCCACAAACCGTACAACGACTTGAATAGCAGATTTCTAGTTTTGGCTTCTTTTCTGGCCGTACAAGGACTTAAAAAGCAGATTTGTTGTTTTGGCTTCTCAACAAACCGTACAACGACTTGACTAGCAGATTTGTGGTAATGGTGCTTCTGTTCTGGTTGTACAACGACTTGAATAGCAGATTTGTGGTTTTGGCTTCTCTTTTCGCCGTAATACAGCAGATTTGTGGTTTTGGCTTCTCTACTGGCCGTGCAAAAGCAGATTTGTGGTTTTAACTTCTCCAGAAACCGTACAACGACTGTAAAAGCAGATTTCTGGTTTTTGCTTCTCTTTTGGCCTTAAAACAGCAGATTTGTGGTTTTGGCTCCTTTTCTGCTCGTACAAAAGCAGATTTGTGGATTTGGCTTTTGGTACAACGACTTGAATAGCAGATTTCTTGTTTTGGCTTCTTTTATGGTCGTAAAACAGCAGATTTATGGTTTTGGCTCTCTCCACAAACCGTACAACGACTTGAGTAGCAGATTTCTAGTTTTGGCTTCTTATCTGGCCGTACAAGGACTTAAAAAGCAGATTTGTTGTTTTGGCTTCTCCACAAACCGTACAACGACTTGATTAGCAGATTTGTGGTAATGGTGCTTCTGTTTAGGCCGTACAACGACTTGAATAGCAGATTTGTGGTTTTGGCTTCTCTTTTCGCGGTAATACAGCAGATTTGTGGTTTTGGCTTCTCTACTGGCCGTACAAAAGCAGATTTGTGGTTTTGGCTTCTCCAGAAACCGTACAACGACTTGAAAAGCAGATTTCTGGTTTTGGCTCCTTTTCTGGACGTACAAAAGCAGATTTGAGGTTTTGGCTTTTCCACAATCCGTACAACGACTTGAATAGCAGATTTCTTGTTTTGGCTCCTTTTCTGGCCGTACAACGACTTGAAAAGAAGATTTGTGGTTTTATTTTCTTTTTTGGCCGTAACACAGCAGATTTATGGTTTTGGCTTCTCTTTTGGCCGTAAAAAAGCAGATTTTTGGTTTTGGCTCCTTTTCTGGCCGTAAAACAGCAGATTTCTGGTTTTGGCTTTTTTTTTGGCCGTACAACGACTTGAAAAGAAGATTTGTGGTTTCAGCTTCTCTTTTGGCCGTAACACAGCAGATTTGTAGTTTTGGCTCTCTCCACAAACCGTACAACGACTTGAATAGCAGATTTCTAGTTTTGGCTTCTTTTCTGGCCGTACAAGGACTTAAAAAAGCAGATTTGTTGTTTTGGCTACTCCACAAACCGTACAACGACTTGACTAGCAGATTTGTGGTAATGGTGCTTCTGTTCTGGCCGTACAACGACTTGAATAGCAGATTTGTGGTTTTGGCTTCTCTTTTCGCCGTAATGCAGCAGATTTGTGGTTCTGGCTTCTCTACTAGCCGTACAAAAGCAGATTTGTGGTTTTGGCTTCTCCAGAAACCGTACAACGACTTGAAAAGCAGATTTCTGGTTTTGGCTCCTTTTCTGGCCGTACAAAAGCAGATTTGTGGTTTTGGCTTTTCCACAATCCGTACAACGACTTGAATAGCAGATTTCTTGTTTTGGCTTCTTTTCTGGCCGTACAACGACTTGACAAGAAGATTTGTGGTTTTAGCTTCTCTTTTGGCCGTAACACAGCAGATTTATGGTTTTGGCTCTCTCCACAAACCGTACAACGACTTGAATAGCAGATTTCTAGTTTTGGCTTCTTTTCTGGCCGTACAAGGACTTAAAAAGCAGATTTGTTGTTTTGGCTTCTCAACAAACCGTACAACGACTTGACTAGCAGATTTGTGGTAATGGTGCTTCTGTTCTGGCCGTACAACGACTTGAAAAGAAGTTTTCTGGTTTTGGCTCCTTTTCTGGCCGTACAAAAGCAGATTTGTGGTTTTGGCTTTTCCACAATCCGTACAACGACTTGAATGGCAGATTTCTTGTTTTGGCTTCTTTTCTAACCGTAAAACAGCAGATTTGTGGTTTTGGCTTCTCTACTGGCCGTACAAAAGCAGATTTGTGGTTTTGGCGTTTCCACAGTCCGTACAACGACTTGAATAGCAGATTTCTTGTTTTGGCTCCTTTTCTGGCCGTACAACGACTTGAAAAGAAGATTTGTGGTTTCAGCTTCGCTTTTGGCCGTAACACAGCAGATTTGTGGTTTTGGCTCTCTCCACAAACCGTACAACGACTTGAATAGCAGATTTCTAGTTTTGGCTTCTTTTCTGGCCGTACAAGGACTTGACTAGCAGATTTGTGGTAATGGTGCTTCTGTTCTGGCCGTACAACGACTTGAATAGCAGATTTGTGGTTTTGGCTTCTCTTTTCGCCGTAATACAGCAGATTTGTGGTTTTGGCTTCTCTACTGGCCGTACAAAAGCAGATTTGTGGTTTTGGCTTCTCCAGAAACCGTACAACGACTGTAAAAGCAGATTTCTGGTTTTTGCTTCTCTTTTGGCCTTAAAACAGCAGATTTGTGGTTTTGGCTTCTTTTCTGGCCGTACAAAAGCAGATTTGTGGTTTTTGCTTTTGGTACAACGACTTGAATAGCAGATTTCTAGTTTTGGCTTCTTATCTGGCCGTACAAGGATTTAAAAAGCAGATTTGTGGTTTTGGCTCCTTTTCTGGCCGTAAAACAGCAGATTTCTGGTTTTGGCTTTTTTTCTGGCCGTACAACGACTTGAAAAGAAGATTTGTGGTTTCAACATCTCTTTTGGCCGTAACACAGCAGATTTGTGGTTTTGGCTCTCTCCACAAACCGTACAACGACTTGAATAGCAGATTTCTAGTTTTGGCTTATTTTCTGGCCGTACAAGGACTTAAAAAGCAGATTTGTTGTTTTAACTTCTTCACAAACCGTACAACGACTTGACTAGCAGATTTGTGGTAAAGTACTTCTGTTCTGGCCGTACAACGACTTTAATAGCAGATTTGTGGTTTTATTTCTCTACTGGCCGTACAAAAGCAGATTTGTGGTTTTGGCTTCTCTAGAAACCGTACAACGACTTGAAAAGCAGATTTCTGGTTTTGGCTCCTTTTCTGGCCGTACAAAAGCAGATTTGTGGTTTTGGCTTTTCTACAATCCGTACAACGACTTGAATAGCAGATTTCTTGTTTTGGCTCCTTTTCTGGCCGTACAACGACTTGAAAAGAAGATTTGTGGTTTTAGCTTCTCTTTTGGCCGTAACACAGCAGATTTATGGTTTTGGCTTCTCTTTTGGCCGTAAAACAGCAGATTTGTGGTTTTGGCTCCTTTTCTGTCCGTAAAACAGCAGATTTCTGGTTTTGGCTTTTTTTCTGGCCGTACAACGACTTGAAAAGAAGATTTGTGGTTTCAGCTTCTCTTTTGGCCGTAACACAGCAGATTTGTGGTTTTGGCTCTCTCCACAAACCGTACAACGACTTGAATAGCAGATTTCTAGTTTTGGCTTCTTTTCTGGCCGTACAAGGACTTAAAAAGCAGATTTGTTGTTTTGGCTTCTCCACAAACCGTACAACGACTTGACTAGCAGATTTGTGGTAATGGTGCTTCTGTTCTGGCCGTACAACGACTTGAATAGCAGATTTGTGGTTTTGGCTTCTCTTTTCGCCGTAATACAGCAGATTTGTGGTTTTGGCTTCTCTACTAGCCGTACAAAAGCAGATTTGTGGTTTTGGCTTCTCCAGAAACCGTACAACGACTTGAAAAGCAGATTTCTTGTTTTGGCTCCTTTTCTGGCCGTACCAAAGCAGATTTGTGGTTTTGGCTTTTCTACAATCCGTATAACGACTTGAATAGCAGATTTCTTGTTTTGGCTTCTTTTCTGGCCGTACAACGACTTGACAAGAAGATTTTTGGTTTTAGCTTCTCTTTTGGCCGTAACACAGCAGATTTATGGTTTTGGCTATCTCCACAAACCGTACAACGACTTGAATAGCAGATTTCTAGTTTTGTCTTTTTTTCTGGCCGTTCAAGGACTTAAAAAGCAGATTTGTTGTTTTGGCTTCTCAACAAACCGTACAACGACTTGACTAGCAGATTTGTGGTAATGGTGCTTCTGTTCTGGCCGTAAAACGACTTGAATAGTAGATTTGTGGTTTTGGCTTCTCTTTTCGCCGTAATGCAGCAGATTTGTGGTTCTGGCTTCTCTACTAGCCGTACAAAAGCAGATTTCTGGTTTTGGCTCCTTTTCTGGCCGTACAAAAGCAGATTTGTGGTTTTGGCTTTTCCACAGTCCGTACAACGACTTGAATAGCAGATTTCTTGTTTTGGCTTCTTTTCTGGCCGTACAACGACTTGACAAGAAGATTTGTGGTTTTAGCTTCTCTTTTGGCCGTAACACAGCAGATTTATGGTTTTGGCTCTCTCCACAAACCGTACAACGACTTGAATAGCAGATTTCTAGTTTTGGCTTCTTTTCTGGCCGTACAAGGACTTAAAAAGCAGATTTGTTGTTTTGGCTTCTCAACAAACCGAACAACGACTTGACTTGCAGATTTGTGGTAATGGTGCTTCTGTTCTGGCCGTACAACGATTTGAAAAGCAGATTTCTGGTTTTGGCTCCTTTTCTGGCCGTACAAAAGCAGATTTGTGGTTTTGGCTTTTCCACAATCCGTACAACGACTTGAATGGCAGATTTCTTGTTTTGGCTTCTTTTCTAACCGTAAAACAGCAGATTTGTGGTTTTGGCTTCTCTACTAGCCGTACAAAAGCAGATTTGTGGTTTTGGCGTTTCCACAGTCCGTACAACGACTTGAATAGCAGATTTCTTGTTTTGGCTCCTTTTCTGGCCGTACAACGACTTGAAAAGAAGATTTGTGGTTTCAGCTTCTCTTTTGGCCGTAACACAGCAGATTTGTGGTTTTGGCTCTCTCCACAAACCGTACAACGACTTGAATAGCAGATTTCTAGTTTTGGCTTCTTTTCTGCCGTACAAGGACTTGACTAGCAGATTTGTGGTAATGGTGCTTCTGTTCTAGCCGTACAACGACTTGAATAGCAGATTTGTGGTTTTGGCTTCTCTTTTCGCCGTAATACAGCAGATTTGTGGTTTTGGCTTCTCTACTGGCCGTACAAAAGCAGATTTGTGGTTTTGGCTTCTCCAGAAACCGTACAACGACTGTAAAAGCAGATTTCTGGTTTTTGCTTCTCTTTTGGCCTTAAAACAGCAGATTTGTGGTTTTGGCTCCTTTTCTGACCGTACAAAAGCAGATTTGTGGATTTGGCTTTTGGTACAACGACTTGAATAGCAGATTTCTTGTTTTGGCTTCTTTTATGGTCGTAAAACAGCAGATTTATGGTTTTGGCTCTCTCCACAAACCGTACAACGACTTGAATAGCAGATTTCTAGTTTTGGCTTCTTATCTGGCCGTACAAGGACTTAAAAAGCAGATTTGTTGTTTTGGCTTCTCCACAAACCGTACAACGACTTGACTAGCAGATTTGTGGTAATGGTGCTTCTGTTCTGGCCGTACAACGACTTGAATAGCAGATTTGTGGTTTTGGCATCTCTTTTCGCCGTAATACAGCAGATTTGTGGTTTTGGCTTCTCTACTGGCCGTACAAAAGCAGATTTGTGGTTTTGGCTTTTGGTACAACGACTTGAATAGCAGATTTCTTGTTTTGGCTTCTTTTCTGGCCGAAAAACAGCAGATTTATGGTTTTGGCTCTCTCCACAAACCGTACAACGACTTGAATAGCAGATTTCTAGTTTTGGCTTCTTATCTGGCCGTACAAGGACTTAAAAAGCAGATTTGTTGTTTTGGCTTCTCCACAAACCGTACAACGACTTGACTAGCAGATTTGTGGTAATGGTGCTTCTGTTCTGGCCGTACAACGACTTGAATAGCAGATTTGTGGTTTTGGCTTCTCT